>CM064869.1:58099766-58577145 GCA_032719365.1 Prinsepia uniflora | reverse complement strand
CTCAGAGTGAAGAGCTAAATCAAAAGAATCAATAAGAGGGAGATTTGCGTCCACCTCCACACAAATTCGCATAAACGAAAGGCGTTTCTTCTGCAAAGTCAAAGCATCCACATGTAATGGCTTACCCACTGCGCTAGCAACATGACAAAATCCATCATAGTTCCAATGTTCCAAAGGGACATTAAAAAACTTCACCCATATTGGAACCTTCGTATGCACTTCCTTAGAAAGAACCATACTCGGCTTCCACCTGGAAAGAAAGATCATACGCCCTGATAAATGCCACGGGCCACCTTCAAGGACCCTAATGCAAGAATCACAATCACGAAATCTGAAGAAAAAGAACCCACGATCATTGGACAGAACCTCCTCGAGACCTCTATTACCCCAGATTTTCTTCGCCAAAATATTCACAGCAGAGAAAGGTAAGCTTTTCTTATCCACAAAGTACCCAACAAGACAACACTCCCATTCCTTAGCCGCCACGATAGCGGCATCCAAAGGAGGAGAAACAGTCAACCGCCCACCAACAAAATGAGGTTTCCGATAAGCAAGACTAGCCCCAGAACCACTTACGGGACCACACGAACTAACCACTTTGCTAAACGAGCCTTTGGATAGAGGGCCAAGGCCAGCAACACCAGCAGGAACAGAGGCAACAACATCATTCAATGCCACTGTATCCAGAGTACCACAACCCTGCACAGAGGCCCCAAGACGAACCAGTGGAGGTGGCACAACCGGCACCACACCTGCAGGAACAAAAGGAACAGTCTCATGGTCCGACAACACCGATGGCGCCACCTGCGCGATCGACAACATCTCCACAGACCGAGACAACACAGAGGCAGTATCAACAGAGCAACCAGAAGAATTCCCTGCAAAAGAAACAGAGACCGGAACCAAGTCCGACACCCTCGCCGGCGCCTCCTGCGCGGCAGCCAAATCAACCACAGAAGGAACAGAAGGACAGCCCGACGTTCCCTCCACCGAGTTGAGAAAAATAGCACTCAGGATCTTGCCATCGACAAGGCGAGACCCATACCTCACACCACACAAGGCAGGGGAGGAGATCAGGGAAGAGGCGGAAACTATGGGAGGAGGTAAGGGCTCAGACTTCCCGTCCACAACCATGGAACAAATGGGGGAGCTAGGTCGGGAACGAAGAAACTCAGAGGAGGGAGGGATGGGGATGGAAGGGGGAGGAGACGACATTGAAATAACCAGGGCAAGGAAAAAACAGAACTGACGAGCAAACCCAAAGGGTTCACAGATCCCCCGACATTGCCGAAGGAAGGACGATCAGGGGAAAAACGAAGGACCCAGAAGAAGAAGAAGACAAGAAAAAAGGAAAGGCGGGAGGCAAACCCAAACAGAAAAACCCGGAAAGGGTTAACAGAACCCCCCACAACGTCGATGACCAGAAACCAGGAAGAAAATGAAAACTCAAGAAATCAAACCTGAACCAAAGGAAAAGGAAGGGGAAGGGAGGAGGAGGAGCCGGCCCAAAGAAAGCAGGGAGGCAGGCCAGATCGGAGAAGACCGGAAAGGCCTACAGAACCTCCGACATCGCCCGTCGAAACACCGACAACGCCCGTCGCACAATCGCCCGTCGCCTTCTCGGATCCCTTTTCTTAAAACTTACATTTCATCACATTCTACTTTTCCTATACCTTTTTTGGGTCTTATTATGATTCAGTCCAGCAGACTCCGATCAGGTGATTTCTTCGTCTGATTTGGATTGCATTGAATTCTGTCTCCGAAAATGGTAACAAAATTTAAGCAAAATTCGTATCTATTATTTAAAGTAATGACATTAAATCTTTTTTTTTTCCATTGAAATTAAGCAAAAGTCATGAAAAGCAAACTCACATAAATCCTTGTCAATATCACTGTATTAAAAATTAATTTCTAAAATACTAACAAAAGTTATTCAATTTCTTTTTTTAAGTTAATTCTTTAATGAAAAACACGAGACGTCAGGATGTCTAAGACAAAAGGGAACATTATCAAATTCTTTTCTATTGCCATACGATGATAATTCAGACACCTGTTAATAACTTACGCTTCTTCAAAAGCAGCATGCCAAGATATGTATTGGTTAACTACAAAAGATGAGGATGGAGACGACCTGAAGAAATGCAGAATTTCAAGCAAAAATACTATCGACAAAACTGACGAAATTCAAATATCTGCCTCCATCACATCACATGCTGTCACTCTGTATTTATCTGGGAAATTCAAGTAAATGAATGAGAATATATTCACCAGTTTACGATGATGCAACTTTAAGTAAACTACCACCTTTACCTGCTTATTAATTCTCTTGCAAGGCTTCTCAAATACTGCAAGCTGTTTACAGGGCCGTCATCATCAAATGTTGCAGCTTTCAAATTCATAAAAAATTCCTCATACAAAACACTATCTATCTCTTCTGAAGCCGGACTCCATTCTGCACGAAAGCACTCACGAGATTCATCCATTTCCTCTTGAGCTTCTTCTTTTTCATCTATAGTCAGAGATTTCAACAACCATTTTTTTCCATGCCTATTTCTTGCTCGACTGGTTATCAGTGTCTCCAGCCTAGCGGCCATGACAGTGGCTCGTCTGATGCATGAGGAAGGTAGCTGTAGAGGCATAGAGACTAACTCAAATCACATTATAAAGTTATATTCTTCTTCTTGAAATTGAAGGGAGAGGGGGCAAGAAAGAAATACCTGTGCAAGCTCTGCAACCTTAAATCCAAAACTCCTCTCCGAAACACCAGGCACAACCTTATACAAGTAAGTGACATCTTCACTTTCAAATTGCATTCCTACTTTACCCATATCTCTATTTGAAGTCAGATAAGAAACATGGTACGCCTCCACTGAGGCAGGGAATGCAGTTCTAATATCAGCAATTTTTGGATAGTGAGTGACAAAAAGAACGATGCATCTTTTCTGCTGTAGCAGATGATGTAATGTAGCGTAGGCAATAGCCACACCATCATGTGTACTCGTGCCTCTCCCAAGCTCATCAATGATGACTAACGAGCGTGTTGTGCAATTGTGGAGTATATGTGAAACCTCACTCAGTTCTTCAAGAAAGGTGCTTCTTCCCTGTTGGATGCTGTCAGAAGCGCCCATTCGAGTGAATATGCCATCTAGCACATGCAGCTTTGCCGATGATGCTGGTACAAAGGAACCAACCTAAAAGAATATGAACACGCTTTTATAAAGCAACACCCAAAAAAAATTCATTAATCAGACAGTAACAGTAAAATTACTGGACTTTATGAGAAGCATATAGCCATTAAATAGCTTAGGAAATTTGAAAGTCTATCCCTTGAAGAACATATAGCAAAAATATTCATATATGAATATACAAAGAAAAAGATGACCAGCTGTAGTTACCATAATTTCTTAAGCAATATATAACTTCAACATGACAATTAAAAGGAAATAACACTGGCACAATTCCCTTGTAATCAGAGAATGCAGCAGTTGTGAGCTGCCGTTATATCACCCAAAGCATAAACGGACATATTAGTTGGAGCTCTGATTTTACCTGAGCCATGAGGGAAATTATAGCAACTTGGCGAATGTAGCAACTCTTCCCACCCATGTTGGGTCCAGTAATAATCTGACAATATTCCCTGTTCGCATGTAGATTTGTGTCATTTGGAACAAAATTGTCTTGTAATGTTGTCTCTAGAACCTGGTCAGAAATTGTAACCATTAAAGAGAAGCCCAAAATGACACATGAAACATGACACTTTATTTCTAAAGTTTCAATGGACAACTTAATAATGTGGTATAATAGGTGCATACAAGAATATTAATAAAATGCAGTACTCTTCAATTTAAAAGCGCATAATCTGATTTTCTTCTTATCTTAGGCAAACCCAGTGTCTTAGCAAAAAATAGATGGATAAAAAATAAAATTCCCATTTTAGGCGTTCATATATAATAAAAGGTAGTAACCAATTAACGTTCTTAAACCTAATCAGCATTACACATGTACCGGATGACGGCCAGAAGAGATATGTATCTGAACAGGTTCATCATCGAATGCAAACACCGGGCGAACATAGTTCTGTAGAAAATAAGTTGATATAATTATGTTAGTATGGAAGAGAAGTTGTGTAATTAAGAAATAAATTCTAATTTAAACTCCGTCCTCACCTTATTTCTAGAAAGAACAGCAAGTGAATGAAGGCAATCTAAACTGGCTAATGCTTGGACAGCACCTTGGAACTCAGTATAATATTTACCAAAGCCACTTAAAAAGCTATCCCAAGCAGCACGGCAGGCAATATTGAGTTCCTCGTTAGCAAGAGCGAGCTGGTCTAAAGCAGTCACTACATCAGGTGGGTGATATCGGACTATCTTTTTGGTGCTATTAATCTTAATCCAATTTGAAGGCACCTTCACATCTAAGGGCAGCTGCAGGCGATGCTACATTGAATTAGAGATTCCAGCATATTTAACTTGTACACGTGTCCTCATATAAACAAGGATATTCCCAGAATGAAATTTAACTAACTACCTCTATCAAGTGTGTAGTTCCAGATACACTAATGAATTCCAAGTTGCGCATTCCAAGATGTCTGCGGTACAAACTAATGAGAGAATCTAATTTTTCCTTTGCCAACTGAACCTCCTTCCGTGCGTTAGAAACCTAATCATATAAGATGACAAAGAGAGAGAATGAGAATTAATAAAAAAGCAACATGGAATCCCATAAAAGCTAGATTAATTTAGGTTAAGAAAGTCATGGTACAAACCTCTGGAAATCGGCCATCAGAGATGATTAAGTTTGGCAGATCCTGTTTGTCAGCTGCTTCTTTGTTGAGGGTAGACAAAAGTTTTGCAGCATTTCCAATTACAGTGGATGACGAAGCAGTCAACACCAATTTCCTCAACAACTCAGAGCATACTGTCTTTCCTCTCAAGATTTCTTTGGTTTCCCCTTCTTCAATCTGAAGTTTTTGAAGTTGTTTTCCAGCATATAAAATAGCTTGTATAACTGCAATGAACTGAGCATGCTCCTTATTAAGAAACTGAACAGCAAGGTGAGGTCAACTACTAAGCTGCAGCAATCCCCAAATGCAACAGACATGTGAACACTCTTCACTAAATTTTTGGGTTTGGAAAAATGTATTTCTTAACATTAACTTATTAATTTATGTGTTCAATCCATTCATCCAATCATATATCTATTACAACAAGCTAATGATATACAAACATACAACCATTCAAACTAATAGACTGGAGGAGGATAAGAAGTGCACCTCAGATGGAGTGGCAGTCCTATGATAGATTCTTGTTATCCCACGTTGGATATCAAGTGACCGTCCCAAAGTCGTCAGAACTGAAGAAAGTATATAACTTAGCTGTGATTTCAAACCTGAAACAAGAGAATCTTCCGCGTGGAGCTGTTCAATATTCAGAGAAGCTTTAGAATATCCCATGGATTCTGCAATCTCAGAAACAGCATTAAGACGAGCAGAAATCATGTTTCTATCACATAAAGGATGAGTGACCTGTAACATTCAAAGGAAATATCAACTACTGGAAAAATGAAAACCTTGAATCTCAGGAGAAATTACAAAAAAATTATATGCACCTCATACCCAGTGTCTAAGAAGCCTTGAACCAAAAATGGTAAGAGTATGATTCATTGACTGCAGCAAGGAGCCAGATTCAGACCCATCAACGTTGTTCTTCAATACCTAAAGGTATAAGCATAGTTTACTTAGTGTCAAGGTTAGGTATAAAACAGAAAGTTTTGAAAGGAGAACTGTTGTAGTTTTCAGCATATAGAACAGGAATGATTTCTATCATGAATACAGTATTACCATTATCCAATGAGTAAGGCAAACTCCAAAGTTATTGGAAAGCTTCTCACTCAGCCAACCAAGTATGCAGTATTAAAAATTTCCCTGCAATACTTAGTCATCGTGGCAAAGTCTATCCACAAACCCTTGTTCAAATCTTGATCATTAAATTAAAGGAATTCAAATTGAATACTTTCTCTAATGCTTGGACTGGGAAGATATCGGCTCACGGCAGCAATCACCAGGCTTACCGAAGGGTCTTGGAAGATGAACAGAAGACATAGAATTACCGGTGCCAAAGGATCACATTGGTTATGGAAATAGAGGTAGTATATCCGAATCAACTAACTATGACTTAGTATAAGTGGTGAAATAAGTTTTATCGCTCACTGAGAAAATACTCTTATTGGTTATCCTAATAACAGTCCGAAGGGTAGGTGGCCAAAGCAGAATCACAAATTAATATCGATTGGCATTTCAAAAGTAAAACTCATTTCAGCATAACACAAGTACAGAGCCAGATACCTCCAATTGCTGAAGTGCATTGGCGGAGAGAGTCATCTCCATGCTGTTTGAGAGGGCCCTGAAAGAAGCTCCTAGGTGCAGGATCCTTTCTAAACCAAATTGTTTCAGATTATGAATAGTTAGGGCCAATGCTTGGACTGCTAAATTTGGCATGTTCACGATTCCCTTTAAAATGAAAAAACACAAAATATAGCTATAAATAAATAAATAATTTCAAATGGCAAGAAATGAAGATATAAATAAAGTTAAACTGATGATCCTGTAACAAAAGAGGACTACACCAATCTTTCCACCGACAGAGCACCCAGAAAAGAAGCATTCCATTGAAATACATGGATTAAAATTCCAAGCGTATGATAAAATATTGAAAGACCTGCCAGCTAAGGGTAAAATGCGGGACCGAAGAAATAACAACAAAAAAAGACTTACTGATGATAAAATATCACTAAATCATACCTCAATTTCTGAGCAATTATTACTCCGTTCTTTCACATCTGTAATTATCTTTGGATGATCTGTTAAATCATCCTCATCCACGTTTTCATACAAAGACATTACTTCAGCAAGAGCTCCACCATTGCTGAACCGATCTCCAGAGACGCGCTCCACACGGACATTTGAAGCAGGTCCAGCAAAAGCAAGTAACAGCTAATGAAAATAACCAAACCATATCAGTGAAAGACTCGAAAAGTGGTAATGAAAAAAAAAAAAAAAAGAATAATGCAAGACGAAAAACTTCCTCTAATTCCTGGATTGCAATAACTAACCTAAATTGTTTATGATGAGCAAGCTTCCAAGTTCCAAACATACAATCATTATTAGTTATTGAATGGTTAAAGAAAAAACCCTTATTTCTAAATTAAGCAAGATAACTGATATAAACATTGAATCAACATGTCTAAAGATTAAAGCAATAATTAGCTCAATTTTATAACAAAATTATTGCAATTTTCAAGTAAAAAAGACCAAATACCTTCTCTGTTTGTTTAGAGAGGGGATCCCCGAGAAGCAACTCTGTAGGAGACAAGCTCAAAAGCACAGCTTCAAGCCCACTCCTCATGAAACTATCATTGAACTCTCCATAAACAACATCTCCAGTCGATATCTCCACCGCAACAATCCCAATTTTCACTTCAAACCCACTCTCAACTCCACCATCCACATTTTCTACCAAAACGCCCTTGTCCACGACACACGCCAAATAATTACTATCCCCACCACAACCCTCTTCACCACCCCCCACATCTTCCGCCGCCTCCAGCGTCGCCTTCGTGTACAATGCCGACAATCCTCGACAAAATGGGCCGCCCCGGTTAGACCCGTGGGCTTTAATCGCTGCTGTTTCCGTCTGCTTCACCACACCGATTTTATACCCAGCAATTACTAGCCTCCTGACATGGACACTCAACCGAAAAGTAGGTATACTTGCAGTCAAGAAATTGTGATCCATATGGGCATAAATCCCCAAAACCCTGGCAGCGATTTCGGCGTCTTCGCCGAAAAATCGGTACTTGTAACCGACTTCCACCATCAAAATAACATCTGGGTGGCTCTTCTTGAGGTCGACCACTTGTTGCTCCAAAGGCGTGTACTTGGCAGTTGGGTTGGAGGAAGGAGAAGGTTCTGGGAGGTCGGTGGTGGGTTCTAGGAGTTTCTGGAGGAATTTTTGGTGGAGGGAGGGATTGGATGCGACGGGTATAGGGTTGTGAGTGTGGGGAGAGATTTTGGGGATTTTGGGAGGTCTGGGAGACGAGGAGGCGAGGTGAGAGGAGAGGAGAGTGCGCTTGGAGGGTGAGAAAGAGACGGTGGCTGTGATTTTAGGAGATGGGGTTGGCGGGTCAGGGTTTGGTGGAGGAGAAGAAGATGAAGGGTTTACGGTTTTGGATTTAGGAGCAAAGAAGCGCGATATGACTTGCTGCTTTTGCTTTCCCATGGCGATCAACCGAACCGAACTGAATCGCTGATGAGATTTTGGGACCGACGACTCTTTTAACGGGGTTTTGATGATTTGGCGCGCTCAGCTCACTGCAGGTTCAATACAACATGTCGCATATTCAATACAAAAGTAATTCAAATTCACCAGAATATTTAAACATTTTAAAAATATTGATAGTATTCAATTAAAATATTAAAATATTTTAAAAAGTAAAAAGAATATAGATAGATTTAATTAAGATTTTTAAACTCATTTAGTATGTCATATTATATTTATTATTTTAGTCAGATAAATTGATTTGTTTATCAGATAGATTAATTTTTTAGTCAAGTATTTAGTGTTCTATCGAATTAAAATGTCTACTATATTATATTGTCATATTATATTATATTAATTGACAAAAAATATATATATCATAAATATTAATTTGTGTATTATTATTTATTTCAGTTCATTATTGATATTATTACTATTTATTTATTTATTATTTATTTTATCATTTATTTTATTATTACTATTTATCATTTCTATGGGGTTTTTTTTTTCCAAATTGCTAATCATCCGACTATTTATATAGATAATTTCAAGAGTATTATTTTGAGCGGTATGGACAATATAACGTAGTCAACCCTATTAACTTATTTAATAACTAATTAATACTAGTAGTACCAAATACCAATTTTGTATTATAGTATCATATATGATTCTTTATACGGTGTACCAAATGTAACAATAGGAATTGTATTTAATTGAGATTTAAAAAAATTTTAAGGGTCTGTTTCGTATCTTTTTGAAAAATTATTTTTAAAATATTATTTTGTAAAACTAAACTAACATATAGGAGTTTTCTTTATCAATATGAGAAAATGTGTTTGATAGTTTACTTTGAACATGACTTTGTAAGAATGACAAAAAAGAAAAACTTGTTCGGTTCAAACATATAAAATTTAAAAAAGAGTAAAAAAGTATTAGATAATGATTTTCAAATACAAATTTTGAAATGAAGAGAGTGGGATTGGCAATAATAGAAATAGTGGTAATGTGATGGTAGTGGTAGGAGTGGCAGAGACGATGGCAGTAGAGGTGACGGCTTCGGTGGTGGTTGTGGAGTGAAGGTGGAGGTGGTGGTTCTGATCCAAAGGGTGGTGGTGATGGTGGTGGTTTTGTGTTGGTGACACTGATGGGATAATGATAAATGTGGCAACACTAGTGGTCGTAGTGTCGCTAGCAATGACGGCAGTGCTAGGATGGTGATAGGGGTACCTGCAATGGTGGTTGTGGTGATGAGGTGGAGGGGGAGACAGTGTTTGTGGCAATGGCGATGCCGATGGCGATAATGATGAGTTGGTGGTGGGGTGGTTGTAGTGATAGTGGTTAGGTGATGATGGTTGTAGTGTAGCGATGGTGAATGTAGTTGTAGGGTACTAGTGGCGGCAGTGGTAGAAGGTGGTGGCGGCGATGGGGCGATGGTGGTGGTGGAAGTAGTGCTTGTGGTGATGGTGGTAGTGGTGGTCGTAGCAATGGTGATAGTAGTAGTGGTGGCGGTGATGGGGAGGTGGTGGTGGTGGAAGTGATGATATGACCTTTCTTAAAAACACTTTGATAACCGTGTCTGATCTTACTCCCGTCTGAAAATTCAACAGAAGTTCTAAAAATGCACTTAACGCTTGTCACATAAGGGATAACCGTACTAATATCCCGTTCATCCCTCCGCCTCTCGATCGGACCCGATTTCACTACAACGGCCTGAAGAGTCATCAAAACCAATGAAAGCATGAGTGCAAAAAAAATAATAAGTATTTGAAAATACATTTTGAAAACAAATTTTACCCTCCAATTATAAAACATGCGTGCATAGAATAAAACATGAACAACTGGATTTCAAATCAAATCAAAGCACCAACCGTAGAACCCACAAATCATGAGTACATCAAAGGAATGTGGCCCACATTTCCCGAAATTCATGTTCATTAAATCACATGAAAACATTTGGATACAATATCGGAGATCAACACAATCGAATACTCAAATCTCAAGAATTACTCGTCTGAGGTTAACTCGAGAATCACACATCCAAGGTCAACTTGGGAATTACGCTTTAGAGGCATCCTGGGGATTACACATCTGAGGCATCCCGAGGATTACACATATGAGGCATCCCGGGGATTGCACATCCAAGGCATACTGAATATGAATCCAAAGCATTAGTTTCAAAGCAAATCTTTGACTCCAATCTAAGTCAAAACATATTCAATCGAGTTTAAGCCCAATCCAAGAATTAGTTTCAAAGAAAATCCTTGACTCCAATCCAAGTGAAAACATATGCAAATTCTTGGATGCTTAGTAAGGTGAAGGCTTGGATGCTTTTTCACGACCCAACTCCCCTAGTACGATATTTTCCGATTTGGGCCTAGCCCTCACGGTTTTATTTTGGGGAACTCACGTGCAACTTTCCAGTGGTTCACCCATCCTACGATTGCTCTAGTCCAATCTCACTTAACTTTAGAGTTCCTAAGGAATCCAAAGACAGTGAGCTCCCAAAAGACCTCGTGCTAGGAAGATACGTGCTCACACATATAATGCACTTCACCTTTCCCTCCCCGAGCGATGTGGGATTGTTCACCTTTCCACCAAACACATGAAGCATCATTAACCCAAGGACTGAATTATGTTAAGAACTCCCAGAATCCATAGAGGCAGTTCCAAACTCCTCATACGGAAGGCTTCGTTAGCCACTTCAAGCGAAGCGGTTTCCCAAAAGATTTGTCCAACAAAATCAGTTCGAGTTTCCAGAGCGGTTTTGGAGATCCCGTCTCCCTTGGTGAAACAAAAATGAACCCAGTGTGAAAAGTTGGGTTTGTCATGCATATCATCGAATAACTCATTCAGAATAAAGTTGATTTTGTCATGCACAACGTATCCGAATAACTCCCACCCGAAGGAAAAATTCGACGAAAAGATGATCTAACTATTCACGAAAATGGAGTACCGAAGACTATCACAAACTCCGATTTCATTTGTGGAAACTTACGATTAGGCCGTGTACGAATTCAGATTCACATTATCTATTTGCACATTTTACGATGTTTATGTTGCATAATTACTGAGCATGCTTGATTGCCTATTTGGAAAACTAATTATGATTGTTGAACGATATACATTCTTTATGTTATATGCTCGGATACTTTAGCATGTGCTACGGTAAGTGAGGTGCAACTATGTGCCATGATGTGAAAGGTGTTAATATGTGTTATGATGTGATTATGTACACTCGAGTATGCATGGTTGAATTATTTATGGCATTGCATGGTAGTTTGACATTCTTGATATTTGTGCATATTGAGACCTGGGACATTATTGAGTTATGACCTTAGAACCACTTAGGGGTTGCATGTATCTTTGTACCCATCTAAGTGGCCATAGACTAGTTTCCATGTGATTGTTCACCTGCGCAACTCGTAATACTAGTTAAAATGCGTCAACTTGTCCCCGGGATCTAGGGGACATAAGGTGACTGTGCTTGACACGCAGCTTGTACATGGATGAGGTACACGAGCAAAGATACCAATCCTGGCGTATATGTATGCCTCGTGCGACTTGTAAGCAACTAGATTGTGGTTCATGCATGTTATTTCATACTTCGGGTTTTTTACTAAGACCTATGATTATTTTATTATTATATCTCGTAGAACATGCAAATCTGAATTATTGTTTTATTTTTGGGAAAAACGAGGGGTTAAACTTATTTTACTATCGATTGTTTTACACTAAAATAAAGCTTTACGTTCGCTCACCCTTTGTTTTTTAACTCCTTAGGTATAGCTGGTGTGCACGCACTTCGAGGAGACTTAGTAATTGCCTTTACATCTGCTCTTGAGTCTTGGAATAACGTGGCAAAGATCGGGTACTCACCCTATAGCGGACACATGGACCGGGGACATAAATTTGATGAACATACCGCTACTTTTCAACCTCAAGTGCCCGATCGTCGCCACGTCACTCCAAGAATTAGGAGCAGATGTTAGAAAAGCTATCCAAGTCTCATCGATAAGCGTGTACACCAGTGGTACCAGAGGGATTAAAAAACAAAGGCTGAGTAAACCCAAAGCTTATTTCAGTGTAAAATTGACAAGACCCATCCTGATCCTTCTGGATTACCGTGGGATGTGTCATACTCCCGTCTGGCACCGTGTGCCAGACCAGGGATACAACCGTAACCCACTCAGGGTTACCTAGAGTGTGCAGTGATTTCGAGAGTATGCAACACCATGTGATGTCTTGATCTCTGCTACAAGCCCGCATCTGCGATCAACTTGAAGGGTATCAATGACCATAAAAACTGTGAGTGGACAAAAACAAAAGTTTATCAAAAATCATTTAACGGAAAAAAATATATACCATTTACGTAAAAGCATGCTTGCATCATAAAAGAGTATTCTAGATACTTTTTCAAAAAGCAAGATGTATTGCTTTTCAAAACAAAACACGGTGAAAACATGGCTCAATCAAAGCCATTTCCTCAGTAGGGTCTGAGCCCAAAATCAAATCATACAGGGTCTCAACCCAAATATAAAAAAATGTGGGACCTCACCCCAAATATCCAACATACAGAGTCTCAGCCCATCATCATCAGTCACGATTCCAATCCCAGCAATGCGTGCCCATAAACTCCAGGACTGCTCTAATCATAAGCATGTCGTCGTGAACACATAACCGTCCGACAATCACCAGATCGTCGTGAACATATCACCGATTGATCTCATATACTGCACTCTTGAGTCGAACCTCCCTCAACTACCACCTTTCTCGGCTACTCGACAGCAGGTGCATCGTGACCTCTCCGTACCTGGGAGGCGAGCATAATCTTTAGAGTGCTCTCCAAGGATACATATTCACGACCGGAGGCCTCTCATAATCCGAATCTTTAAACTCCCGAGTCATTAAATTCAAATCATAATCATCATTTTGAAAACAGTGGAAATATTCAATAGGGTCTACACCCGGCTATAATTCATCAAATCAATTTCCACAAAACCATCGTAAAAATAGTGTCTGCAACACTTCACAACCTCAGGATTCCTCGAATCCTATATAATACAAAACTGGGCCTTATGCCCGAAATATCTTTCATAAATCTCATAACTGGGTCACAGCCTGATATATCTCACGTTTGACTATACTCTAAGTCAAACAATAAATTAACTAGGTCATACGCTCAAAAGATATTTCAAATCCGAAAACTATTTCACGATTCAAAACACTTTTCCAAAATGGTCCTTGACTTCAATCCAAGTCAAGTCTTATCAATTGGGACTCATGCTTGAATTCTAATTTCATGCATCTCCGTGAAATCACTTAAAACCGATAATCAAATCCTCGGTTTCATGCCTCTCCGTGAAACCATTCAAATCATATAAATCACATGCACATATGAAACTCGGCAAGCCCAACACATACAAAACATAAATCTCGAAATACGTGCATATTAGCATTTTCTTTGAAAATTCCCAATCATAGTCAAAACATGTGTAACCATTGCATCTAAAACCATGTTCATAAAAAATATAAAACATTCATGCATGCATCATATTTATAAATTAAAAGTCCACTCACAGACTGTCTGTGCTGCGCGCTCTGAATCTTGCGCCATAAGCCACTCTGAGATAATCCATACTCATCACGACGTCCGGACCTGTCCAAATCACACTCATACGTCACTATCCATTGATACAAATCCTAATCATAAACCCTCACACATCCCGAAACGGTCAACGTGTCTCGAACACGCTTCTCGAGAAGAAAAACCTCTATTTTACCTATCAAACGATCTTCGATTGACCTGAAATAACCACCATTGTATTCAGATCGTCAAAACCTATCAAACAGGGTTGGTCTCACCTTGAAATTTATGCCCACGTACCCTCACGCCCTAGTCAACGCTGACGTTATCTTGGTCAACGTTAATGTCATCTGCTGATGTCAGCCTGACAGGTCTGACACCTGTGATGTGGCTCTCCTTGATTTGTGCCACGTGTCCTGACATGTGTCTTTGCCATCTCTAACACCCTACCACATGGCACCTCCTCATTGGTCCATGTGGTCTGACATGGCTGATGAGGTGCAACAACACAACCTCCTTCAATGGGATATTGTCTGCTTTGGGCCTAGCCCTCACGGTTTTGTTCCCGGGAATTCTCGTGCAACTTCCCAGTGGGTCACCCATCTTGGGATTGCACCAGCCTCTATTCGCCTAACTTTGGAGTTCCCCAGGAAACCAAAGCCAGTTAGCTACCAAAAGGCCTCCTGTTGGATAAATGTGCGCCCACACATATAAGGTGCATCCCCTAAATCCCCTCGAGCGATGTGGGATTGCCAACCATGCCTCCATGGCAAAGGTCCTCACAATCCACCCCCTTGTGGCCCAACGTCGTCGCTGGCACACTCAATTCTAGCTGGGGTTGGGCTCTGATACCAAATTGTCACGACACAACCTCCTCCAACAGGATATTATCCGCTTTGGGCCTAGCTCTCACATTTTTGTTCCCGAACACCATGCCTCCATGGAACGGGTCCTCACACGTGGACCTGCCTCGTCAGCTGCCACATCATCTGACAAACCCTAACATCTGCCACGTATCACCATCGCATTGGTCCATGTGGTCTGACAACGTCTAACGTGACACTACCATGTCACTGCTAACTGGACCTAATAGCTGCCACATGTCACCTTCTAGTTGGCCACGTGGCTTGACACGTCTAACAGATGATGATGTGGACTGCCACCTCATCATCGTTAACCTCTAGCTGGCTAAACCTGCGACCCTGTAACGAGTCATTTGACCTGCGACCCTGACTCAGTCCATTCTTCCTCCTCCAACCACCATACCTCACCATTTTTCTCCCAATCTCATCGTATCACTCCTTGAACCATATCTATGCCCTCAAAATCAAGAGAAAACGGCTAGAAATTACCTGTCACGATCGAACAGTCATGGCCCATCTTCAAACCACCATCTAGGGCTGCTTAGCCTTTCCTTCCCTTCGATTTAGATCCCTACAAGCTCATAAGAGCTCAGAGAAGCCATTTATGGCATCAGAGTACACCCCAACGTCCAAATCGCAATTTGGAATTTCAAATTGAAAACGAGTTTTTCGGGTTTACCTTTTGCTGGTTTCCTCAGCCGTCCAAACGGCTCAGCCTCGCCCCTCGTCGTCTCTCAGTCTCTCAGCCACTCTCTATCTCTCTCTCAGATCAGAATCAGGTGAGGGGAAGGGAACGGGGTTTGGCTTTCGGGTTTGGGCGATTGAAGAAGGGAAAAGGCTTATGCATGTATGTGGGAGCATGGACCAATGGGATGAGTGACACTTGTCACTCATCCATTAGTCCAGAGCTGATATGACACGACCCACCCCTAATCCCCCCGGATTAAGGGCTAAGTCATGCTCCAGTCTAACTTACGCGTGGCACGAAGGATAAACCGACGTTCAACCTCTATGTGACACGTAAGTTAAACAAGGGATTCCCAAACGACCCGTTTCAAACTTCCGGACTTCCCAGAGCGCGCAGACTCTACTGTGGATCGCGTGTGTGATGTCTCCGTCTCTCTCTACCAACAGCCCGCACTGCGACAACCTGGAGGGTATCGAAAACACAAAAGACTGTGAGTGGACAAAAATAAAGGATAAGTTTTGAAAGCAGGTTATAAGAAAAGTACATTTATACCCTCTATTTAAAAACCAATGCATGCATATCAAAACCCATGTCATAAAACCATTCTATATTCAAGTTATTCAAACCGTTTAAGAAAACTGAACTCATTGCCTTTTCTCAAATTCCGAGCCTCAGCCCAAAACCATCAAAATCTGTTTCATCCGGGTCATATTCCAAAACAGCGGAAAACCATTATTAAAATCTATCATTATCATCGAAATGCAAAACACAATGAAAGCCATTTAAAATCCTTTGCAATCCATCAAACCTGCTGGATCTATCAGAGTCTTTAAAATTCCGAGTCTTTAAACTCAATCCAGGTCTTAATATAATCCGAGTCTTTAAACTCAATAGGCCTACGAGGGAAATCACAATATCCGAGTCTTTAAACTCCCAAGTCTTTAAACTCAATCTGGGTCTTTAAACCCAATTCGGGCCCACCCTCGTCATGTATCATATCCGAGTCTTTAAAACCAATAACCAGATCCAGCAAATCCCATCCAAAACCATTTTAAAACCATTTCCAAATCCATGTCCAAATCCGAATTCGAAATCGCCCTTTCGAATTCCAAGCCGAATCCGAAATCAGCATCCTGAATCCAAATCCAGAATCATATCCATCATCCATTTCCAAATCCGAATCCGAAACCCATCATTCCGTAAGCCAGCATTCAGAATAACCATTCTGAACCGAAATCAGGAAATCCACTTTCAAGTTCCAAAATCGAATCTCGAATCGTCATCCTGAAATCCGATTCTAAAACTCGAAATCACGTTCATCAAACCCACTTTTATGAACTGGGCTTCAAGCCCAAAATCACTTTCCAAAATCCATTAGAAATCATTGAAATCAAATCATATTTCAAATCCCAAAATCAAATCATCAAAACCATGATCAAATCACAATACAAATCAAAAACTCGTAAAACGTGCAAATACGTACTTATCTCGAAATCCTTGCAAAACCGTAAATCATCAATATCAGGTCACAAATATAGAAATCACGTATGGAAAACATATATGCATGCATCATAAGTTAGAAAGCAAAGTCCACTCACAGACCATTAGCGTTGCCGCCTCGATACGCGCGCACTTATGCTTTCTCGGCTAATCCACTATCACCAACTTTCCTGAACCTGTCCAAATCCCATAATAAGGTCACTAACCACTTCATTAAGCTTCTACTAAATTCCCGTAATTTTCCCGAATTTTTAAGTATTTTTAACCAAGCCCTAAAACCTTCGGACATCCCGAAACATATCGAGACGATATCCGATCGACTCGAAACCCGTCTTAAAATGTTCGTTACATCGAATACTTTAAAAGTCGTGTTGGAACTTTCCTAAAAAGACACGTCACGCGCCCCCCATGCGCCTCGCAAAGGGGCTACACGTGGGCCTCAATCGCGAGTAGAGGTTGTCTTCAACCTTAGCCAAACCGGGTTCGAACCGGTCCCGGCCGACCCGGTCCAGTCTTGAACCGGCATGGGAGGTTTTTTTCTCTAATTCCTTCATTTTCGACCGTTCTTCCTTCTTTGTAATCCTATCTCTTCATTCCTTCCTCTCTAAATGTTTTTATGCAGGAAAAACACGACTTGGACGCCTGATTCTTACCTCCCGATTTGAAGAAAAATTGCAGAAATTCACCTCTCTGTTTTCGGCCACCGTGAGCTTCTCCAACCACGGGTTCAGTTCCTAAACGCCCCTGCAACCTCCAAATAAGTTCTTCATTAGTACTATCAATCGGTAAGTACTAAAACCCATAATTCCATTCTGAATTTGAATAGTGTTTTTCGCGGGCACTTACCTCCCACGCCGCCATGACCTTCAGCACCACCCAAACCACTTCTTCTTCATCTTTCCTTCATCAAACAGGGGCCAAGGATGAGAGTTGAAAGCTTGTCGGGTCTGATCAGTATCCCATGTTTGGTCTTTCGGGTCGAGACCACCGTCCATGGCAGCCATCGTGGCAGCACCAGCACTGTGACCACCTCATCCTTCACACACATCCACTCATCACAGGTCAATGTTTGAGGGAAAGGGATTCACGATCCCTCACTCACCACCTCCCAAACTTCCTCTGTTTTTCTCAGTTTATGCCCAAATCCGTGCAACATAAAACAGTCCTATTAATTAAAATGTCCTGAGTCAGTTGGCCAAGTTTCCACAGGCCTGTAGAGAAGGGCCAAGTGTCCAAATTCTACTGGGAAAAATCCGCAGCCACATGCCCAATTATCATAGGGCACAGCAAAAAGACCACATTGTCCCTGCCCTTGCACAATTACCATTTTGCCCTTGGCCTTTTTAGACCAAAATCCAAGCCATTCGAGATTCAATGACAACGTGTCGCCTGTCGTTGTACTTAGGGAATTGAGACCTACCGAACGGTCCTCGAATTACATGAAAAGTCCATGACGTTTCAAAAGTCAACAAATTGCCCCTTTTAACTAAATTACCAAATTACCCTTGAATTTCCGAACATCATAACTTCCTCCTCGGATGTCGAAATCGGACGTGCCACCTGTTTATGAACTCGTGACGTCCCGAACTACGTCACAGTTATCGGTCAAAATCTGATTGACCGCTCGAACCAAAAGTCAACCTTTTTGCCCATTCTAGGGGCAAAACTGTCATTTCGCACCATCCGCCCTAAATCACCCAACTAATCATCGATTACCGTCACTAATCTATCATTAAGCACTAATCTAATCCTGATTTCCAGGACGGGTCGTTACATGATATGTTAGGCCCCATTATTTAAACACCAAAAATCAATTCCTTGTAAAACGTGCAACCGTAAATAATACGTGCAATGATTCCTGATCCATAATTTTCATGTATGATGTCCGATTTTGAAGTGTCACCTGTCTACGAACTCGTATAGTCTCAATCTACGTAATGGACCTCGATTCACGTGCATCTAACTTCCCGGGGTAAAAGTCAACATTTTTCACTCGTTCGGGGGTAAATTCGTCATTTTATCTCGATCGTCCAATAATCCTCTACTAATTCCCAATTAGTCTCGCTAATCCCTAATTAATTCTTATTTAATCTCGTAGATTCGGGATGGGTCGTTACAAAAATTATCAAAAATAAAAAATAAATTTAACCCCTCGTTTTTCCTAGAAAGCCTAAATAGTAAATTTGGAATTTGCACATTTCATAAGAAATAATAGTAAAATAATCATGAATCTTAATAATAAAACCCGAGGGATGAACAAACATGCATGAACCAAAATCTAATTGCCCATGAGTCACACGAGGCATACGCATATGCCAGGCTGGGTATCTTTGCTTGTGCACCTCATCCACGTGAAAGCTGGGTGCCAAGTACAATCACCTTATATCCCCTCGAGCACAAGGAAAAGCTAGCGCATTTTAACTAGTATTACGAGCTGCGTGGGTGAACAATCACATGGAAGTTAATTTGTGGCCACCCAGACGGGTACGAAGATACATGTAACTCCTAAGTGGTTCTATGGTCAAAACTCAACAATGTTCTGGGACTCAATATGCACAAATACGAAGAATGCCAAAAACCTATGCAATACAATACATAACTCAACTATGCATACTCGAGTGTGCACTAACACATCATAGCACATACTAGTGCATCTCACCATATAGCACATCTATCATATCACCCACCAGGCCCTTATAACACATCACTTACCGTCGTGCATATTAGCATTCTATATCCCCATGGTACACATCGCAATATAAACATGTCGCACACAAGCATATTCAAGCACATGTCATTAAGTGATTATGTTCATCATTAGCACTAAATAATCCAATTAAGGAAATCATGCATGCTTCTTAATCATGTAGCATACCATCGTAAAATGTGAAAATAAATCGTTTAATAAAAACAAGTTTAGAGAAGGGGACCCACTCACACTTTGCAAGGAGTCGAAACCACTGAACCTACTAAGTTACCACAAACTCAAAGCTTGAATGACCCTACCAAGATAAACCATAATAATTACCCATCAAATACAATACAAAACCCTAAAAAAAACCCCACTAGGGTGGCCCAAAACGGCACTTTAAACACTAGCATGATTTGGAAAAGTACTCAAAAATGTTCTATTTGGCCTGAGAGTATGCCCATGTACCGCCATGGGCCGAAAAAAGGCCTCCATGCCCCGCTAAGCATCGGCGCACGTGCATCGATGCACCGGACACACGCGCCCACTCACGTTTTACCTCTCTGTGCATGTTGCTACAATGTCAAACGTGTACTATACACGTGTGGGAATATTCTATCAATTTGACCATTAGAACTGATATTGACCGTAACGTTGACGAAGGTCAATTAACATTGACCGTTGACCACCGTAGCTAGAGTTTTGCTAGAGACGTTGACCGGACCACCAACCCTCAAGGTGGCTGGAATCTAGAACTTTTCATTGGAAAATTCCAGAATCCGGTGAGGTTCAAAACTCTTCGATTCTTACCCAAATTCAACATGTAAACCACCAATCCACACCTACTCAACATGGAAAAACCAAAAATCTAGGTATTAGGGTTCAAGGGCTACCGGAATTTGATGAAAATGACCGAGAAAGTCAACAGTACTTTGTGGTAGTTGTGATATATGATTATGAGGAATGGTTACTATGCATGTAACGACCCGTCCCAAATTCCATGATTAGATTAGTGACTAATCACGATTAGTGAGGCTAATTCGTGACAAGTAGAGCGAAATCGGACGAACGAGACGGTGTCACGTCGAATTTGGACGTTCGACGACGAAGTTACGGTTCACGGAAGTTCAAGTGCACTATTGCACGAATTACGAAATAACTTACCTTTTGGACTTTAGTGGGGCCCAGATATTTAATGGAGGCCCAATGGATGAGTGACAAGTGTCACCCATCCAATGGACACCAATTTCTCTTCATGCATCTTCCTTTCCCCGTGCATTTTCATTTCTCCATTTCAAACACACACAAAACACCCGCCCGATCTCACCCATTTTCCTCCCATCCGTGCAACCCAAAACCCATCCACTCTTCACCCATGACCAGGCAGAGGACCAGGGAGACTGAGGAGGTTGATGGGCGGCCTGAACCGCCGTCCACGGCGGCGAGAGGAGGAAGAACCCGTGAGGTTCACAGTAAGTCCATTTTGATCCAATTTTACATTTTTGATGTTATGGTTGGTTTTTAATGGTTTTAATGAGTCCATTAGGTTACTAGGGACATGTTAGGAAGGTTTAAGGAAGCTTGGGATGGCTGGGCAGCCATGGGAGAGTTTTGAGAACTTTGAACCGTTTGGTTCAAAATCGAACCATGGGTTTAGGCGGTTTTTAGGTTGTTTTAAGGATTGGAATTGATAAAAACACCAAAATAGGATGAAAGGAACCAAAAAGGAAGAACTAGGATGAAAAATGGGGTGTCTAGGGCTGTGAACCAGTCACGCTGGTCCAGTTGGACCGGCCAAACCAGGTGAACCGGCCATGAACAGTAAAACCGGTCTGCTGGAGGTTAGTTCCGATGAACAGTATTTTCGACTTTCTAGGGGCTCGTGAGGGCACGTGGGCCATAATTTGGGAAAGTGTTCAACACGGAAAATCTTCTATTCGATGTAACGAACATTTTGGGACTGGTTTCGTGTCGATCGGATACCGTCTCGATATGTTTCGGGGTATCGGAAGGTTTAGGGTAGGTTTAAAAATAGTTAAAAGTTCGGGAAAATTACGGGGTTTGATGGGAGGTTAATTAAGTAGTTATTAACCTTCTATTAAAATTTGGACAGGTTTGGGAGTCCCGGTAATGGTGATCGGCTCGGGGAGCCGAATGGCACGCAAATCGAGGCGGCAGCTCGGACGGTCTGTGAGTGGACCTTTTTTTCTAAATTGGTGCATGCATAAATGTTTATTATGTGTTTTATTACATGTTTGATGATTCCATGGGTGCATTTGTTTGTGGTTACGTATAGGCACGTATTTCGAGGTTTTGGCCCTATACGGTGCCCATACGGGTCTGTATGTCTTTATTGGTCTAAATGAAAAGGTTTTGGATTTCAAAATGATAAACTCGAGTATGAGACCCATTTGGTTTTGTCTCAGGCATATGACCTTAGATATCGGGCACGGTGCCCAGCTGATGTCATATGTTCGGGCACGAAACCCAGTTATTTTACAGTTTATGATTTCGGGTCAGGGACCCTAGATGGATTTCCAAGTTCATGACGGTTTATGGGAACCGGCATGAACTCTGGAAAGGTCATTGTGGTTCATGACGGTTTATGGGAACCGGCATGAACCTTTGTCAGGTCATTCTGGTTCATGACGGTTTATGGGAATCGACATGAACCCTGGTTAATGGATGTTGTCGATCATGGCGGTTCAAGGGAACCGGGCATGAATGTTTATGTTATGTATATATATGTATTCATATACCTTCCTTTACTTCTATTATCTCCTCTGGGGAGGGTCGTTGGCCTGGGTGGACCCCGGAGTAGTCATGGAGCACCGACTGAATGGAGTCACCCCCCCAGTTGGGTTTCTTACTCTCAGGAAGGCTATGATTACTATTACCTCGGGTAGGGTCAGTGGTCTGCGGACATTGACCTTGACTTTGAGATGACTCGGATTGAGACCCGGGTAGCACGCGCGTAGCTCTGGAAACCATGACAGGATTGGTTGTGTGAATTATATGTGTATGTGAGATAAATATGATATATGTATGTGGATACAAGATTTGAGCAGGAGCTCGTGTACTTGATTTCACTATGGTTATAGTTTTGGGCTTAGTCCCACATATGGTTTCTTCGGATAAATGGTTTTCGAATGCATGCATGCTTTTTAGTGAAGGGTACAAATGTCTTCTCGTTAAAATGTTTTTATAAACTCTTGGTTTTGTCCACTCACAGCTTTTAATATTTTTACTGCCCTTCAGGTTGACAGCGGATGTGGACTGTAGCAGAGACCGAGATATCACATGCCTCCTCCGGATCCTAGCGTACTCTGATAGCCCGGGAGGGCAAAGGTCGGAAATATCCCTTGTCTGACACTCCGGGTCAGACGGGAGCAGGGTCATCCCGCACTAATCCCGAGGGGATTGGGATGGGTCCTGTCAATGTGGTATCAGAGCATGGTTGCTCATGTTACTCTGAATTCTAGAGCGTATTTTGCGCAATACTCTGTACGCTGGTCGAGGATGTGATATCTTAAGGAGCTATAGTTCGTGGTCAACCTGATTGTTGGGATGCCGATACGATAGTTAGTAGGACTGTATCGTGGAATGTCTTGGTTCGGCACTGGATGCCGGGGTTGCCATAGTTCTGTCGTGGTTGACAATATGGAACCCTACGAATGGTGAACATACTATTACGTTAGATTCGACCGTGTGACGGTTAGTTGGGATCGTCTTCACGATATCGTAGGATCGGTTACGACGACTGGTTGGGAATTGTGACCATCCAATGATCGGATTTGGTTGAGTTAGATGGATTTACTGCTGTGAGCAGTCAGATTCGAGTAATCCTAGTTGGATTGACGTCTTTACGTTGTCCAGATCGCGTAGTCGGTCAGATTGTGGATTGTATTGCAGTTGGTAGCTTGCGGTTGGGTTCAGATTGACCCTAGAGTGTGATTGTGGAACCCTACCTTGGGTGTATGGTTTGGAAATGTGAGTTGACGAGTGGTTTGACTTGGACGACTATTCGGAGTTGGATTCGTTAGTCGGTCTAGTCATGTCAGCTTTTGTTGGGACTGCACTCTGCAGTCGGGGTTGTACTTATTGGTTAGACTTAGTTGGTTGTCGTACTACGTTAGTTGTGATGGATTTTTGGTGCAATTAAGGTCATGGGCGACCTGGTAGACGACATTGGTTGAGTCGAGTTGCGACTGGATCAAGTTGGTTGGACAAGTTATCAGGGTTGGTACTTGTCGATGAAATCCCTGAGTGGGATACGGAGTGGTTAATACGGACGGTTGATTCCGTTGGATGCGAAGCTCGATAGCAATGTCTGGCAGTTAGGTCTGCACGAGTGTGTGGCAGACGCTACTACCAAGAGCGGTTGTAGTTGCGGTTTTTGGGAATCGGGGACGTTTGGGGAACGTTTCCTTTTCTCGTATGAGTTGTTAGGGTGATTGTACCCAGAGGTGTTGGGTGCGAGGGAGGTCGAGTTTCTCCTATTCGAGCAGAGGTACGGGGTCGTCGCCCGGTATGAGCGGAGATCCAGGGTTGTCAGTTTTGCACATGGTGTGCCGATACTGATACTGGTGATTGTGATGACGTTGAGTCACATCCGTCATGATGGGCTTATGTTTGGTATCTGTGGTCTTAGAGTGGATCTCAGATAGAGTTAAATTGGTTAGGGGACACGTGGTTGATGTCCGGGTATGTTGTTTCCAATCTTGTTGGAACTTCGGAATCGCGAGAGGTTGCGATTGAGGTGACGAGAGGAATGCCGGTTTTCCGCATTGGTATTGGGTATTTCGACGTCATTTTGGGTGACTTCTTAGTTTCTACCGTGGTAGATGATGGTAGATGAACGTAGAGGATGGTTGCGTCACCAGTACGCTGATCGTGTATTGGTTGGTGGACCCGGGATTTGTCTTGGGTCATCAGGTGGAGTTGAGCATATCGAAGTTCCATGACTTAGATTTCTCATTTCTGCTTGGTGGCAGAAGATGTTGGATTACATGGCGTGGTGAATGCAGTGAGTTTTATTTGCATTCACGAGGATGGATTTTGTGTCATCGTCTTGTATCATCCTTGATTTTCTAGGTGAAATGCCAAGGATCGATACGAGGTAGTCAGTGAGAACCCACAGTCTCGACGTGTCTCGTCGTTGACTGATCTGTTTAGATGTGGGAATTGGTTTAGGACTTTGGGTATCGTTATGGATCTGGATCGTGATTTTGATGATCCAGATAGGTGGAGAGTTTGAGTGGAACATGATGGGACTGAACTTCTTTTCGAGGTAAATCTCGTATGGTATATTACTCAGGTGAGTAAGTGTCCGATGAGATCGGATTTTGTCAGCCTAGATATGTTGATATTGGGATAGGCTTCCCTATGAAGTCAGTCGATGGTAATAGGGTAATTGGTTGAGCAGGTAACCGAGAGGTTCAGTTTTGGTACGTCTCGGTAGATGTGAACGAGATTTCGAGTTTTGGAATCAGATTTCTGGATGACGATTCAGGATTTGATTTTGGAACTTGAAAGAGGATTTCTGGATTTGGGTTTTGGAATCGGATTCTGGGTGACGATTCAGGATTTGATTCTAGAGCTTGACTGTGGATTTTCTTTTTATGGATTTGGGTTCAGAATGGTTATTCCAAATGTCGACTTACGGAATGATGATTTCGGATTCGAATTTGGACATGATTATAGATATGATTTCTGGGTTTGGATCCGGGCTTTCTTACGAAATTGCGGATTCAGATTCGGATTTGGAAATTGATGATGGGTTGGAGTTTCGATTTGTCTAATGCTGGATTGGACAAGTGAACTCCATAATTGAAACGTGATTGGCTACGACTTAGGTTGTTGTTGTAGTCTGGTTGATGGGTAGATGTATGTACCTTGTACGTAGTTCGAGGTACAATACCGGGCAAACATGTCGTGTCTGGTGGCAGTATATAGGTTATACCAGTGGTACGTTGGTGAGCGTGTTGGTAGTCGGATTGGTTCTGACACCATCAGATTAGTTGGGGACGTGGACTGGACATTGGATACTGTGCATTGGGTCATAGTGTTTCTGATGGGTCCAGTTACACACAAATCGAGTGTTTGTTGGTATGCATATACTCAGGATGAGTATGTTGGTGGTTAGTATAACCACAGGTGAGTATAGTGTCAGTTTTCGACTGACGACTATAAAGTGGTGACAGTTTGTCGGAGGTGTCAACGTAGATCGTTGAGTGCGGGTTGGTGACTCCCAGTGGGAGCAGACGTCAGGATAGGTTAGAGATTGAGGAAGGAACCGTAGAGTTGTTTATGTCAGCGAAAGGGTAGAGTTGACAAGTGGGTCGATCATAGGATACTTGGGCTACTCTGATACTGACAGGTGGTGTCAATTCGGAACATATGACTACTGTCATTTGACGTGGTCGAGCGTAGTCGATACGACGAGAGCGTTAGTGGCACGTCTGGCTGCAGACGAGTAAGTATTGTTCTGGTTAGTGGGTGTACGAGTGTACATGTGTTTTGAGGTCAATTCTACTTTCCACGGGGTGGATGTGGAATCATGATAGTTGGAGTTTCGAGAGCGAAACTAAATTAAGGAGGGAAGAACGGTTAGAATTAGGTCGATTGGAATTTCGAGGACGAAATTAATTAAGGAGGGAAGGTTGTAACGACCCGTCCCAAATTCCATGATTAGATTAGTGACTAATCACGATTAGTGAGGCTAATCTGTGATAAGTAGAGCGAAATCGGACGAACGATGTAAAATGACCGTTTTGCCCCTAATCGTGGCAAACCGTTGACTTTTCATTCGGGCGGTCAAATGGACATTGACTGATGAATGTGACGTAGTTCGTGACGTCACGAGTTCATAGACAGGTGGCACGTTCAATTCCGACGTTCGAGGAGGAAGTTATGACGTTCGGAAGTTTAGGGGCATTTTGGTAATTTTGGTTAAAAGGGCAAAATAGTTGACTTTTTGACCAAGAGGTCTGATGGCCGAGGGCCGAAGACCGTTACGTAGATAAGGACGTTACGAATCCATAGACAGGTGGCACGTTGAATTTGGACGTTCGACGACGAAGTTACGGTTCACGGAAGTTCAAGTGCACTATTGCACGAATTACGAAATAACTTACCTTTTGGACTTTAGTGGGGCCCAGATATTTAATGGAGGCCCAATGGATGAGTGACAAGTGTCACCCATCCAATGGACACCAATTTCTCTTCATGCATCTTCCTTTCCCCGTGCATTTTCATTTCTCCATTTCAAACACACACAAAACACCCACCCGATCTCACCCATTTTCCTCCCATCCGTGCAACACAAAACCCATCCACTCTTCACCCATGACCAGGCAGAGGACCAGGGAGACTGAGGAGGTTGCTGGGCGGCCTGAACCGCCGTCCACGGCGGCGAGAGGAGGAAGAACCGGTGAGGTTCACGGTAAGTCCATTTTGATCCAATTTTACATTTTTGATGTTATGGTTGGTTTTTAATGGTTTTAATGAGTCCATTAGGTTGCTAGGGACATGTTAGGAAGGTTTAAGGAAGCTTGGGATGGCTGGGCAGCCATGGGAGAGTTTTGAGAACTTTGAACCGTTTGGTTCAAAATCGAACCATGGGTTTAGGCGGTTTTTAGGTTGTTTTAAGGATTGGAATGGATAGAAAACACCAAAATAGGATGAAAGGAACCAAAAAGGAAGAACTAGGATGAAAAATGGGGTGTCTAGGGCTGTGAACCGGTCACTCTGGTCCAGTTGGACCGGCCAAACCAGGTGAACCGGTCATGAACAGTAAAACCGGTCTGCTGGAGGTTAGTGCCGATGAATAGTGTTTTCGACTTTCTAGGGGCTCGTGAGGGCACGTGGGGCATAATTTGGGAAAGTGTTCAACACGGGAAATCTTCTATTCGATGTAACGAACATTTTGGGATTGGTTTCGTGTCGATCGGACACCGTCTCGATATGTTTCGGGGCATCGGAAGGTTTAGGGTAGGTTTAAAAATAGTTAAAAGTTCGGGAAAATTACGGGGCTTTGATGGGAAGTTAATTAAGTAGTTATTAACCTTATATTAAAATTTGGACAGGTTTGGGAGCCCCGGTAATGGTGATCAGCTCTGGGTGCCGAATGACACGCAAATCGAGACGGTAGCTCGGACGGTCTGTGAGTGGACCTTGTTTTCTGAATTGGTGCATGCATAAATGTTTATTATGTGTTTTATTACGTGTTTGATGATGCCATGGGTGCATTTGTATGTGGTTACGTATAGGCACGTATTTCGAGGTTTCGGCCCTATACGGTGCCTATACGGGTCTGTATGTCTTTATTGGTCTAAATGAAAAGGTTTTGGATTTCAAAATGATAAACTCGGGTATGAGATCCATTTGGTTTTGTCTCGGGTATATGACCTTAGATATCGGGCACGTTGCCCAGCCGATGTCATATGTTCGGGCACGAAACCCAGTTATTTTACGGTTTATGATTTCGGGTCAGGGACCCTAGATGGATTTCCAAGTTCATGACGGTTTATGGGAACTGGCATGAACTTTGGAAAGGTCATTGTGGTTCATGATGGTTTATGGGAACCGGGGACGTTCGGGGAATGTTTCCTTTTCATAAACCTCATAAGGACTCAACCCAAAATCATCTCAATAGGGTCTCAAACCCGAAATCCCATTTCATAAACCAGAACTGAGACTCAAACCCGATATCATAAACCAATTGGGCATCAACCCCGATATCATAAACCAATTGGGCCTTAAGCCTGATATCATAAACCAATTGGGCCTCAAATCGGATATCATATACCAATTGGGAGTCATGCCCGATATCATAAACTAATTGGGCCTCAAGCCCGATATCATAAACCAATTACGCCTCAAGCTTGATATCATAAACCAATTGGGCCTCAAGCCCAATATCATATTTCCAAATCCGAAATCATTTCATTGTTCAAATCATTTGAAAACACAATCACGTATGAAAGTTTGGCATAAGCCCAAGGTACAACATAAAGCATAAATCTCGAAATACGTGCAATACCACATTTGTATGAAAATGCCAAAACACCACAATCATATGCACATAAGGCATCTCAAATCATGCTCATAAAACATATAAAATAGTTATGCTTGCATCATATTTAGAAAATCAAGTGTCCACTCACAGACCATCCAAGTTGTGCCGTAAGCCACTCTGAGGCTAAACCGAACTCTCTAGGTCGTCCGGACCTATCCAAAACACACTCAAAGGTCACTACCAACCTAGACAAGTCCTGATAAAAAACCCTCAAAACATACAGAAAAGTCAATGTGCCCCGAACACGCGTCCTTAGGCTAAAAACCTCAATTTTACCAACCAAATGATCTTTGATCGACCTGAAACCACTACCATTGGATTCATAACATTGAAAACTTTCGAACAAAATCAATTTCACCTCGAAAAATGTGCCCATATGTCCCCACGTGCCAGTCGAAGTTCCTGGTTAACGCTGGTCAAAAGCCAACACTGACATCATCGGTCAATGATCAAAATCAACGGATGACGTCATCATAACGTTAAGCTAACGTTAGCCTGACTTGTCTGACACCTATCAGGTCTGACATGTGCAACACGTCAACCCCTAATTAGTCCACCTATCTGACATGTTAGTGCTGATAGTGCTTGATAGTATGCCACATGTCAGCTCCCTATTGGCCACGTGGCCTGACACTTCTGACAGATGATGACGTCACTTGCTGACATCATCATCGTCTACCTCCAGCTGAGCCAACCCGTTTTCCTATAACCATGTCAACCCATTTTCTTGTAACCGGGTTAACTGGATCCGCGACTTGACTCAACTCGATCTTCCTCCCCCGACCACCAAATCATGACATTTTTTAAGCCCTAGACTCGTAATGAACCCAAAAATTCCTAAAATCTCAAAATGGTCAGAAAATATTTGGATTTCTTCGACCAAGCTTGAACAGTGGCGGTTGTTTCTCAAACTGGCTTCTCCATCGATCCCAGCCACCCTTGCCCTTGGTTTTGGTCCCTAAACACTCGTGCAGACACCAGGAACACAACCCAAACATTAAAAACCTTCCCAAAGTTCCAAAAATTGAAAACTAATTTCAAAGTCCAAAACAGGTTTCGGGTTACCTTGTTTCACGGGTTCCTCCTCCGTCCACGGCAGTCCTGCCGTGTTCCTCTCCGTCTCCTAGTCTCTCACTCACCCTCGGTCTCTCTTCCTCTGATCCTAGTTGAAAAAGGTGAAGATTGATGGTTTTGGGGGGTGTGGGTTTTCGGGTAACGGAAAACAATCAAGAAGATGAACAAAATGGGATCCCAAAATCATGGGTATATGGGTCAATTAGATGAGTGACACTTGTCACTCATAAATTGCTTCACCTAGATTTTGACCCAATCCAACCAAGCTAAATTTACACTTTTCCTCGTAAAATGTGAACAGTACCATTTTTCTTTCGTGACCCGTAACTTTCCTGTACGATGTTCAATTTCGATGTGACATCTGTCTATAGACTTGAATCGTCCTGATCTACGTAAGGTCAGCAGTCCTCGGGTCCTCGTGCATTTGACCTCTCGGGTCAAAAGTCAACATTTTACCCATTCTAGAGGTAAAATCATCATTTTACGGCGACCGTCCGAAAAATCCTCGATTAATTCCCGATTAGTCACGATAATCCTCAAATAATCCCTAATTAATCCCTTAAACTCAGGACGGGTCGTTTCATCATTGATATCTAGTACCCGTCTGTAGACCACAGACTAGTCCTCCACGTGATCATTCACCCACGCTGCTCGCTATACTAGTTAAAAAGCACCAGCCTTGTCCCCAAGCTCTAGGGGACTCGTGATGAGGATGCTTTGCACCCAGTCCTTCACGTGGTCGTGGTATGCAAGCAGGATACCTAGTTTTATATTCCGAGTATGAGACTCGAGGCGACTCAAGAGAAATTTGATGTGGGTTGATATTGCGACATATTTATTATTTTTGCATGGCTCATTTGTGCATATTGGTTAAATTGTTATTTTATAATTGATGTTATATTTCTTGTATTAAGTGCAAGTATATTTTAATTGTTTTAGGTTTTTTATGATATAATGAGGGGTTGCAGGTTATTTTTTGAAAACGGTTTTACACTAAAATAACATCTGGGTCCACTCACCCTTATATTTTAAACCTCTGAGGTTTCAATAGCGCACGCACTTCGAGAAGCTTGGAGTCTGCTCTAACGTTCACTTTTGGACGTGAAGTGAAGCTGGCATTTTAATCGGGTATCAGCATGCAAGTCTTTGTGTATGATCATCAATTTTTGACGTCCATACTCTAAGTTTCCGCTGATGGGTGAAATGTGATCGATTTTTATCGGTGAAGTTTCACTCGGCTCTCCTAAACGCGTCATTTTAACTTAAAATGGGATCGTCATCTTGACATCATCATCTAGGTAACGGCTAGCACGCCTCGACTTTTGTGCCATAAAAATGACTTTTCGGGTCGGGGTGCGTCAATACTCAATCAATAATCCAAAAATCAAAAAATAATCATTTCAAATATTTAACTATGCATACCTCACAATTTATAAAACAAATGTCTACTCACCGTGCATTTGAATGATGTTCATCTCGTACTATGCACCGATCTCCAGTCCTCATGACAAGGTAACCTAGTTTGCTTTGATACCAAATTGACAGGTTCCACTCCGAGAACATTTTGATAACCATGCCCAGCCTTCTCCTATCTGACACGCCTAAAAATACATTGGAGATAGCCTTAACACTTTTATACACAAACCAAGAGAACTTATCAGACAAGGGATATATATTGATCATAACATAATTAATATCTTGGTATACGAACCAAACAAAATTTGTTCACATGGGGTCACCGGTCACATCCAACCCACTGACCACTCATAAATAGCGTACCTGTTAGCCCTAAGTCGATATCCATGTTCTGTCGAGCCTTCATCTGATGGTTGGACTCTTTCTGAATCTCATTATGATATCCCAATCATATAAGAAACCCACATCTTAACGCCTAAAGTCTCAGAAGTTTCACATGTACTTTAATTCGTATACCATCACTTTGTATACACAAACTACCATTAATTGTTGTCTGAATGGCCCGAAACCTATACCGATATATTACTAACATCGAATACATCGAAGTTCATGTTGGCTGGAATTAGACAAGCCACTGCACGGACCGCCCCGAGCCGCCTAGGATCTCTGCGTCGTGGGCTTCACGCGCTTGCGACTTTTCCTACTACCTCTAGTCGTGGCCTTCTCTATAACGGGTACCCGTGACAGGACCCCACCCGAGTACACAAGAATAGTACACTCGGGCCCTACTCTCATCTGACAGAAACCTTATTAAATAAGAGATAAACACAAAACTCTTTAGTTTATGTCTCCTCCTCTCGAGCCTTTATTTTCTTGCAACAGTCCTAGAGTGTTAAAAAAAATAAAGAAAATGTGTGAGTGGACAAAAAGAAAAGTTCCAAAACATAATTTGAAAACATCTAGCTATTACCCTTCGTTTTTCTAAAACCACACATGCTTATGGAAACCATTTCACTTCGATTAAAATAAAACACAATGTATAATTCTCGAAATGTGCGAACAGTATCTCCAAGTCAAAAACCACATGAAACCATCAAAATCACCAATAAGTCAATACAATCATTCAAGTACAATTTCACATCACGTAAATCCACACATAGCCAACATAACAACCACATAGAATCAAATCCATATCTTACATCACCATAATGAAACACAAACAACCATTTCATCACCGATGCACAACATCAATCATTAATAACACTAAACTACTAGCAGGCACATCACACACTCGGTGTAACGACCCGTCCCAAAGTTTTGGGATTAATTAAGAATTAATTTTGGATTAGAGAGGCTAATCAGGAATTAGTCGAGGATTATCGGACGCTCAAGACGAAATTGCGATTTTACCCCTGAACGAGGGTCGAGGATCGTTACGTAGATCGGGTCGATACGAGTCTGTAGACAGGCGGCACGTCGAAATCGGACGTTCGACGGGAAATTTACGGTTCACAAAAGTTTCGAGTAACTATTGCACGAATTACGAGACGGGATGACATTTGTCACTTAGTAGGCCCTAGATATTTTGAAACAGGCCCAATGGATGAGTAACAAGTGTCACTCATCCATTACTCCTATTACACAGATACAAGCACCCACCATTTCACCCTCATTTGTTCATTCGATCATACCAGCCTCAAACCCCATTGAACCACCACCCCAATCCATTCCCCCACCTAGTTTTGATCTGAGAGAGAGACATAGAGTAGTTGAGGAGCTAGAAAATGATAAGAGGTGGGGCTGCGATGCAATGGACTACAGAGGAGTCGCGAGAAACAGGTAAACCCGTAACCTTCGAAATTTCAATTTCGTGTTTGGACGTTTGAGGGCTGGTTTTAATGATTGGGTCTTGTTTCTGGGATAAGGACGAGCTTGTGGGGATTCGAAGCAAGGGATTTTGATGGTCGGACGGCTCTGGAAGGACGGCCAAAACATGGTCGTGTGTTCTTCTATCGGGGAGGTAAATTTCAGACCCTTTTTGTATGTTTTGAGACCGTATAACAATTGGGAATGGTCAGAGGAAACTATAGGAATTGAAATGGATGGATAAAGATGAAAAATGAGGGAGTTATAGCCCTGGACCGGTCACACCGGTTCGGTTGGACCAGCTGACCAGTGAACCGGTTCGCTGGAGGTTGAAGACAGTACTGTGCAGTGGTGATTGGTTCCCAAGCGCAGGGCCTTTGGGAGGCGCATGAGGGCGCGTGGGGCTCTGTTTAAGGAAGTGTTCAACATGTGTTTTCATCTATTCGATGTAACGAACATTTTGGGACTCGTTTCAAGTCGATCAGACATCATTTCGATATAGTTCGGGATGTCCAAAGGTTTAAAGTCAAGTTTAAATACGTTTAAAAATCCCAAAAAATTAGGGGGCTTTTATGAGATGTTATTAAGGTAGTTAGTAACCCTCTAGTATGAGTTGGACAGGTCCGAGAGTCTCGGAGATGGTGATTGGCAAGGAGATGCTTATGGCACACGCATCGAGGCGCAGCTTGTACGGTCAGTGAGTGGACCTTGTTTTCTAAATTGTGATGCATGCATAACTGTTTTATATGTTTTACATCTGTGATTTCTACGATGATGATTGCGATGCATGGTTTTCCGTATTTGCATGTATTTCGAGGTTTTTGGTTTTATGTTGTGCTTATACGTGCTGTGTTTTCTATGATTGTTTAATGGAATGGTTTTGGATTTAGAAATATGGAATCGGGCATGAGACCCATTTTCTTGGAAACCATAGGACTTGGAGTCCATTTGATTTAATGGGAAATCGGGCTGGAGGCCCATTTGAGTTATATGATCGGGCCGGGGGCACCGTTAGTCTACGAATTCGGGCTTGATGCTCAGTTGGTTATGAGCTGGAGGCCCAGTTCTGATTTATAAAGGTGATTTTGGGTCGGGGACCCAAATGGATTTGGATTTACGATGGTTTTATGGAAAACCCGGGCGTAGCCCTGTGAACGATTTTGAGATATTTTGTAAAATAGTTTTCCGTATACCATCCTTATGAACGGATGCCCTCCGGACGTCTCGTAGTATCATGGAGTGGCGGGTTGTCTCGTAGTCACGGTTCATTACATGTGAGGGGTCATTTCCTGGAGCGACCGGTCCGTATAGTGACTCAGGAGTAGAATTGCCAGAGGTTAAAATCTCCCCCAAGGGAGGGTCATTGATCTGTTTGTCTTTGACCTGGATGGACCCTAGGGAGACTTGGGATTTGAGAACCCGGGTAGCAAGCGCAGCTTGGAACCGTGACGGTATTGATTGTGACATCTGGGATGTCAGGCATCACAGACGTCGAGGATTGGTTTTGGGCTGAGACCCACATGTATTGGTTTTAGGCTGAGACCCACATGTATTGGATATGGCCTGAGACACACGTGATTGAATTTAGGCGGAGTCCCTACGGATTTAGTTTTGGGCTGAGTTCCCACTTGATTGGTTTTGGGCTGAGTTCCCATATACTTTGGTTTACGGTTTTGGGCTAAGGTCCTAATGGTTTAAATATTGATAAATGGTTTGATAACTGATTTTCGAATGCATGCATGATTTTTAGTGAAGGGCATAAAGTATCTTTTTTGCGAAATGAATTTATAAATTATTTGTTTCGTCCACTCATAGCTTTCAATGATTTTAATGTCCTTCAGGTTGATCGCGGATGCGAGCTGTAGCAGAGACCGAGACATCACATTCCTCATCTGATCCTGGCGCATAGAAGCCCCTTGTGGGCTGAGGTTGAAATTATCCCGTCTCTGACACTTCGTGTCAGATAGGAGTAGGCACTTCCTATGATAATCCAAGGGATCTGGGTCGGGTCCTGTCACTTGGGATACAGAGCCCAGCTAAATGTTCGAACGAAAACCGACTCAGGATACGCAGCCTAACTCGACGTCTGAGTCGCCATCACACGCAAGTCTCAAGATATAAAGCCATGCTTAACGTTTGACACTACTCATCACAATATCAAAGACATAACAACATGAAATCACATCAGGAGGCATAACCACATATAGATCATTAGTCACGACTTGTCACATCAATAGCACACACTCAATCCTCGAAGCACAAGCACAATCTCAATCATCATATCACAAGTGCACTACTGGTAGGCCATCACATACTCACTAGGAATTAGGAGCCCTTAACTCGACGTCCAAGTGACATCCAACAAAGGATTCGGAGCCCCCAGATCAACGTCTGAGTCGCCAACACAATACCAGTATCAGGATTCGGAGCCCCGGGCTCGACGTCTGAGACTCACAGCCAATCAACATAAGCTCAACGACATTTTACACATCACAAGTTCCGAGAAACACATACTCAAATCACAATTTATTACCACACATCAAACCATAATAAGATCCTCAGGGCTAAGCCCAAAACCAAAAATCAAGCTTAGTCCTCGTAAAATATGCCATAACTTAACTTCCTTAAAAACCATACGGGAACAGGTGAAAACCATAACTATTCCAAAATCACATTATTTCATGTCACAAACCAAGTTTAATTCAAAATTCCAATGAGAACGGCATCCGAAACATAATTTACGAAAAATTCTCAAAAAAGGTGCAATAAAATATTAATTAAATATTCATAAAATCACATAAATTCATATAAAATCCTGATCAATCCAATATCACCAAAATCAAATAGAAACCCATTTAAATCATATAAATATGCATACATAATAGTTTAGAGAAAGAAAGACCACCCACACACCTCCTTACCATAGATTTCGACTTTACACGTTTTTCCTTAAATTTTGGGGGTTTCAGAACCTGTCAAATATCACATCTAAATGTCATTAACCATCCTAAATATCTTCTATTTTAATCCCATAATATTTTTCGAGATTTTTAAATGAACTAAAAACGAACCCTAAACCTTCAAATACCAAAACTATCCTGAAATGTTGTCTGATCGACTTAAAACATGTACCAAAATGATTGTAGCATCAAAAACACAAAAACTCATGTTGGTCGTACCTCGAGAATCCCCCTCATGCGCACCTATGTGCCACCCAATGTGGCTGCACGTGGGAGCCATGCGCCTGCTACAGTAACTATTTATCATCATCCTCTTACTCGACTTTCTCTGCAAATCAGGTCATACGACCCGCAACATGACCTGAATTTTTCTCACTCGTTTTTCACCTTTTTTCACTCATGTTTTGACCAAACCATCCTATTCTAACTTAGAAAGAGATTTGTATGATCAAAACAAGGAAACACTTACCCAAACTGCTCGACCCATCGAAGGACTCGCGGCCAAACTTGTACCCCTACTGTCTGGACGATCCCAGTGTCCAAACTCACAACTGAGCAGTGTGTCACGATCGTAGAACATCCAAGAAGGTGATCCTAACCCTGTTTCCCCAATTCCCTACCTGAAATGGGTTAGCCAAGCTCAAACCCGAGAGCAACCTTCATGAGTTCACTATCTTTCTCTCCTTCTCAGACCACGACTCGCCTTTCTTCTTCTCTTTAATTCTTTTTTCTTTCTCTCATCTCACTCTCTCCTCTTCCCTTCCTACCTCTCCCATGTCACACAAGGACGGTGACACAAGTCCCCAAGGGATAAAGACATTTGTCCTTCCCCTATTTGGCCACAATAGTAATCATACAAAGGAAATTACCAAAATATTCTTCCTATCAAAATTACTAAAATGACCCTATGTAACTTAGACCAAGAACGAATCCAACCAAACTCCGTTTTTGACATGCCACCTGCCGACGTACTCGGGATTTCGAGACCTTTCTAGCAGCATTTTTGGAATTGCCAAAAACTGTCCCGGTCGAAAGTCAACATTTTGACCATAGTCAAAAGTCAACCTTTAACTTTCAAGGGCAAAGTGGTCAATTTTATCCAACTTTCCCAATTTTACCCTCGTCGAATGTACGGGTCGGTACAACCTACCCTCTTCAAAAGAAATTTAGTCTTCTAAATTTATAATTAAGTCGAATCCATAATCCAGTCCTAACTAAAAATTAAAATCAATCACACAAACACATAGCTCACATACGATTCACAACACAATGCACCAAACACGAGGAATCTCACATGCACATCACACAACCATACCTTAACTTCAATTGTAATGACACGTCCTGAATTTCGAGATTAATTAATTAATTAATTAAGGATGATCGTCATTAATCCCTGATTAGTCAGGAGATTTTGGACGACCGGTGTGAAATGACCGTTTTGGCCCTGAAATTAGGTAAAATGTTGACTTTTGACCCGAGAAGTCAAACATACAAGGACCGATGACCGTGACGTGTATCGGGACATCATGAGTCCGTAGATAGGCGACACGTCGAAATCAAACGTCGAACGGGGAAGTTGTGGTCATGGGATTGAAATTGATTATTGTACGCCTCGGGATTCGAATTAAATAATACTTAAATCTGATTGGTTGAATAATGAATGTGGACCCTTGTATGTCAGGACCCACCCCCAATCCCCCGGGATTAAGGGCTAAATCCCGATCCCGTCTAACTTACGCATGACGCATAGGCTAAACTGACGTCCAACCTTCATGTAACACGTAAGTCGGACAAGGGATTCTCGATCCAACCAATCAAAGGTAACCGGACTTCCCAGAGTGTACCGAACTACTGTGGATCGTATGTGTGATGTCTCCGTCTCTCTCGATCAACAGACCGTGCAGCAACAACCTGGAGGGTATCGAAAATATGAAAAGACTGTGAGTGGACAAAAATAAAGAATAAGTTCAAAAACATTTCAGAAACAATGACATTTAAACCCTCCGTTTCAAAAACCAATGCATGCATATCAAAGTCATGTCATAAAACCATGTAAGAAAACCCAAACACAGTTTTTGTTTCTCAAATCCCGGGCCTCAGCCCAAAACCATCAAAACCATTTCATCCGGGCATAGCCCCAAAACATCGGAAACCGTTATTAAAAACCATCATCATCAATCACAGAGAAAACCAAAACATATTGAACCACATTTTCATCCATCGAACCTGCTGGATCTATCCGAGTCTTTAAACTCAATCCAGGCCTCAATATAATCCGAGTCTTTAAACTCAACAGGCCTACGGGGGAAAATATCAATATATCCGAGTCTTTAAACTCCCGAGTCTTTAAACTCAATCCGGGTCATTAAACCCAATCCGGGCCCGTCCCCCGTCAAACATAATCTGGGTCTTTAAACCCAATAACCAGATCCAGCAAATCCAATCCAAAACCGTTTGAAAACCGTCTTCCATTTCCGAATCGGAATCCGCAATCTCATCAAGATCCCGAATCCGAACCCAGAACTCATATCCACTTCCTTTCCAGATCCGAGTCCGCAACCATTATTCCGTAAGCCGGCATCCGGAATAACCATTCCGAACCTAAAACTGGAATCCATTTCAAGTCCCGAATCGAATCCCGAATCACGTTTCCGAAAACCACTTTTTGAACTGGGCCTCTAAGCCCGAAAACCCTTTTCCGAAAACACTTTTCAGAAATCCTTTTCAAATCATTGCAATTAAATCATTTTTCAAATCTCGACATCAAATCATTTAAAACCAAGTTCAAATCACAATATCCATCAACTTATCGTAAAACGTGAATTTCCGTAATTTCCTCAAAAATCGTGCAAAAACCATAAACAACCACAATCATAAATCAAATCATAGAATCAAGTATAGAAAACATATGCATTCATCAAGAGTTAGAAAGCAAAGTCCACTCACAGACCATTCCGACGTTGCCTCGATATGCGCGCACTTACGCCGTTCCCAGCCAGTTTGCTATCCTCGGCTTTCCCGCACCCGTCCAAAACCCATAACGAGGTCACTAACTACTTCACAAAAGTCCGACTCAAGTCCCATAATTTTCTCGTATTTTTAACTATTTTTAACCGAGCCCTAAAACCTTCGGATAACCCGAAACATATCGAGCCAATGTCCGATTGACTCGAAACCAGCGCCAAAATGTTCGTTACATCGAATACTATAAAAGTCATGTTGGAACCTTCCTCGAAAGCCTTGCCACGCGCCCACCCGCACCACCCAAAGGGGCTGCGTGTGGGCCTCACGCGCGGCTCATGTTCATCTTCAACCTTGGAACAAACCGGTCCAGCTGGACTGGACCGGCGTGAGCGGTTCACCCGTTTTCCTGCTTATTTTTAGTCCCGTTTTTAGTCCTAATTAGCCTATTAGTTTCGTCCTTCTCCTCCTAATCTCCTAACATGATTAAAATGTAACAAAACCACGAGTGTTTTACCTTCCTAGTCACACAAATAAACCGGCCATCTTCAACCCATGCTCCTGCACGATCCCGGTCTCCAAACTTCGTGCTTTCAAGCTCAATTAACTCTTTAGGACCTTCAACACTTCATTCAATCGTTCAATTTCATTAATAATCCCCAAAACATAATTCACCATTTTTGAATTCAAAAGCCAAACGTACGGTTCCTTACCACTGTTATCGACACCGTGCATGGCAGGCCCTCTTCCCAGGCCTGATCGACTCGCCTGAACTTCCTGAACATCATCCAATCAGCCAATTCCCTTAACACTCCTTCTAACACAACCTCTTATTTCGACTGTAAACAGAGCAGTACACGGGAACACGCACCGGCTGTCGTCGTCGTGCACCGCCGTGCACCGCTGTGGCCACCAAAAGACTCGTCACAACCTCACCTTTCTTCCTTGTTCACACCGAATTGGTCAGGGATGAGAGAGGTATTCACAATCTCACTCTCAACCTCCATTTTGTACTCTGTTTCTCTGGTTCTGGTCACGACACACACACACAACCACCGTCCAACCTCACTATACTACACTTTCACACTCAACAAACCCTTTTTCGATCACTCACTCAAACTCAAGGGCTTCAATCACTGGAAATCGATCCACCAAGCTCACGGTTTCACTCTCTGTTTTCTGCTCCAAGAACAATTGCACGGTTAAGATTGTGCAATTTGTAGCCGTGCACACGATAAGCCTCCTAGAAGCCTCTAGGTGTTCCCCACGTGTCCAACTCTCCCTGGACAACAATTAAAATATCCAATCACTCTATCCCAGATGGCCTTATCTGATTGGCCCAATGTGAAAAGACCAAATTGCCCCTAGGTGTTCAATTTACCATTTTCCCCTTCAACTTTACAGAATTATAACTTTACCGTCCGACGTCCGATGACAGCGTGCCGCCTGTCATTGTACTCAGGACGTCGAGACCTATCTAACGGTCCTCGGTCTACGTGAAAACCAAGAGTCCAGCAAAAAGTCAACATTTTCCCTCTATTAACTAACATTACAATAACGCCCTTAACCTTCCGACCACCATAAATTTTCCTCCGATTGTCCAAATCGGACGTGCCACCTGTCTACGGACTCGTGACGCCCCAAAATATGTCACAGTCATCGGTCAATACCCAATTGACCGCCCGAACTAAAAGTCAACAATTTGCCCAAACTAGGGGCAAAATCGTCATTCTTCGCCCAAATTCTAAAAGTAGCCAACTAACCACCGATTAACTCAACTAATCCGTCACTAATCACTTCAGTAATCCCGACTCCCGGGACGGTCGTTACAATCTACTCTCCTTAAAAGAATTTCGTCCCCAAAATTCCACAGCTCGTACCCGACACCTAGGTCTCCTATCCAGTAGTCAACTCGCACCAAACCAACTGCTCTTGACAGTTCCCAACCTATCCTCTCCACTTAGTTAACGGACCAAGACTACTTAATGCCAAACGTACCTTCGCATTAAATTCTTCCCAGACTCCCAGTCTCTTGGTCGGTAGGAACTCCTAATGTAACTCAACTACTTCGTCTTCACATCCTCAACTGCTCCGACCACCCTGTCGGAATAAATCAACAAAGTCCTAAAGGCACTCCTAGATTGTGGGTTCTCTTCAATAACCTCATATCGATCACTTGTAGTCACTCATTTCTCAGTTCCTTCTGTCCTCCTTCAACGGAACTCACCATAACACTCGCTACACTCGGCGTCACCAAGTACTGCTCTACCTCGGAACACACACAAGTTAAGGGAGGTTACAAATCCAAGTATTTCAACCACAAGTTTCCCAACTCAACTCTACTAGCCATAGGGCTCCTCATCTTCTACAGATCACAACCACGCTTCCGCTGCGCTACTCTAATCAACCCACGACATCCTGACCGTTCTTCCTGGTTCCTGACCTACCCATGGTCATCCTTACCTTGCTCAGCATACAAACCCTCATCCACAGTCATCCACCAGGCAACCACTACCTCGGCTACACCTAGCAGCACCGTCTCCAATCCGGCTGTAAGTCGGCCCAAACCACAAGGACTACGAGGTACTTCTCACTACACTCTAGTAATCCCACGGGGTTTCTCAAATCATCCCCGTCGTCCGGGTTATCCAAACCCTCAACTGCCCTTGGTTCACTACAGCCTTACCACACGGGTCGTCACACCCATTTAAGACCATCACTAGGGGGAAAAGTCCCTCGAGTCTCACAGTAGTTCCTAGACCCTGCCATCAAGGCATCCGGCTACTCGTAGCAGCATAAATCCAAACTCAACCCAACTGACCAAAGGTCACCAATCCATCCGATCAACATCCAAACACTATCCGGCCCAACTGGCCATTATCAATCGGCCTCATCAGCCTACGTATCTTACTAACTCAACGAGCTACTCTCAGGCCCCTCAGGCCGACCAACCTACACATATGTAGCTCACCGGCTACCATCCAGGTTAACCTTGCTCGTGTATCTCTGACCCTTATGGTCCATTCATCAAGCAAAACCAGTGCTAACACACTAACCGTTCCAGCCTTAAGCTGACATACGTCATACCTCGCACCGGGTATCGAGCGGCTAGCACCCTCAATCGCTGATATCTAGACACCTCGAATGTACTATTACTATCGTATCCAGGTTGCTGACGGGCTACTCCGCATCGAGACATCATATCCACAGTAGCATCACACCACCCAAGTCGACTAACCAACGATTCTGGAAACCAAACCTAGCACAGAACACCTGAAACCTCGCTCTGATACCAATTGTTAGGACCCACCCCCAATCCCCATGGATTAAGGGCTAAATCCTGATCCCGTCTAACTTACGCATGACACGTAGGCTAAACTGACGTCCAACCTTCATGTCACACGTAAGTCGGACCAGAGATTCTTGATCCAACCATTCAAAGGTAACCGGACTTCCCAAAGTGTACCGAACTACTGTGGATCGTATGTGTGATGTCTCCGTCTCTCTCGATCAACAGCCCGTGCCGCAACAACCTGGAGGGTATCGAAAACACGAAAAGACTGTGAGTGGACAAAAATAAAGAATAAGTACAAAAACATTTCAGAAACAATGACATTTATACCCTCTGTTTCAAAAACCAATGCATGCATATCAAAGTCATGTCATAAAACCGTGTAAGAAAACCAAAACACAGTTTCTGTTTCTCAAATCCCGGGCCTCAGCCCAAAACCATCAAAAACCATTTCATCCGGGCATAGCCCCAAAACATCGGAAACCGTTATTAAAAACCATCATCATCAATCACAGATAAAACCAAAAAATATTGAACCACATTTCCATCCATCGAACCTGCTGGATCTATCCGAGTCTTTAAACTCTCGAGTCTTTAAACTTAATCCAGGTCTCAATATAATCCAAGTCTTTAAACTCCGAGTCTTTAAACTCAACAGGCCTACGGGGGAAAATATCAATATATCCGAGTCTTTAAACTCCCGAGTCTTTAAACTCAATCCGGGTCTTTAAACCCAATCTGGGCCCGTCCCCCGTCAAACATAATCCGGGTCTTTAAACCCAATAACCAGATCCAGCAAATCCAACCCAAAACCGTTTAAAAATCGTTTTCCATTTCCGAACCTGAATCCACAATCTCATCAGGATCCCGAATCCAAACCCAGAACTCATATCCACCTCCTTTCCAGATCCGAGTCCGCAACCATCATTCCGTAAGCCGGCATCCGGAATAACCATTCCGAACCCAAACCCAGAATCCATTTCAAGTCCCGAATCGAATCCCGAATAGTCATCCAGAATTTCGATTACAAAAACCCGAATCACGTTTCTGAAAACCACTTTTTAAACTGGGCCTCTAAGCCCGAAAACCCTTTTCTGAAATCATTTTTAAATAATTTCTATTAAATCATTTTTCAAATCCCGACATCAAATCAATTAAAACCAGGTTCAAATCACAATATCCATCAACTTATCGTAAAACGTGAATTTCCGTAATTTCCTCAAAAAACGTGCAAAAATCATAAACCATCACAATCATAAAACAAATCATAGAATCAAGTATAGAAATAATATGCATGCATCAAGAGTTAGAAAGCAAAGTCCACTCACAGACCATTCCGACGTTGCCTCGATACGCGCGCACTTACGCCGTTCCCAGCCAGTTCGCTATCCTCGGCTTTCCCGAACCTGTCGAAAACCCATAACGAGATCACTAACTACTTCACAAAAGTCCTACTCAAGTCCCATAATTTTCCCGTATTTTTAACTATTTTTAACCGAGCCCTAAAACCTTCGGACAACCCGAAACATATCGAGCCGATGTCTGATTGACTCGAAGCCAGGGCCAAAATGTTCGTTACATCGAATAATTTAAAATTCGTGTTGGAACTTTCCTCGAAAGCCGTGCCATGCGCCCACTCGCACTGCCCAAAGGGGTTGCGCGTGGGCCTCACGCGCGGCTCATGTTCATTTTCAACTTTGGGACAAACCGGTCTAGCTGGACCGGACCGGCGTGAGCGGTTCACCTGTTTTCCTTCTTATTTTAGTCCCATTTTTAGTCCTAATTAGCCTATTAGTTTCGTCCTTCTCCTCCTAATCTCCTAACATGATTAAAATGTAACAAAACCACGAGTGTTTTACCTTCCTGGTCACACAAATAAACTGGCCATCTTCAACCCATGCTCCTGCACGATCCCGGTCTCCAAACTTCATGCTTTCAAGCTCAATAAACTCTTTAGGACCTTCAACACTTCATTTAATCGGTCAATTTCATTAATAATCCCCAAAACATAATTCACCATTTTTGAATTCAAAATACAAACGTACGGTTCCTTACCACTGTTATCGCCACCGTGCACAGCAGGCCCTCTTCCCAGGCCTGATCGACTCGCCTGAACTTCCTGAACATCATCCAATCAGCCAATTCCCTTAACACTCCTTCTAACACAACCTCTTGTTTCGACTGTAAACAGAGCAGTTCATGGGAAAACGCACCAGCCGTCGCCGTCGTGCACCGCTGTGGCCACCAAAGAACTTGTCACAACCTCACCTTTCTTCCTTGTTCACACCGAATTGGTCAGGGATGAGGGATGTATTCACAATCTCACTCTCAACCTCCATTTTGTACTCTGTTTCTCTGGTTCTGGTCACGACACACACACACAACCACCGTTCAACCTCACTATACTACCCTTTCACACTCACCAAACCCTTCTTCGATCACTCACTCAAACTCAAGGGCTTCAATCACTGGAAATCGATCCACCAAGCTCACGGTTTCACTCTCTGGTTTCTGCTCCAAGAACAATTGCACGGTTAAGATTGTGCAATTTGTAGCCGTGCACACGATAAGCCTCCTAAAAGCCTCTAGGTGTTCCCCACGTGTCCAACTCTCCCTGGACAACAATTAAAATATCCAATCACTCTATCCCAGATGGCCTTATCTGATTGGCCCAATGTGAAAAGACCAAATTGCCCCTAGGTGTTCAATTTACCATTTTGCCCTTCACTTTACAGAATCATAACTTTACCGTCCGACGTCCGATGACAGCGTGCCGACTGTCGTTGTACTCAGGACGTCGAGACCTATCTAATGATCCTCGGTCTACGTGAAAACCAAGAGTCCACCAAAAAGTCAACATTTTCCCTCTATTAACTAACATTACGATAACGCCCTTAACTTTCCGACCACCATAACTTTTCCTCTATTTGTCCAAATCGGACGTGCCACCTGTCTACAGACTCGTGACGTCCCAAAATACGTCACAGTCATCGGTCAATACCAATTGACCGCCCGAACTAAAAGTCAACAATTTGCCCAAACTAGGGGCAAAATCGTCATTATACGCCCAAAGTCTAAAAGTAGCCAACTAACCATCGATTAACTCAATTAATCCGTCACTAATCACTTCAGTAATCCCGACTCCCGGGACAGGTCATTACATTGTATCATCAATTTCCTTCTTCCTAAAATTAAACACACAAACACTTACCACCGCACTACTCTATCCCCTTGTGTGTTCATACGAGAGACTAAGAGACTGAAGGATTGAACGAGAAGGACTGAGATAGACGAGGGGCTGAGGATGGCAGCCACGGCGGTGGCCACGGTTGAGATAAGAAAACTGAAACCCATAGTTAGTTTTTGGGTTAAAAAATGGAAGGTCATGTTTTGATGGTTGTTAACCGTGTTAATGGATTAGATGAGGTTGTGAACGAGGAGACGAGCTCAGGGAGCTTGGTTTCGAAGGCAACTGTGTCCAGTGACGGCTGGATACGACGGAGGAAACTCGATGATTACTGTTCATCATCCAATAGGTACCTTTGAGCCCTGATCTTGGATTTATGGGTTTATAGAACTGATCTAAGGATTAACACGAAGAAAATTGGAGGGAAATAGAGTTGAACGGTGGTGGGATGAAGGTTTTTGGGCAGGGTCAAGTTGCAGGTCTACACGACCCGATTCAGGGGATCCGGCTAGAGGTAAAGGACGATGACATCAGCACATTGACGCCATCATGTCATACTGTCATGTTAGAGGTGGACCAATGGGAGCTTGACAAGTGGCACTGTCAGATCTGATAGGTGTCAGAACCTATCAGTGTTGACATCAGGGTTGACTTTGACCGTTGACTTTTGCTGACGTCAGCATTGACTTTTGGTTTGACCACGCTTGGGGGCACGTGGGCTGGAATTTCAAGGTAGGACCAGTGTTATTTTAAAGGTTTCGACTATCTGGATCCAATGGTGGTGGTTTCGGGTCAATCAGAGATCGTTAGGTTGGTCAAATTGAGGTTTTTAACCTCGAAAAAGTGTGTTCAGAATGCGTTCTCGGGATGGTACTGTTTATAGGTCTTAGGTATGATCTTATTGAGTCCGTTAGTGACTATTTGTGTGATTTGGACAGGTCTGGATGTTCCGGTGATGGTGATTTAGCCCCGAAAGGCTTATGATACGTGTATCAAGGCGGCAACAAGGATGGTCTATGAGTGGACATTGGTTTCTAAATATGATGCATGCATAACTGTTTTATATATTTTAAATATGTGATTTATGATGAACATGATTGTGGTATTTAGTATTCACGTATTTGCACGTATTTCGAGATTTATGTTTTCTACATCGTTGAACTTGCTTGTGTTTCCAATTATGGTTCAATGGTATGATTTCGGATTTGGAAATATGGTACGGGGCATGACACCCATTTGGTTTAATGAGGCATCGAGCCGAAGACCCATTTGGTTATACTATCGGGCTTGAGGCCCAATTGGTTTATGAAATGGAATTTTGGACAGAGTCCCTTGAATTTAGAAATTGGAATTGTGGAAATGGTTTATGAAAGTTATACTTCGAGTACGTGACCCATTTGTGGATTTACGATTATTTATAACATGTTTTCCATATACTATCCTTATGTATGGATTGTCTCCTCCAGACGTCTCGAAGTATCCCGGAGTAGTCACGACGTACTACCTAAGAGGGGCTGCCCTGAGGCGTAGCTCATGATCAGGAGTGCAATTATGGATAATACCCCAAGGAGGGTCATTGATCTGCAGGTCATTGACCTGGGTGGATCCTGGGGAAACTCAGGATTGAGACCCCGAGTAGTACGCATAGCTTAGAGACCGTGACAATGGTATTGATTAGACATCAGGGATGCCGAGGATTGGTTACATTGTATTTCGATAAACTGGTTATTTAATGTTGATTGGTTTTGGGCTGAGTTCCCACATGATTGGTTTTGGGCTGAGTTCCCACATGATTGGTTTTGGACTGAGTTCCCATATACTTGGTTTTGGGTTGAGTTCCCACATGGTTGGGTTTATGATGTTGGGCTAAGCCCCTAATGATTTAATAAAGTAAATGGGTTGATTACTGGTTTTTGAATGCATGCATGCTTTTTAGTAAAGGGCGTAAAATTCTTTTTGTGAAATGTGTTTTATAAATTATCTATTTTGTCCACTCACAACTTTTAATGGTTTTTAATGCCCTTTAGGTTGATCGCGGATGCGAGCTATAGCAGAGACCGAGACATCACACTCCTCCACTGATCTTGGCACACTCTGGAAGCCCCGTTTGGGCTAAGGTTTGAGTTATCCATTGTCTGATACTTCGTGTCAGACGGGAATATGGTACATCCTGCGTTAATCCCGGGGGGATTGGGATGGGTCGTGTCATCAATCCACAATTTAAAGGGATTCCAATTCAAATGCATTTTCATCTCAATAACATACTTATTGTGCTCACAATCTCTTAAATATTCCCTGAGCCCTCATTTTATAACCATGAGTAAAACTCAAAACCATATCCATAACTAACACATATACGAACATGCCAATACAAATAACTCACTTAATTCACCTCCAAAAGCACGAATATTAGGGAATCATACACGTCAACTCATATCATATCCATCAATAACATTCAGAACATATAAGAGCATCATGAGGCATAACAATCAATAATCACATTGAACCTTGCACAGTGCTCAACAACCTCACATTTCTTCCCAAAAAACCAGAACCACTAACAGTCTTACCACCATCCTGGCTCATGAACTCATCTCATCACCAAGTCGTGCATGGGCTCGCATCTTGGAGGCATGAAATCAACGACATAACTCAGAACCTTAGCTCTGATGTAACGACCCGTCCCTAAAATCAGGATTATATGAGTGTTTAATGAAGGATTTGTGAGGTTAATCGAAGGTTAATCGGTGATTACTTGAGTGATTGCGGAGGGACCGTGCGAAATGACCGTTTTACCCTTGGAATGGGAAAACTGTTGACTTTTAGTTCCGGTGGTCAAATGGAATTTGGCTGATGATTGTGACGCAGTTCGGGACGTCACGAGTCCATAGACAGGAGTCACGTCTGATTCCGACGTACGACGTGAAAATTATGATGTTTGGAAGTTGAGGGGCATTTTGGTAATTTGGTAGGAAGGGTAGTTTGGTCATTTTGCTGCCTTGGGATCTGTGCCAGTAGGATTGTGACACTTGGCTTGCCTTGGAACTTGTGTCCACAAGAATTTGGACACTTGTCCCTTGCTAGAAGGCTGTGAAAAGCCTCTTCCCCACCGCCTCACAATTATCTCACACGGTTTAAAATGAATTGCACGATTATGGGAAGGAAAACAGAGCCCGTGAACACGTAAGCTGGACAAGGGATACCAGACCACAGTACCAAGACCACCTTCCGATGTCCCAGAGTGCACAGAACTTACTGTGGGTTGCGTGTGTGATGTCTCCATCTCTCTAACAACAGCCTGCACTGCATCAAACCTGGAAATTATCAAAAACATAAAAGACTGTGAGTGGACAAAAAAAAATAATAGGTTCAGAAAAACATGTATAAGAAAAGACATTTTTACCCTTCACGTAAAACTAATGCATGCATTCGAAAACCATTTCCTTTCAAGATATTAAAAACCGTTTATGAAAATCGAAATCATTTCCTTTTCCTAAATCCCGTTTCTCCAATCCAGGGCCTCAGACCAAAACCATAAATCAATCATCAAAGTACGTGAACTCAGCCCAAAATCATAAATCAACATCAAAATACGGGAACTCAGCCCAAAATCCACAAATCCAAATCATCTGGGCCACAGCCCAAAACATCTGAAAACCATGAGAAAAGCAATAGAAAATCAAGTCAATCAATCTGCTGGATCTCATATCACCGAGTCTTTAAACTTAAAATACATATGTAACCGGACTTCTCGGGATATCAACGAGTCTTTAAACTCAAAACACAATCAACAAGCCTCGAGGGATATCACAATAACCGATTCTTTAAACTCAAAACATATCAATCAAGGGCCCTCCCCCGTCATCAATCAACCGAGTCTTTAAACTCAAAATCAGATCCAGCTATATCCAGGTCTTTAAACCCAAAACTAAGTATCAACGGGTCTGTAAACCCAAAACCAAGTGAAAAATCATAGAGAAGCCAGAAATCCAACGAAAATCAAATTCCAAAACCAAATCCGAAAGCAGCAGTTGAAGTCCCGATTTCAAATCCAGAAATCGGTTTAAAACCGAAATCACGTTTATTGAAACCACTTTTATAAACTGGGCCCCAAGCCTGAAATCACTTTCCAAAATTCATTAATCAGCCCTTGAAATCCAATCATAATTTAAATCCCAAAATCAAATCATCAAAACCATGAACAAATCACAACATAAATCGTAAGCTCGTAAAACGTACAAAACGTAAATATATCGAAGTATGTGCGAAACTGAAATCATAAATATCATAATCATAATCATAGAATCACGTATATAAAACATATAAAATAGTTATGCATGCATTATAAGTTAGAAAGCAAAGTCCACTCACAGACCATTAACGTCGCCGCCTCGATACGCATGCACTTATGCTTTCCTGGCTAATCCACTATCACCGGACTTCCCGAACCTATCCAAATCCCATAATAAGGTCACTAACTAGTTCACAATGTTTATACTAAAGCCCCGTAATTTTCCCGAATTTTTAACTATTTTTAAACGAGTCCTAAAACCTTCGGACATCCCAAAACATATAGAAACGATGTCTGATCGACTCGAAACCAGTCCCACAATATTCGTTACATCGATACGATAAAATCACGTGTTGAACACATCCCCAGACTAGGCCCCAAGCGCCCTCACGTGACGCCCAAAGGGGCTGCGCGTGGGAGCCACACGCACACTGTTCATCATCTTCAACCCGCGATCGACTGGTTCAGACCGGTCCAGCAGTCTGGCTAGTTCAACTGAATCGGCGTGGGCGGTTCAACGCTATTTTTCATCCTTTTTCAATCCAATTTTGATCTTTTTCATTCCTAAATGCTCGTCACATTCTTTGAAATCAGTTTAAAACCTAAAACCACGAACTTACCTCCTTAACTCGAAAGATGAACTGGCCATGTCCTTCTCTCTGTTTTCATAACTCCAGCTGCCTCATGCTTTCCTTACAAGCCCAACAAGTTCCTAATAACGTCCAAAACCTCACTATATCAATCCATTTGAGTCTCACTTATCAAAATGTAAATTGCCATTTTCGAATCCTTGACTTACCAGTCACGGGTTCCACGACCACCGTCTATGGCAGGCCTCGAAACCAGGCTCCCTCATCTCCTTTAAACCTCAGAAACCTCATCTTATGCACTAAATCAGTCAATAACTAGGAAATCATCATGTGCCATTTGAATCTCAATAAGGGAGTTCACGGGTCTTACCTTCTTTTCTTCCCCCATCGTGCACGACGACCCTCCACAGTATCACCACCACATTCCTCATCGTCTATCCTCTCGTTTTTGTTCACAAATCAGGGGAAAAAAGATTACATTAAAGAGTGAGGGGATCAAGTGTTCTTCACGGGTCCTATATTTTCTTTGTGTTTAGCCGTTTAAAACCATTTTTCACGATTACATTTAAAACAATCAGAGGCGGTGAAAGATGTTTCCACAGCCATCCAGAGAGGGCCATGTGTCCCAATCTTTATGGACACCAATCCTATGGCAGCCAAGTGTCACTGGGCACAGATCACTAGGCAGCAAAAGACCAAATTGCCCTTTGTCGCACAAATTACCATTTCCCCCTAGCGTGTTTAGACTCATAACTGAACCGTCTGACGCCCGATGACAACGTGCCACCTGTTGTTGTACTCAAGGGATCGAGACCTACCTAACGGCCCTCGAAATGAGTGACAAATCGCTGTCGTATGAAAAGTCAACAGTTTGCCCATTTTCAACCAAATTACCAAAATACCCTTGAACTACCGAACATCATAACTTCTCCCTCGAATGTCGGGTTCAAAAATTCCACCTGTCTATGGACTCGTGACGTCCCGAACTACGTCACAGTCATTGGTCAAAGTCTATTTGACCGCCCGAACTAAAAGTCAACATTTTTGCCCATTCTAGGGGCAAAACTGTCATTTTGCACCGTTCGTCTGAAATTACCCAACTAATCACCGATTAATCACACTAATCTCGATTTCCAGGATGAGTCATTATAGTGGAAAGAGACGAGAGTAGTGGTGCCTTGGTAGAGGGCCGTCGTGGACGGTGGCCACAACACCGTGAGAAACAGAGCATACATGAAATCGTGAGGAACCACCCACCTCATACCTTTGACCGTCATCCTTTGGTCGTGAGTTGTGAAGGAAAAATGAAAAAGGACTTGAGACGAAGCTGGTGGTGCCCACAGCGGTAGACAACGGTGAGGTAAGCTTGGTATCCTGTGAAGTGTTAGTTTGGATTCAAAAATGGAAACTTGGTTTTTAGTGTATGGTGATCAATATTGATAATGGAAACCTGTTTTTGAGGTTGAAAGGGACTTATAGAGACCAAAACGAAGGCCTATGATGGTCTGTGACGGCCGAACAGAGAGGAGGAAAAATTGGATGTCGGTCATCGATCTGGAAGGTATAATTCTGGCCTTAATTTCGTGTTTTGATCACGTAGATGGATAGGAAATAGTTAGACAAAGCTTTAGGAGTTGGAATGTGTGAAAATGGACCAAAAACGAAGGAATTATGGAGTCGAACCACTCACGCTGGTCTAGTTGGACCGTGTTTGCAGAACCGAACCAGACTCGGTTCGGCGGGAGGTTGAAGATGAGCATAGTACAGGCGCGTGAGGCCCACGCGCAGTCCATTTAGGTGGCGCATGAGGCCCACGCATAGTCCATTTAGGTGGCGCGTGAGGGTGCGTGGGACCTTTTCTGGGGACGTGTGCAACATGACTTTTAATCTAACTGATGTAACGAACATTTTGGGACTGGTTTCAAGTCGATCGAACATCGTTTCGATATTATTCGGGATGTCTGAAGGTTTAGGATCTAATTTTAAAATAGTTAAAATTTTGGGAAAATTACAGGAATTTAGTAGACGCATATTGAAGTGGTTAGTGACCTTAGAATGTGATTTGGATAGGTTCGAGATGTCCTGTGATAGTGGATTAGTCGTAAAGGCATATTACACGCGTACTAAGGCAACAACGGGAATGGTCTGTGAGTGGATCTTACTTTCTAAATTATGATGCATGCATAAATGTTTTATATGTTTTCTATATATGATTTCTATGATTATGATTGTGATATCTATGATTTATGACTTGCACATATTTCGAGATATTTTACATATTTACACGTTTTACAAGATTATGGTTTTATGTTATGATTTGATTTCAATGGTTTATAAATGGATTTGGAAAAGTAATTTCGATAAACGTGATTTCTGGATTTGGATTCGAAAAGATGATTTCAGATTCAGATTGAGATTCGGAATGGTGATTTCGGATTCGGATTTGGACATGGATTTATGGATTTCGATTCTAAATAGGAAACGATTTAAAAATGGTTTTGGATTGATTTAATGGATCAGGTATTGGGTTTAAAGACCCGGATATGATATGTGATGGGGGCGGGCCCGGATATGTGATTTGGGTTTAAAGACCATGTGAGTTTAAAGACTTGAATATTGTGATTTCCCCTGTAGGCCTATTAAGTTTAAAGACTCGAATTGATATTGAGGCCTGTTGAGTTTAAAGTGTCAGGACCCACCCCGGTTTCACCCTGAAAACCGAGGTAAATCCTGCTCCCGTCTGACACCCTGACACAAATACAGTCAGACGCAGGAGAAATTATACTACATATCCCGAAGTCAACCGTTTACAGAGCATAGTACTCAATACAGAAGAAAGAAAGCTATTAAACTACATACACGCACACGGAAATTAAAACAAAATACTTCGGGATCCCTCTCGTAACTTCTATGCCTCAGACGCTGCCTCGACGCCGGAACCCCGCGCTAGCTCCACAACCTGGAGGGCAGTTAAAACAGAAGGTGTGAGTGGACCATAAATAACAGAAAAATTTCCAAAACCATTTTAGAAGAAAACCGGGTTTAGCCCTCCGTTTTGAAACCACATGCATAACCCAGTTATCAAAACGGTTATAAATCGATCATCATAAAATATCATAAGAAACAGAAACACTATAAAACAGTTATAGAAATCATAGCAGAAACATCATAAAACCGTATCATAAATCGTGAATATTAACTCATCATTTTCCGATCAAACCTGCTAGACCTATCCGAGTCTTTAAACTCCCGAGTCTTTAAACTCAATCCAGGCCTCAATAATATCCGAGTCTTTAAACTCCCGAGTCTTTAAACTCAACAGGCCTACGGGGGAAATATCAATATATCCGAGTCTTTAAACTCCCGAGTCTTTAAACTCAATCCTGGTCTTTAAACCCAATCCGAGCCCGTCCCCCGTCAATCAATATCCGGGTCTTTAAACTCAATAACCAGATCCAGCAAATACAATCCAAAACCATTTTTGAAAACCATTTCTCAATTCACATCCAAACCCGAATCCGAAATCACCGGTCGGATGCCCTTCCGGCATTCTGAACCGTTATTCCGAACCCAAATCCGGAAATCCACTTTTCAACTTTAAAACCAATTTCCGCTTTCCGAAATCTGACTCTAAAACCGAAAATCCTTGATCATCAAATCATGTTCCAAAATTCACTTATAAGCATTGAAAACCAAGTATAGATTGAAATCCCAAAATCATGGCATTATTCTCAGAAATCGACTTTTCTCGTAAAACGTGTCAAATACCGTACTTCCTCGAAAAACGTGCAACAATGTAAAACCAACAAAGCATAATCGATAAACATAGAATCATGATTAAAACCATAAAACAATTATAGAAAAACAGTTATGCATGCTCGAGTTTAGAGAAGGGGTCCACTCACAGTACCGAGCCCTCAATCGTGTCCCGAACGTCTCGTACGTTCCTCAGCTTCCTCGGGAAGTCCCGATCCTGTCAACAACCGCCAAAGTACGTTACTAACACATCTATGGAAGTCCACCTAATTTAACCCGAAAATCCCCGAGTCCTAAACGTAACGAACCGAAACCCTAAACCTTCACCCTCGCGGAACTAACCTCAAACAACGTCCGATTAACCCGAAACCAACTCTAACGGACTCGTCACAACATCTAGACCAAAAACCTTGTTGACACCTTCCCCAAAGACCACCGTACGCGCCCCCACGCGCCGCCCAAAGTGGCTGTGCGTGGCCTTCACGCGCCTGCTACAGTGTCACCGTCTTCCTCAAGCAGGCCCGGTTTAGCACAGTGTCTGCAACTTGAACCGGCGTCAGCGGTTCACCGCCTTTCGTCCACCAAATCGACTCCTTCCTTCACCAACAGCATCGTCCAGACCAAGGCTACCCATTCCCGTAATCCAATCACCCCGACACGGCCTAATACGCATCGACTCGAACTCGAAACAAAACCCGCACACTGCCCTGTTTCCTTCTCCGGCCACCAGGTCACCCCCCATCACGGTGGCTAGCTTAAACCCTTCCTAGGGCCATCCTAAACCTCACCCAACTCACCAAAACCGTCGACTCTACCCCAAACTTCACAACTTTCGATCTGAACATCGACGGCAGAACAGAGCACACAAGGTACTCTCCGTCGTCTGGCCTCCACCGTGCACTCCTCCGTCACGGCAGCACAACCAGAAGACTCCTAGGACTCTACTAAACTCCCTAGGCCTCACAGGACTCCTCGATTCTACTCCTATAGCTACGACTCTCGACTTGAAACTCGACGGCAAAACAGAGTATCGAAAGGGAAAATAAGAAATTACCCGCCTCCTGTCGCCGTCGTGAGCTCAGCCGTGAGGCAGTAGCTCCTCCCTGTTTTCCTTCCTGTTTTCCCGTGGCTCCCAACTCCCTCACACACTACCACCGTACCTCAAAACCTCCTCTTTGTCTCCCTCTTGACCTCTGATCACTCACTCCCTCACCAATTCACACAACTCACACAAAACACCGTCCAATTTCTCTCAATTCTCTCCCTCTGTTTCTGTCTGGGTCGAAGAACACACACGAACACACACACTGCACGATTTAAGCCCAAATAATTGGGACCGTGCACACAATCCTGGAACCAACCAGAACCCCTACACGTGTCACCAATCCCTCAACTCCTCTCCCAAGTGGCTCAATCTCAGCCTTCCATCTGTCCCTCTCTGTTTCACAAATCCCAGAGCACAAAAGACCAAAATGCCCTTCCTTTTTCACCAAAATTACAACTTTGCCACTACCTTTCTAGACCCGTAACTCACACCTCGTAAGTCCGATAAATACCTGCCGCCTGTCGTTGAATTCAGGATGACAAGATCTATCTAACGGTCCTAGGTCAACATACCAAAACCCGATCATACGAAAAGTCAACTATTCCCCCTAATTTAGCCCAAATTACAGTTATGCCACAACCTTTCGAACATCATAACTTCCTCCTCGGATGTCAGAATCGGGCGTGCCACCTGCCTACGGATTCGTGACGTCCCAAACTACGTCCTGGTCATCGGTCAAAGTCCATTTGACCATCCGAACTAAAAAGGAACTTTTTGCCCAGACCAGGGGCAAAATCGCCATTCTACACTAACGACCCCAACGAAACCAACTAACCACCGATTAAGCTTACTAATCCCATCTTAATCATTATCTTAACCTAAATTTCCAGGACGGGTCGTTACAACCTACCCACCTAAAAAGAATTTCGTCCCCGAAATTCCACAGTCAGTTCCCGACACCGAGGGTCTCCTACCCGGTGCTTCACCACTAAGTTATAACGTATCTTAAGTTTCCTGTCTATCATCTCCACCTTGGGTATTTCACTCCGTCCCCAACTACAAGGTACCCTTCATGTTGTTCGCAAGGGAAACTCTTAAAATACCTCATATGGAGTACCCGATAGAATTCATAGAGTACATCCTCACGTACAACCACCCTACTGTCCAGCAATAGGAATCCTACCTACTGGCTCATTCCTTCGGCTATTACTTCGGCCACTTGTCGGATCACCCTACAAAGTCCTAAAGGCACACTCTAGATTGTGGGTTCTCTTCCTTCAATAACCTCATATCGATCAGTTATAGTCACTCCTTTCCTATTCCTTCCTTCCGCCTTCAACGGAATGCACCGTAACAGTCCAGGTCACCTAGGGAAAATCCTAGACTCTCCCCTGGGATCCAGCAACAAAGTAGGTACAACACAACCAAGAGTAATACAAGTACCTGTCCCCGCATCGGGTGCCGATTGAACTTCCTGCTGAATCATCGAAAACACTCGGGCCTAAGATCCCGACGCTCTACCATGTCCCCTCGAACCACTAGTGGCACCACTACCTCCTCAAGTTCCTGCTGTCCCTGACGATGTACTCTGTCCAGGCTCCGCCACTCCTCGGCCTACACCACCTTCCTGTGGCAACAGTGGACACTTACGTCGGAAATGACCTCGCTCTCCGCAGTAAAACAAGCATCCCGACCAGAAGAACCTGGTCGCCCTGTCGACGCAACAGACGTCGCACTAGCTTGCGGAGTCGGCTGTGCGCGGTAACCTCGAAATCCCGAACTCTGGAAACTACCAGGTCTACCGAAACGATCATTGCCCGACGACGACGCTCCACCGAAGTTACCTCTCTTAGGTGTCCTCTGGCTCGAAGCTCCAGAAAAAGATGGCTCCCGGCGTCATACTGGCAAACTAGCCTCAACCCTTACCGCTGCGTCCGACAACTCTCGGAGAGTAGCAAACGATCCAGCCGTCACGATGGCACGAATCTCACCTCGCAGGCCCAACTCAAACCTACGGCACATCTCGGCCTCAGTAGCCACAAACGCAGGAGCAAACCGAGACAACATCTGGAACTTCCGTTCGTACTCAGCCACACTCAGATTCCCCTGTTGAAGCTGCAGAAACTCAGCCTCCTTGGCATCTCGGAAAGAATGAGGATAATACTGATCTAAGAATCTCTCCTGAAACGTCTCCCAGGTCACCGTATGGGCATCCCAGCCAGACAACTCGAGGGTATACCACCACTCGTACGCTGCCCCACCACTCATACGCTGCCCCATCCAGTAAGAACGTAGCCAGTAACACTCGCTCCTCCGGTGGACAATGCATTACTGCAAAGATCCGCTCAAGTCTCGTAATCCACCTCTGGGCTTCCTCAGGATCAGCCCCGCCACTAAAAGTAGTAGCCCCGAGCCGCTGGGCTCGCTCAATCGTAGTACTCTCGGTTCCTCTTGCCGCTTCTTCTACAGGTCGTGGAGAGGCTCCACGTCTCAGAGGCATCGTCAACCGCACGCTGAAAGAGGCATAGAAGTAGTCAAACAACCGAAACACAGCCTCGCAAACTGACAAACCCCAACAAACTCGACAAACCTATGCTCTTATACCAATTGTTAGGACCCACCCCAGTTTCACCCCGAAAACCGAGGTAAATCCTGCTCCCGTCTGACACCCTGACACAAATACAGTCAGACGCAGGAGAAATTATACTACATATCCCGAAGTCAACAGTTTACAGAGCATAGTACTCAATACAGAAGAAAGAAAACTATTAAACAACATACACGCACACGGAAATTAAAACAAAATACTTCGGGATCCCTCTCGTAACTTCTATGCCTCAGACGCTGCCTCGACGCCGGAACCCCGCGCTAGCTCCACAACCTGGAGGGCAGTTAAAACAGAAGGTGTGAGTGGACCATAAATAATAGAAAATTTTCCAAAACCATTTTAGAATAAAACCGGGTTTAGCCCTCTGTTTTGAAACCACATGCATAACCCAGTTATCAAAACGGTTATAAATCGATCATCATAAAATATCATAAGAAACAGAAACACTATAAAACAGTTATAGAAATCATAGCAGAAACATCATAAAACTGTATCATAAATCGTGAATATTAACTCATCATTTTCCGATCAAACCTGCTGGACCTATCCGAGTCTTTAAACTCCCGAGTCTTTAAACTCAATCCAGGCCTCAATAATATCCGAGTCTTTAAACTCCCGAGTCTTTAAACTCAACAGGCCTACGGGGGGAAATATCAATATATCCGAGTCTTTAAACTCTCGAGTCTTTAAACTCAATCCGGGTCTTTAAACCCAATCCGGGCCCGTCCCCCGTCAATCAATATCCGGGTCTTTAAACCCAATAACCAGATCCAGCAAATCCAATCCAAACCCATTTTTGAAAACCATTTCTCAATTCACATCCAAACCCGAATCCGAAATCACCTGTCTGATGCCCTTCCGGCATTCTGAACCGTCATTCCGAAACCAAATCCGGAAATCCACTTTTCAACTTTAAAACCAATTTCCGCTTTCCGAAATCCGACTCTAAAACCGAAAATCCTTGATCATCAAATCATGTTCCAAAATCCACTTATAAGCATTGAAAACCAAGTATAGATTGAAATCCCAAAATCATGGCATTATTCTCAGAAATATACTTTTCTCGTAAAACGTGCCAAATACCGTACTTCCTCGAAAAACGTGCAACAATGTAAAACCAACAAAGCATAATCGATAAACATAGAATCATGATTAAAACCATAAAACAATTATAGAAAAACAGTTATGCATGCGCGAGTTTAGAGAAGGGGTCCACTCACAGTACCGAGCCCTCAATCGTGTCCCGAACGTCTCGTACGTTCCTCAGCTTCCTCGGGAAGTCCCGATCCTGTCAACAACCGCCAAAGTACGTTACTAACACATCTATGGAAGTCCACCTAATTTGCCCCAAAAATCCTCGAGTCCTAAACGTAACGAACCGAAACCCTAAACCTTCACCCTCGCGGAACTAACCTTAAACAACGTCCGATTAATCCGAAACCAACTCTAACGGACTCGTCACAACATCTAGACCAAAAATCTTGTTGACACCTTCCCCAAAGACCGCCGCACGCGCCCCCACGCGCCGCCCAAAGTGGCTGCGCATGGCCTTCACGCGCCTGCTACAGTGTCACCGTCTTCCTTAAGCAGACCCGGTTTAGCACAGTGTCTGCAACTTGAACCGGCGTCAGCGGTTCACCGCCTTCCGTCCACCAAATCGACTCCTTACTTCACCAACAGCATCGTCCAGACCTAGACTACCCATTCCCGTAATCCAATCACCTCGACACGGCCTAATACGCATCGACTCGAACTCGAAACAAAACCCGCACACTGCCCTGTTTCCTTCTCCGGCCACCCAGGTCAACCCCCATCACGGTGGCTAGCTTAAACCCTTCCTAGGGCCATCCTAAACCTCACCCAACTCACCAAAACCGTCGACTCTACCCCAAACTTCACAACTTTCGATCTGAACATCGACGGCAGAACAGAGCACACAAGGTACTCTCCGTCGTCTGGCCTCCACCGTGCACTCCTCCGTCACGGCAGCACAACCAGAAGACTCCTAGGACTCTACTAAACTCCCTAGGCCTCATAGGACTCCTCGATTCTACTCCTATAGCTACGACTCTCGACTTGAAACTCGACGGCAAAACAGAGTATCAAAAGGGAAAATAAGAAATTACTCGCCTCCTGTCGCCGTCGTGAGCTCAGCCGTGAGGCAGTAGCTCCTCCCTGTTTTCCTTCCTGTTTTCCCGTGGCTCCCAACTCCCTCACACACTACCACCGTACCTCAAAACCTCCTCTTTGTCTCCCTCTTGACCTCTGATCACTCACTCCCTCACCAATTCACACAACTCACACAAAACACCGTCCAATTTCTCTCAATTCTCTCCCTCTGTTTCTGTCTGGGTCAAAGAACACACACGAACACACACACTGCACGATTTAAGCCCAAATAATTGGGATCGTGCACACAATCCTGGAACCAACCAGAACCCCTACACGTGTCACCAATCCCTCAACTCCACTCCTAAGTGGCTCAATCTCAGCCTTCCATCTGTCCCTCTCTGTTGCACAAATCCCAGAGCACAAAAGACCAAAATGCCCTTCCTTTTTCACCAAAATTACAACTTTGCCACTACCTTTCTAGACCCGTAACTCACACCTCGTAAGTCCGATAAATACGTGCCGCCTGTCGTTGAATTCAGGACGACAAGATCTATCTAACGGTCCTAGGTCAACATACCAAAACCCGATCATACGAAAAGTAAACTATTCCCCCTAATTTATCCCAAATTATGGTTATGCCACAACCTTCCGAACATCATAACTTCCTCCTCGGATGTCGGAATCGGACGTGCCACCTGCCTACGGATTCATGACATACCAAACTACGTTCTGGTCACCGGTCAAAGTCCATTTGACCATCCGAACTAAAAGGGAATTTTTTGCCCGGACCAGGGGCAAAATCGCCATTCTACACTAACGACCCCAACGAAACCAACTAACCACCGATTAAGCTTACTAATCCCATCTTAATCACTGTCTTAACCTAAATTTTCAGGACGGGTCGTTACATAAAGACTCGAATACATATTGAGTTTAAAGACTCGGATAGATCCAGCAGGTTCATTGGATTGAAATGTGTTTGAAATGGTTTTCGAATGGTTTCAAAATAATGGTTTTCAAATGGTTTCCTAATTATTTGGGCTGAGGCCCGGTATTTGAGAAAAGAAGTATTTTTCAGTTTTATAAACGGTTTTATTATCTTGGAAATGAAATGGTTTTATGAAATGGTTTTCGAATGCATGCATTAGTTTTACATGGAGGGTATGAATGTCTTTTCTTATAAAATGTTTTCTAAACTTATTCTTTATTTTTGTCCACTCATCATCTTTTCTGTTTTCGATACCCTCCAGGTTGTTGATGCGGTGCGGGCTGTTGTTAGAGAGACTAAGACATCACACACGCGATCCACGGTGGTTTCTGCGCACTCTGGGAAGCTGAAAGTTAGTTTTAGACCTATCCCTTTTCTGGCTTACGTGCTACATGAAGGTTGGACAGTTTTTTGGCCTTCGTGTCGCACGTGGGTGAGACGGGAGCATGGCTTATCCCTTAGTCGAGGCGGATTGGGGGATGGGTCGTGTCAATTTGGTATCAGAGCGAGGTTTGTGCGCTGTGCGCTAGGTTATGGCTTCCAGAGCGGTTGGTTCGTCGACTAGTGTGTTGTGATGTTGATGTGGATGTGATATCTCGACGTGAAACAGCCCGTAATCAACCTGGACGTTTGAGTGATAGTACGTTAATTATTGACTTAATTATTGACTTAGTTAGTGGCGAGGTCACGAGCGACTAGGTGCAGGTCACGAGCGACTAGGTGCTAGTCGCCTGATACGCAGTATGGGTATGATGTATGTTGACTTAGGGTCGAAGAGGAGAGCGTGTAAGTCAGAGAGGCTAGCGTGTTTGGAGCTAGTTATAATCGATAGTTCATTGGACCCTATGGTTGGTTGGGTGCCAGAGCGGTTAACCCGGATGGTAACCAGTGAGTTAGATGTGAGAGATACGATCGATGGTTGGTTAGTTGGCCTATTGGCCCGGGTGGTGATCGGATGACGATAGTATGGAATTGTGATCACTTGGTCAGATTGGTTGAGATTGGACTTGTGCGACTACGAGTAGCTGGATGCCTCGAGTTGCGGGGGTAAAGGAACCTGAAGTAACTTAGTGAGAAACCCCAGTGTGAGTGCTTAGTTTGGAAAACCGTGAGTTGGAGTTGTGGTTAGTTAGTTGTAATGGCTTGGGTCGACTCTTGGCTGGATGTGAGATTGTGTTGTTTGGTGCAGCTAAGGTTATAGATGGCTTGGTGGATGACTTTGGTCGAGTATAGTGAGATTGTGGAGATTGGATGGCTTGACCCGATTGGTCGAGTCGTTGAGGTTGTTGTGCAGTGGATCTAGTGGTATGTTGACCCTAGGTTGTCGTTGTTGAGACCATGGAGTGTTGAGTTGCATATAGTTATGGAATGTGAGGGAGGTAAGGTTTCCCCGATCCGAGCCACATCTCGATATGAGCGGAGATTCGGGATTAGTACGCTGTGAGCACGAGATATGAGATGATGTGCCATAAGTTGAGATACTTGTGAATGGTAGGATGGGCACATCGTGAATTGAGGTTGTGACCAGTCGTGAGGTTCTGGTTTATGGCATGGACTATTAACCAAGCCGAGATATGCGATGACCCTTGGCAGTTCATGTGTCGGTTTGAATGGTCAGGATGGTTCTGATTTGATCAAAGTAGCGCAGCGGAAGCGTGGTGGACCTAGGCTTCGGTTTGGAGCAGGCTAGGTTGGTATGGTCGGGTTCGACCATTAGTGAACCTAGTTTTTGTGGACTCATCCTGATGTGTTGGTATGCGTATGAGTCAGCAGATGTTGGATATGTCGGATGTGTTGGAATGAGTCGACATATGCAGAGGTTGGAAATTGGTGATGTCGAGGCTAGTGATTGGTGATGTTGAGACTACTGATGGATGACTCTGAGGACAGTCACTGAGGAGTCCGAGGTTAGTGATTGCTGATTGAGGATAGTGGTGCTCAGGAGTTGAACCTCAGAAAGGTTGTAACATGAGAAACAGGACAGTAACCGATAGGCTGGAGACAAAACCAAATGGGTCTCACACCTAAGTTTATCCTTTTGGAAATCCAAATCCATTTCATTTAAACCAACAAAGAAAGTACAAACCCGTATTGGCACCGTATAAGACCAAAACCGCGAAATATGTGCCAATACGTAACCACTCAAATGCACCTATGGCATCACCAAACAAGTATTAAAACATATAATAAACATTTATGCATGCATTAATTTAGAAAACAAGGTCCACTCACAGACCGTCCGAGCCGTCGCCTCGATTTGCGTGCCATACGGCTCTCCCGAGCCAATCACCGTCACCGGGACTCCCAAACCTGTCCAAATCGTAATGGAAGGTTACTAACTACCTTATTAACCTCCCACCAAAGCCCCGTAATTTGGGTGAGTTATAGATCTCCTAAGTCCCGTAGAAGAGTTGACGTTTGGACCGTTGGTCTAGTGGTGGTATACTTGTTAAGGATTGTGTCCCATGGTTGGAATCTCGGAATCCGGAGGCGTTGTGATTGAGACGACGAAATGTTTTGTTTGATTCCGAGTTGGTGCTAGATGTTACGTATTAAGTCATGGTGACTCTGGAGTCGGTAAGGATGACTCATGGTGTTGTATAATGGAACTTTAGGAGTTGTGAACCCCCCCCCCCCCCTAATTGTGTTTACTTTGTATTAATGTAGGATGAATTGTGATGTCATGTTTGTGGATTATCTTGAGTTCTGTTGTAGGGTAACAGAAGGAAGGAAGATGAAAATGAGTTACTATAACTGGTCGATATGAGGTACTTGAAGAGAACCCTCAGTCTAGACGTGTCTCTAGACGTGTTGTATTCTTGAGCGATATGATCAGATGTGGTGGTCTGATCATTTGTGAGAATTGAATAAGAAGTGATGTGATTGTAGATGGATTCGACGAGGGTCTTACATCTATGGACGATAAGTGGGATCTGCTTAGGAGCAAGTGGATCGAGATCAAATTGTTATGCTCCTAGATCAGGATAAGGTAGTTGTAATCAAGAGAATCATATTATAAGACAGAAACTGACTATGATAGTGGATGACAAGACAGGGGTTGGATATGGTTGAATAGCTTGGATTTGTTGAAGATGTTGGATGTGCAGGACAAGTGTGGCATGTCTTACATACGCCAGGGTATATGGTCTTGGATCTAGTGTTGGGTCTACCCTGTGATGTGATTGGAGTAGATGTTTTGGATGCTGGTTGGGAGACCCAGGAGATTCGGTGTAAGACCCGTGTCCTGGAGGGAACGGTGAACAATCTCACATTCCTGCGAGGGGGGATGGTCTGCGAGAGGATGGTGGTGTGCCTTTAAGGTGTAGGCACACACCTATCTAACACTAGGACTTTTGGGAGCTCAAGTGGATTTAGGAGGGATTGGAACCCCAAAGTTAATCGAGTTGAGGCTGGTGCAATTCCATGATGGGTGACCCCCTGGGAAGTTGCACCATGAGCTCCCGAAAACAAAACCGTGAGGGCGAGGCCCAAAGCGGACAATATGGTGCTAGATGAGTTGGGTCCTGATCGAGGAGGGTCGGGTCCTGACAATTTGGTATCAGAGCCAGATCCCAACCGGGAAGTGTGCCAGCGAGGACGCTGGGCCCTAAGGGGGGTGGATTGTAAGACCCGTGTCTTGGAGGGAACGGTGAACAATCCCACATTCCTGCGAGGGGGAATGGTCTGGGAGAGGATAGTGGTGTGCCTTAAAGGTGTAGGCACACACCTATTGACAGGACCGCCCCCGAAGGGACATTGATAATCGTGCCCGGTCCTGCTCCCGTCTGGCAAGTCGACTGAAGTTCCCGAATTACCCTCAGTACTTGCCAAACCAGGGATAGCCACACATGTACTCACTCATACCTCCGCCTCTCGATCAGCCTCGATCAACGCGCCACGACCTTGAGGGTCAATAAAAACACAAAAGGTTTGAGTGGACAAAAATAATTCAGTTTATAAAACAGTTACAGAAGACGTTTATACCCTCCACGTAAAACCAATGCATGCACTCGAAAATCGTTTCGCAATCCATTTCATTTCCAACATAAGAAAACCGTGTACGAAAATCAAATCATTTTTCTTTTCTTAACCTTCGGGTCTTAGCCTGCAATCATAAACACAAGGCCTCAGCCCAAAATCATGAATCAAATCCAAGTACACAACATAATCCAAAATCCATCAAAACCACATAAACTGGGCCATTGGCCAACACATCCGAAACATCAGAAATCCACAGTAATTCACAAGTCAATCAATCTGCTGGATCTCAAGTGCGCCCGAGTTTTTAAACGCAAAACCATGTGCATAATCACGCTTTCCTGGGATATCAGCGAGTCTTTAAACTCAGAACATAATTAATAGGCCTCGGGGGTATGATACCGAGTCTTTAAACTCAAAACAGTAACCGAGTCTTTAAACTCAAAACATGATCCAGCAATAGCACCGGGTCTTTAAACCCAAAACCATTTGTAAATCACAACAATCCAGGATCCATCGTGATCCAAATTCCAAAACCAAACCGAAATCACATTTTGTCATAATAGGACTTATGCCCGAATTTCACGTTCAAATCCCCAATCATATCCGTCATCCATTCCTGAATTCGAATTCGCAATAATGATTCTGTAAGCTAGCATCCTGAAACATCATCCAGAACCCAAACCCGGAAATCCACTTCCACGTTCTCAAAAACCGAATCTCATTCATCAAAATTACTTTTATGCCTTGGGCATCAAGCCCGAAATTAACTTTTCCAAAATCCGTTTAAATCTTTAAAATCACATCATATTTCAATTCCCAAGGTTAAAGCGTCAGAACTATGATCAAATCACAAAATACTCGAAATCTCGTAAAACACGCAAATCCGTGATAGTTTCGAAATACATGTCAAGACCATAAGTCATACTCACAATCACAATCAAAACATCCTTAAAACATCATACTCACAAATCATGTAAAATCGTTCATCAACCATCATCAAAATATAAGAGAAACCATAGTCTCGAAATACGTGCAGTTATGTTTTGCATACCAACATATGTATAAATACGAAAATCGGAATTTTCACAAGACATAATCGTAATCATAGAAATCATAGAAACATTTATGCATGCATTAAATTTTGAAAGCAAAGTCCACTCACACACCGTCCATAACACCCGTTTTCGCGCTGGACGCGTTTCCGTAATTTCCGACATTTTCTAGAAATCTCGAATCCTGTCCGGAAACATTCTGCAACGTCACTAAGGACTCCAATAACATCATACTAATTTCCCATAATTTTCTGGGAATTAAATATTAATTAAAAACTTAACATAAACCTTCGGACCCTCAAAACAACATCGAAACGGTGTCCGACTAATTCGAAATCAACGCTAAAATGTTCGTTACATTGTATAGGATAAAAGTCGTGTTGAACTCACCTCGAGAATCGGGCCCACGCGCCCTCACGCGCCTGCTACAGTGCCTGTATAGTCATCTTCCTCACCCGACCAGCCTGCAAACGGGTTGTTCAACCCGCGACACAACCCGGTTACATCTCTGGCAATTCCCACTTAAATCTTTTAATTGAATCATCAAATAGGACCGTTAGAGTCCCAATTAAGGCTTCGTAACCCTAATTACACACATTAAACCTTTAATCCAACATTTCTCTCAAGATCAAACACATGGTCTTAACTTTTGAAACTCACTCAATTCAACTCAATTATCAAATTAATTAATACAGAAGCTTCGTATGACCTAAACAAACCTTAAACCATAACCAAGTTCATGAAAACTTACCGGTAGGTGGTCGTCCTCAAGCTCGAAAATTTCCAGAACTAGTGGCTTCTCTTCTTGGCTAAACTGTGATCGATTTCTTTCACAATCGATATGGTTGGACACCAAATGGTCCCAGAAGACTATTTCAATCCTCGTTTTTATCCAACTCGACTCACAACTCAAAAATTGATTTTCCCTTCAAAATCCATTTTTCTTCTTCCCGTCTGTTTTTCTCTCAAACTCTCAAGCTCTCTTCAGTAGAAATGACCCTCAACTCAACAACCTTCTCTGTTAATTGAACCGTGTAGCAACAACTCATGGGAATCTCTCAGTCCCACTGAGAATTCTGTTTCCCACAAAGCCCAAAAATCCAGTTTTAAAAATCCCCCCGTGCACTGGTTTTCTGTCCAAACCACACCACAATGCTTCCATTATCCTCAAAACGGTTAAACAATACCTTTAATCAGAGAAAACTTAAACAATTCCTTGATCAGAAGGCAGATTAAAAAATTGTACATCATTCCCCACGGTTGTTTCACACTGGGCTTGGAAAATTAGCATTTTGCCCTTATGTACAAAATTACCAAAATGCCCATCCTCCTCCGAGACCCGTAACTCAATTGTCCGATGTCCGTTTTTAGCGTGCCGCCTGTCTACGGACTCAGGGCATCGAGACTTACCTAACGGTCCTCGAATTGTGTGGAAATCGGTTGTCAAACAAAAAGTCATCATTTTCCCCCTTTTCATCCAAATTACGAAAATGCCCTTGAACTTCCGAATGTCATAACATTTTCCCTGATCGTCGGAATTGGACGTGCCACTTGTCTATGGACTTGTGACGTCCCTAACTACGTCATGATCATCGGTCAACGTCCGTTTGACCTACCAATCAAAAATTCAACAAATTGACCATACTATTCATAGGGGTAAAAACATCATTTCATTTATTATTTTACAAAATTACATTCTCCGAATTTCCGGGGCATTACACCTATCTAGTACTAGGCCTTTTGGGAGTTCAAGTGGCTTTGGGGGGGATTGGAACCCCAAAGTTAATCGAGTTGAGGCTGGTGCAATTCCATGATTGGTGACCCCCTAGGAAGTAGCGCCATGAGCTCCCGAAAACAAAACCGTAAGGGCGAGGCCCAAAGCGGAAAATATGGTGCTAGATGAGTTGGGTCCTGACCGAGGAGGGTCGGGTCCTGACATTCGGAATGGACTTGAGTTGGTATGCCTTGGAAGATGTGCTGGACTTGGAGTGTTGGTCCAGTAAAGGATTGGACCGATGGGCTTCAAAGGTGAAGCGCGATTGACTCGTAGTCAGGTGATAATCAGTGTGGATACGAGGATATTTATGCGCCCCGGAGATGCACCATGATGTCGTTGGATATGATTGAGGAATGGACTGTGATGTTTGGTGGATGCATCGTGAATATTGTTGGATGTGATTGGTGCATGTACTTGGGATATGTGTTCGTGGTTGTATTAGTAATTAGAACAACTCTGATGCGATTGGATGTGCTGAAGAGATGTTGGTGATCGGCTCAGTGCCGAGGAGATATGTTGTTAGTTACATTGATGATCGGAGTAGTTCTGATGTGATGGATGGATTGAGGACGTGAACTAGATCAGAGTAATCCAAAGTGCTTAGGTTGGTCTCAGCGATGTGTGGTCACGATGGACAGGTATTCGATAAAGTGCAGTTTTAGACAGGTAGTGTGGGACGTGGATGGTGTTCCCACTAGTTAACTGTGTTGGTGGTAGATGATTAATGGAACCACCGGTGTCATGACTTATCGAGTTGTTCGGTATGAGCGATTACGATGTGACTCTGGTAGGGTCATCATGGATCGTTGACAAAGTCAGTATGGATCAAGTAAATGTTGATTGATAAGAGTACCAAGGCTGATAGATGTCGTCTTGAGGTTGGTATTACAAGGTGAGATTCGTTCCTGTTGACAGCAGACTCTTGCGATGTACTAAAGGCATTGGTACGAGGTACGCTTGATTAGAGAATTAGTCGAGTGTGTGGTGACGACCTAGTATTCGTTGAGCCGTGAGTGTTGGCTGGTGTGATGTTAGAGGTACCACGGGTACGAGTTGGAAATGTGTTGACTTTGAAGGAAATGATTGCCAGATGGACCAGAAGTTGATATAAGTTGGTCTGCTTGGAAGAGATGTGATGACAGTTGTGGTGATGGCTTGAAGAAGTGCCAGGAGAAGAATAGAATTGGCAGGTGATGTACATCGGGTAAAAGACCTAGGTGTAAGATAAGTGAATTTCCCTAAGTGATAGTGGACGTACATTATTCGGAATTTCGAGGATGAAATTCTTTTAAGGGGTGAAGAATGTAACAACCGGTCTCGAAAATCGAGATTAGATGAGTGTTTAATGAAGGATTTGTGAGGTTAATCGGAGGTTAATTGGTGATTAGTTGAGTGATTGCGGACGGACGGTCCAAAATGATCGTTTTGCCCCTAGAATGGGCAAACTGTTGACTTTTAGTTTGGGTGGTCAAATCGACTTTGGCTGATGATTGTGACGTAGTTCGGGACGTCCCGAGTTCGTAGATAGGCGGCACATCAGATTCTGATATACGCCGTGAAAGTTATGATATTCAGAAGTTGAGGGGCATTTTGGTAATTTGGTAGGAAGGGTAGTTTGGTCATTTTGCTGCCTTGGGATCTGTGCCAGTAAGATTGTGACACTTGGCTTGCCTTGGAATTTGTGTCCACAAGAATTTGGACACTTGTCCCTTGCTGGAAGGCTGTGGAAGCCTCTTCCCCACCGCTTCACAATTATCTCACACGGTTTAAAACGGATTGCACGATTATGGGAAGGAAAACAGAGCCCGTGAACCCGTGAGAGAACAATCAATCCAATCACCCTCCAACGTGATCCTCTGTTGGTGGTTTTTGAATGAAAGTGAGAGAGTGGAAAGAGACGAGAGTAGTGGTGCCTTGGTGGAGGGCCTTCGTGGACGGTGGCCACGACACCGTGAGAAACAGAGCATACGTGAAATCGGGAGGAACCACCCTCCTCATACCTTCGACCCTCATCCTTTGGCCGTGGGTTGTGAAGGAAAAATGGAAAGAGACTTGTGACGAAGCTGGTGGTGGCCACGGCGGTAGACAACGGTGAGGTAAGGTTGGTATCCCGTGAAGTGTTAGTTTGGATTAAAAAATGGAAACCTGGTTTTTAGTGAATGGTGATCAATATTGATGATGGAAACCTGTTTTGGAGGTTGAAAGGGACTTATAGAGACCAAAACCAAGGTCTATGGTGGTCTATGAAAGCTGGACAGAGAGGAGGAAAAACTGGATTTCGGTCATCGATCTGGAAGGTATAATTCTGGCCTTAGTTTTGTGTTTTGATCACGTAGATGGATAGGAAATAGTTAGACAAAACTTTAGGAGTTGGAATGGGTGAAAATAGACTGAAAATGAAGGAATTATGGAGTCGAACCGCTCATGCTGGTCCAGTCGGACCGTGTTGGCAGAACCGGACTAGACCCGGTTCAGCAGGAGGTTGAAAATGAGCACAGTGCAGGCGCGTGAGGCCCATGCGCAACCCATTTGGGTGGCGCTTGAGGGTGTGTGGGACCTCTTCTATGGAAGTGTTCAACATGACTTTTAATCTAATCGATATAACGAACATTTTTGGACTGGTTTCGAGTCGATCGGAAATCGTTTCGATATGATTCAGGATGTCTAGAGGTTTAGGATCTAGTTTAAAAATAGTTAACAATTTGGAAAAATTACAGGAATTTAGTAGACGCATATTGAAGTGGTTAGTGACCTTAGAATGTGATTTGGACAGGTTCCGGAAGTCCTGTGATAGTGGATTAGCCGGGAAGGGGTATTGCACGTGTATCGAGGTAGCAACGGGAATTGTCTGTGAATGGACCTTACTTTCTAAATTAAGATGCATGCATAAATATTTTATATGTTTTCTATATGTGATTTCTATGATTATGATTGTGATATCTATGATTTATGATTTGCACGTATTTCGATATATTTTACGTATTTACACATTTTACGAGATTATTGTTTTATGTTATGATTTGATTTCAATGGTTTATAAATGGATTTGGAAAAGTGATTTCGATAAACGTGATTTCTAGATTTGGATTCAGAATGATGATTTCGGATTCGGATTCGGATTCAGAATGGTGATTTTGGATTCGGATTTGGACATGGATTTATGGATTTGGATTTGAAATAGGAAATGATTTTAAAATGGTTTTGGATTGGATTTGCTGGATCTGATATTGGGTTTAAAGACCCAGATATGATATGTGACGGGGGCGAGCCCGGATATGTGATTTGGGTTTAAAGACCCGGTGAGTTTAAAGACCCGGGAGTTTAAAGACTCGGGAGTTTAAAGACTCGGATATTGTGATTTCCCCTGAAGGCCTATTGAGTTTAAAGAGTCGGGAGTTTAAAGACTCAGATTAATATTGAGGCCTGTTGAGTTTAAAGACCCGGATATATATTGAGTTTAACGACTCGGATAGATCCAGCAGGTTCAATGGATTGAAATGTGTTTGAAATGGTTTTCGGATGGTTTCACAATAATGGTTTTCAAATGGTTCCCAAATGATTTGGGCTAAGGCCCGGTATTTGAGAAAAGAAGTGTTTTCGGTTTTATAAACGGTTTTATTATCTTGGAAATGAAATGGTTGTATGAAATGGTTTTCGAATGCATGCATTGGTTTTACGTGGAGGGTATAAACGTCTTTTCTTATAAAGTGTTTTCCAAACTTATTCTTTATTTTTGTCCACTTACAGTCATTTCTGTTTTTTTACACCCTCGAGGTTGTTGATGCGGTGTGGGCTGTTGTTAGAGAGACTGAGACATCACACACGCGATGGACGGTGGTTTCTAGGCACTTTGGGAAGCCGAAAGGGAGTTTTGGATTGTATCCCTTGTCTAGCGTACGTGCTAAATGAAGGTTGGACAGGTGTTTGTCCTTTGTGTCACACGTAGGTGAGACGGGAGCATGGATACGCGAGTGATGTGATGCTACTGTGGATGTAATGTCTCAACGTAAAACAGCCCGTCATCAACCTGGATACGCGAGTGATAACGAGTAGTTGTATGATAGGTGTGATAGGTAGTGGCTTTCAATAGGGATGGTCTTTGTTAGGTGTGACGACCCGAGTGGTAAGGTTGTAGTGAACTAGTGGCTGTCGCGGGTTTAGGATAACCCGTATGGCGAGGATGATTTGAGGAACCCCATGAGATGACTGGTCTGGAACCCGTGAGTTGGGGTTTGTGGTTAGGAAGTTGTTATTGGGCCACTTTACGGCTGGCTTGGAAATGATGCTGCGAGGAGCAGCCGAGGTAGTGATTGGTTGGTGGACTATTCTGGATGAGTCTAGTGTTGGGTGATCAGTGTATTGGACTACATGGGAGGTTAGTTCCCCTGACCCGAGCGTAGATTGAGGATTTTGGCTCGATAGGAGCAGAGGCTCGGGACTGGTGTGTTGAGAGTGCTAGACTGGTATGATGTGCCATAAATTGGGATGCTTGTAAATGGTCGGATGGGCACATCGAGTCGAGGTTGTGGCCAGTTGTGAAGTGACTAGTGTTTGGTAGGAACCACTAACCGAGCGGGGATATGTGATGACCATTGGTAGGTCATGGTTGGGACGAACGGTCAGGATACCGTGAGTCTAATCAGAGTAGTGCAGCGGAAGCGCAATGGATCTCTGTCTCGTGATTGGATCTAGGTTGGTATGGTTGGGTTTGACCATTTGTGAAGTTGATTTCGTGGACTCCCTCTGTTGTGTTAGAAATGCAGAGGTTGGCCTTTGGGTAAAGCCGAGGCTCGTGATTGGTGATTTGCTAAGATTGGTGCTTGATGTACTTGAGGATCAGGACTCAGGAGGCCGCGGTGAGTGATCGTTGATTGTGATCCCGAGAGTGGGTTATGAGTGTGATAGTGGTGCTCGGGATTGAACCTCAGAAAGGTGGGGATGCGGTCATCAGAAGGAGTAATGATTGCCTTCCTTTTGGATGTGCATACGGTGTTAACTGACAGGTGTGTTGGTCGGTGAGTTGGTTTAGTTACAGACATGTGGTTGTGATCCGTAGGAGTCGTGGATCGCCTATGTGTAGCGGAGTTGACATTTCGATGGTTGGTCCAATGGTGGTATTCGTGTTTTGGATTGAGTTCCATGGTTGGAAAAGGTGGATATACTTCCAACATGGTTAGAATCTCGGAATCAAGAGCTGTTGTAGTTTAGACGTTGAGATGTGTGTTGATTCCGAGATGGTGTTAGATGTCGCATGTGAAAGATGGATGTTTTAGAGTTGATTTGGGGATAAATTAAAGGAACTTCAGGAATGGTGACCCCCATCTTGGTCATGAACACGGGTGGATGTGTTCGGAAGTAGAAAGAGTACTTGGTGACGACGGGAGTGGCCTGTGTGGCGAGTGCCGTAGGATTTTGCTAAGTTGGATTAAGGCAGGATGACTTGTGATGTCCTAGTTGTGGACCATTGAGAGTTCCGTTGGAGGATGATGGAAGGAAATGGAAAAAGAGTGACTATAACTGATCGATATGAGGTTATTGAAGAGAACCCACAATCTAGACGTGCGGTATATAAATCGATTGGATTTGATGCAGTGGTTTGAAACCTAGTCAGTAGGATCCACTTAGGAGTGAGTGGATCGGGACTAGAGTGCTTCTGACTCAGTAATGAAATATGGTGGATTAAGAGGATAAGATGACAAGACAAAGGTTGGATATGTTGGACATACAGAGGAGGAGAGTGCTCTGTCTTGTAGTCGTGGGGCGTACCCAGTGATAGTTGAGCTGTGAGTATCGGCTGGTGTGGTGTTGGGAATATCGAGGGAACGAGATGGATTTGTGATGACCCCAGTGCGATTGGGACGATCTCCCGATGAACTAAAAGTTGGTTGAGTTGATTCACTGGGTAAGATGTGGTGACAGTTTGGGTACTGTCAGAATACTTTGGATTGACAGGTGCTGGACACCGGGTAGGAGACCCAGGTGTGAGATCAGTTGGATTCCCCCAGTTACGTACGGAGGTACGAGGTGCGGAATTTCGGGGACGAAATTCTTAAAGGGGGTAGATTGTAACAACCCGTTCCACAAATCGGGATTAGATTATTGTTAATGACAGGACCCGCCCCGATCCTCTCTGGGACCACATGGGGACGTGCCCTGCTCCCTTCTGACACCCAAAATAATGTTCCAATTTTAACCTTAAACGTTCAAATGCATAAAAACCAAATTAAAGTTTTACATCAAATCCGAAATAAACAGATGTCAGACAAGGGATGAAATCCAAAACTACAAGTTGCGAGCACGACTCTAACATAAATCTGCGGGTAAAATCACCCAACAGGGATTCAGGTACGCAGAAGTAGATCTATGCCTCAGCCTCAGGTTCCTCCTCTACCTCAGTAGCACGACCTGGAGGGGTTACCAAAACATTAAGGGTGAGTGGGCTGAAACTCAAGTTTATAAAATCGTTTAGTAAGTAAAACATATAATTTACCCCTCCGTTTTCCAAACATGCATGCATTAGAATTTAAAACAATAAATCATATAATATGAACCATGAGGTATGTAATAAAATCATAACATAATTTTAGCCACTGCACTATACACTCCAATCCTGACATCCCCGATGTCTGACGTCCCTGACGTCCAATAAGGTCACAGTCTCAAGGCTACGCGTGCCACTCGGGTCTCAGTTCCGAGTCAAATCCCCGAACCCTGTCCGGGTACGGCATCTCAAATGCCTAGCGTCCTAGACGCTCGACGTCCCTGACGTCAAATAAGCAATCCTACTCCTGAGTCATTTTACGGTCTGGTTCCTCCGTAGAATGACCCCTCGCAGGCAATGTACTATGACCACTCCGGGGTACCACATCCGGAGGAGACAGTATCATAAGAATGGATCTATACAATGCAGTACCAAATACATTTATTGATATCCACATGCAATACATATATATACATAGATAAAATCAAAACCGATCTTTAAGTTTCATCAGACGGGTCTCAAGCCCAAATACCGTGAAACGTGCCATAACCATAATTTTAATATCATCAAAACCGTTTCTTGATTCCAGCATGTGAACATATAAGTAAATCGGAAAACATTTAAGCATGCAAGGGTTTAATGAAATCAGGCCCACTCACAAAACGATCCCGCGGTGAACCTGCGTGTACGAACTTGTACCGGGATTATCGTACAATTCCTGTCAGTCCAAATCACACGTAAGGGTCACTACAAGTCTTAAACATTTATCCAAAAAGTCCGAAACAGAAACCGGCTCGGGGAACCCGTCAACACGTTTCCCGCGATAACCGGCCCTAGACTGACCCCCCTCTAACAATCCCAGATCAACATGGTTAATTCACCAAAAATGTTCAGAATGATGAGAGGAACAAAAGTCATGTTGATCGTGATCGGAGATAAGCCCCAACGCGCCCTCACACGCCGCCCAAAGTGGCTGCGCGTGAAAGTCACGCGCCTGACACTGTAGCTGCTACAGTGTCACCTTCTTCACCCGATAGCCCTGCTATTCGAACCTTCAACCCGCGATATGACCCGGGCAATTAACCCTGAATTTCAACTTTATTTTGATCCAATTTGATCCTAACATGTTATTTACACATCTAATTTAAGTTCTGAGTCACTAATCAACCTCGACAAGTCCCCAATCGACCCATCGACCCGTGATCAACCAATCGGGTCAATCACCAGAACTCACTGGTTTCCAAACCAAAATCAAATTAACCTCCCAGTTAGCTTCCTAAGGCTAAAACGAACTAAAACAAATGATCAATTTACCAAGGTATTACCTGTAAGTGATCGTCCAAATCTCTGCAACTCCACTGAAACAGGAACCTCAGTTCCAAGCCAACAGTGGCTGGTTCCTCTCGAATTTGATATGGCTAAGTTCCAATTGCTCCCAGAAAGCTAAACCAGGCCTTGGTTTGGTCCAACGATCACCAGAAATTGAAAACCCAATTTCCCTCCAAAATTTCCCGAAATGGCTTCTCTCTAGTTCCTCTCCTATTTTCAGTCCTTTCAACTGCAGAGTGAAGCTCATTCACTACTTAATCAGTTTAAAACATTTCAAGCCGTCCTAGAGGCTCGTGGAAGCCTCACTGTCCACTGAACTTTGTTCCCCGAAAAAGCTTCGAATCTCATTAATCAATTCGACCGTGCAGGTGGATGGTTCAGCCCACGATCTAAAGCAATAGACAGCCCTTCCTTTCCAACACACAATTGCATAAACAATTGCACATTGAACCACCGCACATGGGTGGTGCCGTCCACGTTCCCCCGCAGTTGCTACAGTAACCAGGGCAAAATGACCAAAATGCCCCTCACTTTCTAGACCCGTAACTCAGCCGTACGAAGTCCGATTTCGGCGTGCCGCCTGTCTACGGACTCAGGGCATCGAGACCTACCTAACGGTCCTTGGGTCGAGTGAAAATTAGTTGTCAAACGAAAAGTCAACATTTTCGCCCCTAAAGTCCAAATTACGGTAATGCCCCTGAACTTCTGATAGTCATAACTTCCTCCCTGAGCGTCCGAATTAGATGTGCCACCTGTCTATGGACTCGTGACGTCCCGAACTACATCACGGTTATTGGTCAAAGTCCGTTTGACCCACAAATCAAAAAGTCAACAATTTGGCCATACCATTCACAAGGGTAAAAACGTCAATTCATACATTAAATTACAATATTAAAATCCTCAAATTTTCGGGGCGTTACAGTTAATGACGGATTAGTGCAGTTAATCGTGATTAGTTGGAGGCGTTCGGACGTACGGTGCGAAATGACGATTTTGCCCTTAGAATGGGCAAAAATATTGACTTTTCATTTGGGTGGTCAAATGGACCTTGACCGATGACCATGACGTAGTTCGGGACATCACGAGTTCATAGACAGGTGGCCCATCCGATTTCGACATTCGAGGAAAAAGTTATGACGTTCGAAAGTTCAGGGGTAATTTAGCTTAAGAAGGGGCAATTGTTGACTTTTCAAACGACATGGACTTTTCATGCATTTCGAGGACCGTTAGGAAGGTCCGGATCCCTTGAGTACAACGACATGCACTATCATCGGAGTTCAGATGGCTCGGGTTTCGGTCAAGATATGCTAGGGGCATTTTGGTAATTTTACCTCAAAAGGGCATTTTGGTCATTTTCCTGCATTTGGGATTTGTGCCCAGTGACTAATGGATAAGTGGCTACCCTGGGAATTGATGTACACTGATTTTGGGACATTTTTCCCTCTCTAGAAGGCAGTAGAACCCTTTCCACCGCCTTACACATGTTTCAGCTAAGTTTAAAATGGGTGCACGGTTGTGGGAAGTAGAGAACAGAGTATATGTGTACCCGTGATGAATTTACTTAAACAACCCTTCAACCCTTCATCTGTTACCTATATTGGCTAAAGGAAAAGGATGCAGGGAGGTGAGAGGACTAGGTTGGTGGCAAGAAATCGAGCCGTCGTGGACGGTGGTAGTTGATGGCTGGATTCGAAGGCAGGGGACCTAATTGGTCTCAAAAGACAGAGGTTCGGTCTAGGAAGGTGGTTGATCACTCTGGACTACCCTAGGGAGGTGTGAGAGTATCTACGAGGTGGCTGAGACTGGTTTCGAGGTCTTCCGTGAACGGTGGCCGCGAAACCCGACAGCCCTAGTAAGTGGCTTTAATGGTGAATTATGTTATAATGGTTCTTGTGAGGTTTTTCTCATGGAACGAGATTTCTAGGGACTCCAGAAAATGTGTAGGATCAAAAACAAGGGAAGGGGGCAGCTGGAACCTTAGTAGTTCGAGGAAGGAAAAAAATGAAGATTTAAGGCTAATCGGGCAGGTAGTATTTAGACCCGAATTTCATGTGTTTAAGGTCTTAATAGAGTAGAAAGAGTAGGAAGAAGGTAAGGGGATCGAAAAGAAGGGAATTGGATGAAAAATGAGTGAAAACCGTGCTCGGCGGTTTGATTAGACCGGCCTGAATCGAACCGGTCTGGACCTAGTTCGGCGTGAGGTTGAAGACGACCTGCTGAGGCGCGTGAGGCCCACGCGCAGCCCCTTTGGGAGGCGTATGGGGGCGCATGTCAAGTCTTTTGAGGATGGTTCCAACACAACTTTTAAAGTATTCAATGTAACGAACATTTTGGCGCTGGTTTCGAGTCAATCGGACATCGACTCGTTGTGTTTCGGGTTGTCTGAACGTTTTAGGGCTCGTTTAAAAATAGTTAAAAATCCGGAAAAATTACGGGGCTTAGGTATGAACATTATGAAGTTGTTAGTGACCTTATTATGGGATTTGGACAGGTTCGGGAAAGCCGGTGACAGCGAATTAGCCGGAAACGACCTAAGTGCACGCGTATCGAGGCGACGACATAACAGTCTGTGAGTGGACTTTGCTTTCCAACTTGTGATGCATGCATATACGTTTTTATTCGTTTTATATACGTAATTCTATGATTTGATTTATGATCTTGATGGTTTACGGTTTTGCACGGTTTTAGAGACATTTACGGAATTTCACGCTTTACAAGATTTTGATTGATCTTGTGATTTGATCATGGTTTTAATGATTTGATTTCGGAATTTGCAATATGATTTGATTTCAAGGTTTTGAAATGGATTTTGAAAAAGTGATTTCGGGCTTGGAGCTCTGTTTCTGAGATTTCGATAAACGAGCTTTCGGTTTTGAAACTGGATTTTGGAAATAAGATTTCGGATTTGCTTTTGAGGTTTGGAAAGGAAATCTGGATTTGGGTTCGGGATGATGGTTCCGGATGCTAGCTTATGGAATCATTGTTACGAATTCGGATAAGGAATTTCTATGGTTTTCACTGTTTATTGGAAAAATGGTTTTGGCTTTAAAGACCCGGAAAAAGAAAAGAAAAACCTTTGGATCTGGTTTTGAGTTTAAAGACTTGGTTGATTAACGAGGGGAGGGCCCTGGATTGATATGTTTTGAGTTTAAAGACTCGGTATATGTTTTGAGTTTAAAGACTCGGTGATTGTGATACCCCCCGAGGCATGTGATTGTGTTTTGAGTTTAAAGACTCGTTGATATACCGGGAAGGCCTGATTATGCGCATGGTTTTGAGTTTAAAGACTCGGGCGCACTTGAGATCCAGCAAACTCGCATGATTGATATTTTCACTGGTTTTTCACTGGTTTTCAGATGTTTTGGGCAGTGGCCCGGATGATTTGGTTTTAATGAGTTTTGGGATTGAGTTCCCGTACAATGAGATTGATTTATGATTTTGGGCTGATTACCTGGATTGAATTGCGGATTTGAGGAAAGAAATGATTCTAGGTTTCATTGATGGCTTTGATATGAATGGTTTCATTGTAACGACCCAGAAATTCGAAAAAGGAAAATTTGGAAAATTTGAAGGAAATGAAGATTTTGCTCCTGGTTATAAGGGCCGAAAGTTGACTTTTTGATTGGAACACTTTTTGGACTTTCCGAAGAGACTGTTGAGTAGGTTTCGAGACGCTGAATCCGTAGACAGGCGGCATGCATCAATCAGAGGTCGGATGTGAAAGTTACGGATCTGCGAAGGTGAGGGGCATTTTGGTAATTTTGAAGGTAAGGGCAAAATGTTGACTTTTGATTAGGATGGTCAAACGGACTTTGGCCAATGACTATGACGTATTTCAGGACGTCACGAGTCCGTAGACAGGCGACACGTCGAAATCGGACATCAAACGGGAAATTTATGGTCACGGGACTGAAATCTGTTAAACTTACGTCCCGGGATTTCGATTAAAATAATATTAAATTAATGAACAGTGATCGATGATTGTGGACAATTGGATGAGTGACAAGTGTCACTCATCCCTTGTTTTGAGGCCTTAAATTATGGATCATGTTCCCTCTGATTCATTTTTAATCATTCCTTATCATCTTTAGTTAAACATCATCATCATCATCTCTAATCATCATTGTCTATCTTCATTATCTTTCACCTTCTTGTTTTCTTCTATGAACAGTGAACAAGCAAAAAAACAGAGGGTGAAAGTGAGTTTTCTTCCCATCCCTAAGTCCTTCCACAGCTGATCTTGAGAGGAAAAAAATTGAGTGAATTAAGGACTGTGATTAGCTAGGGAAAACATGAGGGACTGAGAGGGGAATTAAACTGAGAATCGAATTTTGGAAATTTGGGGGAAAAATTCGAAATTCAAGCTTTGATCTTTGAGGATCGAAATTGAGCTTGAGTTAAGCTTTCTGGGATTGCCACGATCAGAATCACCTCAAGAACGTAGGAAATTGGTGACCATTTGGCTCTGAATAGACTTGGTGACAGAGAAGGAGTTTGAAGATTGAGTCGTGATTCTAGAGGGATTAAATGATGAAATTGGACTTGAAAACAAGTTTATCTTGGTCCAATGAAGTTTCTGGATGGATCAATTGAAAGAAATCAGGCGAGATTGATGAACTTCGAAGGTTGAACAGTGCCCAGGTGTTCTTCGAAAGTTCATCTTCAAATTGAAGGATTAAGGTAAGAAATCGTTTAATTGAGTTTACAGAACTTTAATTAGACCTAAAACGATGCTATTGGCTTGATCAATTTTGAAATTCAATTGAGAATTGACAGAGAACTGGTCGGGTCGTCTCGGGGGTTGCAGGATCCGAATTACAGAGAAACGGGTTGGGACGATGACATTGTAGCAGGTACGTAGGTTTCACGCGCAGCCACTCACGACGGCGCGAGGGCACGAATCCCGAGGTGAGGTCAACATGACTTTTGTCCCATTTAATGTAACGAACGTTTTGGCACTGGTTTCGAGGAAATCGGAAATCGTTTTGATAGTGTTCTAAGTATCCGAAGTTTTAATATACGTTGAAAATACGTATTTAAATTCCAGAAAAATTGGAGAAAATTATATGAGATATATTGAAGTGTTTGTGACCCTCGATAATGATTTTAGACAGGAATTGTGATTTCCAGAATTTACGGAAAAACGTGTAGCTCGGAAGCAGGCCGTTTGGACGGTGTGTGTGAATGGACTTTGTTTTCTAACCGTGATGCATGCATATATGATTTAAATGCTTTATTATATGATTTGATATGCTTTGGCATGATTGATGTTTCAATCCAGTGATTTCTCAATTTTCTGGATTATTATATTATTTTTAACACGATTTTCGAGAAATTATGAAATTGATGTTTTGAGTGTAGGCCCAGGATTGAAAATGATGTTTTGACTCAGGTTATGAGTCAGGGATTAAAAATGCTGTTTTGACTCGGATTATGAGTCAGGGATTGATTTTATGGATTTACGTGAAAGTGACAACTGAGGTTGCGATCGCATGGATTTGCGTGAAAATGATATTTTGGGCTTGAGACCCAATTGGATAGTGATTTTGACTCGGATTTGGAGTCACATGTGAATATGGTTAAATTGATGATTTTGATTTATAAAGTGAATTTTGGTCACTATTTTATGATGGATTTGTGAAACTTGCTTTGTGAAAACTATGTTTCGGGCATAGGCCCTATTGAAATGTTTTTGATTTGATTTGAGACATAAATGATTTTCAAATGAGATTACTGGATTTGGTGACTGTTCCACATTTATCATCCTCTATGATTTGATAGTCTCCTCCAGATGTCGTAGATCTTGGAGTAGTCACAATCCACTGCCTGGAGATGAGTAGCTCTGAGGGAGGCTCAATCTCAGGAGTGTGAGATTATGATGATATCTTCCAGACGTCGTAGATCCTGGAGATGATATCACCCCAGACGTCGTAGATCCTGGGGGATGTACTTGGACGTGAGACACCGAGTTTGCACGCGTTGCATTGATATCGTGACGGGTTACTTGGATATTGAGATTGGATATTGAGGATTGGTGGTATTGTAATTTATTGATATTTGTGTCCAGATGCTTTATAACAAGATGCTTTATATCATGAACTGATTTGATGAAAATGAATTTTACGGACCATGGGAAAACATGTTCTGATTTTATCGGTCCACTATTCATACTTGATTAATTTCACACTATTACTCATGTTTTATGATATGCATGCATGTTTGTGAAAACTAGAGGGTAAAAATGTGTTTCGGTAAATGTATTTTTAAAGGTTTATTTTGTCCACTCACACCTTTTCTGTTTTATTGACCCTTCAGGTCGTAGCGCAATGATCGAGGCTATTCGAGAGGTGGAGGTATGAGTGGGCACAGGTGCAGTTATCCCTTGTTTGGCAAGTCTTGGAGGGTAATTTCGGAACTTCAGTTGACTTGTCCGACGGGAGCAGGATTGGGCATGGTCAGTTACGTCCTTAGGGGACGAGTCCTGTCATACATAACATGTATTGATATGCATACATTGGTTTTTAAAACGGAGGGTATAAATGTAAATATTGTTTTATTGAACTGTTTTCGAACTTATTATTTATTTTTTTCATTTACAGTCTTTTCATGTTTTCGATACCCTCCAGGTTGTTGCGGTGCGGCCTGTTGGTCGAGAGAGAGACGGAGACATCACAAACGCGATCCACAGTAGAGTCTGCGTGCTCTGGTAAAAACATCCAGCTTTTACCCTCCCTTTATCCAAAACCACACATGCATACGAAAACCATTTCACTTCGATTAAAACGAAACAGTGTATAATTCTTGAAATGTGTAACCAGTATATCCAAGTAATAAACCACATGAAACCATCAAAACCACCAACAAGTCAATGCAATCATTCAAGTACAATTTTACATCACGTAAATCCATACATAGCCAACATAGCAATCACACAGAACCAAATCCATATCTTACATCACCACAACGAAACAAAAATAGCCATTTCATCACCGATGTACAACATTAATCATCAATACCACTGTACTACTAGCAGACACATCACTCACTTGAGATACAGAGCCCAACTCGACGTCTGAGTGAAAGCCGACTCAGGATATAAAGCTTAGCTCGATGTTTGAGTCGTCATCACACACTATTCTCAGGATAAAGAGCCCTCATCGACGTCTGTGACTACTCATCACAATACCAAAGACATATCAACATGAAATCACATCAAGCATCATAACCACATATACATCATACTCGTCACATCAATAACACACACTGAATCCTCGAAGCACAATCACAATCTCAATCATCATATCACAAGTGCACTACCGATAAGCCATCACATACTCACTCGGGATTCGGAGCCCTTGGCTCGACATCCAAGTGACATTTGACTCAGGATTCAGAGCTTCCATCTGAACGTCTGAGTCGCCAATACAATACCAGTCTCAAGATTCGTAGCCCGAGGCTCGACATCTAAGACTTACAACCAATCAACACAATCTCAACAATATTTATTACATCACAAGTTTCGAGAAACACATACTCATATAAAAACTTAGTATCACACCTCAAACCATAATTAGATCCTCGAGTCTGAGCCCAAAACCACAAATCAAGCTTAGTCCTCATAAAATGTGCCATGACTTAACTTCCTTAAAAACCATCTGGGAACACGTGAAAACCATAACTATTCCAAAATTACATTAGTTCATATCACAAACCAAGTTTAATTCGAAATTCCAATCAGAACGGTATTTGAAACATCATTAACAAAAAATCTTGAAAAACGTGCAATAAAATATTAATTAAATATTCATAAAATCACCAAAATTCATAGCAAATCTCGATCAATCCAATATCACCAAAATCATATAGAAAACCATTTAAATCATAAAATTATGTGTGCATAATAGTTTAGAGAAACAAAGTCCACTCACACACCTTCGTGTCGGCGATTTCTACTTTGCACGTTTTTCTATAAATTTAGGGGATCTCAAAACCTCTATATTGTCAATTTCCACTATGTACGCTTTTCTGTATATTCCAAAAATCTCAATACCTGTCAAACATCACATCTAAATGTCATTAACCATCCCAAATATCTTCTATTTAAATCCCATAATTTTTTGGTTTTTTTAAATGAACTTAAAACAAATCCTAACCCTTCGAACAGCCAAAACTACCGCAAAACGGTGTTTGATCGACTAAAAACCTGTTCCAAAATGTTCGTAACATCGAAAGGACAAAAACTCATGTTAGTCGTACCTCGAGAATCCCCCTCACGCTCCCCCACGCGCCACCCAAAGTGGCTGCATGTGGGAGCCACATGCTTGCTACAGTAATTGATAGAAATTTTACCAAACACAAAAGATGTACTAGGAAAAATCTCTACGTGTAATAAACTTTGCAAGTGCACAAGACGTGTAGATAGTATAGATGCAAGCAAAGGTCGATCCCACGAAGACTTGCTCAATGATATCCAATTCCGTTTAACTCAATTGACTTAAGTGGAGTAATTAAAATGCAATGGGGGGTTTGTTATGTTTTATGAATAAAATAAATTAACTAATAATAACTAACTAAGTTGAGCTAGGGTTTCTATCCACCTTTACCAATTATAGTTCCGTTAGATTTCCTTGATTATATTACTATGCATGTATCTGAATTAAGTGCCCGTGCAGGGGTCCGGCTAAGGTTCACCCCACACATATTATCTTATCTTAGATTGCATGTTTAAGCGTGATGTGCCCGCCCTTAAACAACTATTACCGAGGGTGCATGATAATACATGAAACATAAAGAAGATTTAATGACACTATACTGTCCCTAGAAAAGTGATGTGCAGACTTAGGAAGTCATGAGTTTAGATTACAAATAAGATTCCCCCTCTTAAACGTGATGCCATAAATTGCAGGGTGAACACAAACATCAAGGTGATTCGTCAAGCAATTACATTGACAATTGTACACAAATAAGGTAGCTAAGCTTATAAGCATAAATTGAGTTCATGAAGCGCAGTAATCCAACAAATCCAGGCCTTCATAGCAATCATAATCAAGAGCCAGAAATCAAACACGAACTAACATGGCCAGGGCTTCAAGTACCCCTAGCCCTAATTACACTACTCAAACATTATTGAATAAAATAAGAACATAATTAAATGGTACAAAAATATAAATAAAGCAAGAAATAATAAAAGGACAATGAATGAAAGAGATGAAGGAAAACTCGCTCAAGGTAGACGTGATGAATTTGAAGATGCTTGAATTAAATTACAAAACTCTAAACTAAGAACATGGATTGAAGTACGAATTTTAACAGAGTTTTTGGGACCTTCAAGAGGTAAATTCGGCCCCAAAAAATAATGAGAAAACATCTATTTATAACCCCAAACACCTGCCCTAACATCTCCCTCAAAGAAAAGGGAAAACACCCCCAAAATAAGGAGGAAAACTCCTTGTTTTTGTGAAAAACCATAGTTGGCCGTTTTTTGTATCCTTCTTGTACAAGGAGTCCCTTTTCTTCCTTCTTTCCACTTCTTGACTTTATCTTTGACTAGGAATTCATTTAATGCTATCCAAAATCAGATTACATTGCCCTAAAATAAAGGAAACATGATAAATTTCGGCTAGGGAAGTTAATTAACCCTAGCCACGTACAAGATGGTTTCTTAATTTCCAAGAAACTTCATTTTCCTTGTTTCTTGCCTCTTTAACTTCAAGATCTGATTAGAAATATAATTAAGTCTTCTTATCCAAGTCAATCCATGTCATTCCTCATTGAGAAAGGTAGGAAAATTCGTCCAAAGTTACTTGATGCACAAGTAAACCCCCTAAAACACCTTTAACCGCATTTTGTGGGCTTCTAGGGGCTAGGCCGTGACTTTTAGGGTCTTGGTGGATCTTGGTCATGTAAATAGCAGATGATGAGGCCCTTTATGAGTCCTTGACGAGTCCTTAAAGATTTAGCCTTGGAAAGATCACATTTCATTGTAAAACATGATTTAAACCTCAACTAAGAAATCTGCACAAACTTCACAAAAGAGATCATTTTCTCCTATTGTTTGAATGATTATAATCAAAAGATAAGTAAAAGGAATAAGAAATAACGTTGAAATGATGCTTAATTTGTGACTTACCAGTAATTACTGTTCATCATCTCTCTTACCCAACTTCCTCTGAAAATTAAGTCATATGACTTGCGACATGACCCCGAATTTTTATCACTCTTTTTCCACCCTTTTTTCATTTATGTTTCGACCAAACCATCATATTCTAATTTAGAACAAGATTTGTAAGATCAAAACAAGGAAAAACATTCCCAAACTGCTCGACCCGTCGAAGGACTCATTACCAAACTTGTACCCCAGCGGTCTGGACGATCCCAGCGTCCAAAATCACGGCTGAGTAGTATGTCACGATCTTAGAACCTCCAAGAAGGTGATCCTAACCATGTTTTCCCAAGTTCCCTGCCTAAAACTAGTCATCCAAGCTCAAACTCGTGAGTAACCCTCACGGGTTCACTGTCCTTCTCTCTTTCTCAGACCAAGACTAGCCTCCAGTCTTCTCTCTAATTCTTTTTATTTCGCTCGTATCACTCTCTCCTCTTCTCTTCCTTCTTCTCTCCTGTTCTTCCTCTTATTTTTTCTTCTCGGTCGTGCAGTCCCATAAACACACACAACACACCACTCAAATATAACTCAGCCCACACACACAAGGACAGAGACACATGTCCCTAAGGGATAAGGACACTTTTCCTTCCCCTATTTGGCCACACAAAAAAATCTCACAAAGAAAATTACCAAAATACCATTCCTTTCAAAATTACTAAAACACCCCTATGTAACTTAGACCAAGAACGAATCCAATTGAACTCCATTTTTGGCATGTACTCGGGAGTCTTAGACCTTTCTAAAGGCATTTTCGAAATCACCAAAAACCATCCCGCTCAAAAGTCAACATTTTGACCTTAGTCAAAAGTCAACCTTTTGACTTTGACCAAATGTCAACCTTTGACTTTCAAGGTGAAAATGGTCAATTTCATCCGACTTTTCTAATTTTACCTCGTTGAACGTCCGGGTCATTATAACCCGCAACTGGATTTCCATATATGCTCAATTCTTAACCATTTTCCATCAAATTTACATCTATTTTCATCTAAACACAACTAGGAACTCATAAACATCAATTAATTTGAAAGATTTCACATGGATTAACCCATAGAACCCTCGATAGATTCGAGCTTCCTAACTCATTTCAACCCACCATCCACGACCATCATCCCACCTCTAATAACCCTCTAACAACTCGAGAAGGATATGAGATTCTGTTTCCATCCTCTAATTGGATCAACAGAGGCTTCAGAATGGTTAATGACGATTTCAAGCTCCTTGGTGACCCACCACCGAACTCGTTCCATTCAAGCAGTCAACACCACTTTTTAATCATTTCCTTCTCGCCAAACCTCTATGATATTTCCTCCTTCCTCACAAACATTCATCAGCCCTTCAGGGGGAGCAAAGTGACTAATAAGTCTTAAAATATAATTGTTGTTCTAGGTTGCTTAATTTCCTTTTTCTTTTTGTTAGAAGGCTGCTTGAATTATATGAAAACTTTATTGTATATGAAAATTTTATTGCATATGAATATGATCGAAAATATATATTAAAATATGATAGAAAGACTCATAGGTGATAGTAAATAGTAATGTTTAGTGATGATTTATTATTAGATTGTTAAATTATTATGAATTTTTTTTTATAAAATAAAGTAAATTAAGAGATAAAAGAGGAATTTTGGAGTTTGATTCTTAAAAAGAATATTAAAGTAAAAAAATATAATACAGTGAGTAATTTATGAAATGCCAAAATTAACTTCATCAATATTTAAAGTATTTATAAATCTGCAGCCACACGAGACCCACTTTCCATTTATAACTATATGCCATTTTATACCTCTCACGTATTTCTCATAAATTCTCAATGCTCATATACTTATGTTGTGTTTGGGCCCTTAGAGTATCAATAGCAGAGTAGTCAAATTTAATGTTTGGACAAATTTAACCAAAAATTTATATAAAAACATCAAAATGAGCCTGCAATAGGTTAGACAAATTTAACCTAAAATTTAATTTTGATATTTTCTATTGGGACTAGCTATTAGTAGTTAGCCGCTTTCTGCTAGCTATTTCTTTATTTCATTTATCTTTCCTCTTTCTTTCAACATCTCCGTCGTCTTTTTTTTTCACCAACTCTCTTCTTTATTCTCAAAACTCGTCATTATTTGCATTAAAAAACTTTAAACTTTTATGGATTATCAAAAAATTCAAAGAAAAAAAAAACAAATTTCCATTTTTTTTTTATTTCTAGGTCGTTAATTAACTCAGACTTTTCGTATTGGATTGTAAAAAGTTTGATTTTTTCCTGTATTTGGGAAATTAAGGTTTTGATATTTTACAGTTTTCAGGTGACGATCGAGGAGACCAAGTTGACGTGAACATAGTTTTGATATGATAATTTTAACACGTTCAACAATTAGAAGGAAGAAAGGAAGAAAAATTATAAATTTTACCATTAGTCACGGTGGTAACATTGACTAAAATGATGCTCTTTACTTTCTTAGAGGTGAAAATAATCTTTTGTCATGAATATCGTCTCATAAATAAGGACTTGAAGATTATGGTTGTTACTCTTTTTTTCTCTTAAGATTGATTTCCATTTTGAAATTTTAGTTACTGTGTTTGACTTCTAATTTGTTTTATCTAATTTCACCGTTAAAATGAATATTTCTATTTGAACGTTAATAAAACTAGCTATATATAATGAATTACCTGAATTATGGACTGGATCAATTTTGTACAAAAAATAGACATATTTATTTGAACCGTTAAAAAATTACGTTAAAATTTATTCGTTATAGGAAAATTATATTTTTATATATTCAAATTTGAAAAGTGAATTTAATATTCAAATTTAATGAAAATATAGAAAGTTTGATTTTGATGACCGCAAAAATTACATAATTATTAATATTTTTTGAATCATTTTAAATTAAATTTATTTAAGTTAAAAGGAAAGTATAGGGAAAGCTCCGCTACGAGGAGAGGATAATTATAAAAGGCCTTGCTTAGGCCACGTAATACCCAGGGAGACAAGGGCCTGTGTCCGCACCATCTCCCATACACAAAATTGCGGTACAAAAACAACCAACACTTCCCATTCTATCCCTTTGCCTCCAAAAATTATATATTGGTCTTCCCATGCAATAAATACACAAATCAATTCGCCCGCTATTTCCCTGTACCATGAATTAGAGCAATTTCTAGGTGGTTTTAAATACCACATGTAGTATTTTTTTTATTTCACCAAATTTATCGTTTACATATATTGTAATATATATGAATAAAATTGTGCCGAATTCAATATTGTGCCGCGTCATCTATGATTTTGCACAACCACATCTGTTTTGATCATGATGATGATTCGAAGTTTCCAATTACCTAGCAGCCGTACGTAACGCAGAAGAACTTCTAGTAAGAAAGCAAGTCAGCTTAATTAATATATTATTACCAGATTAATTAAGCATATGATTTCATGCATGCATGGGACTGTATGCATTTCATGCATGGGACTATATATATATATATATACACACACCTACAACTATCGTTTACTTCTGATCTATTAATTATTAGTTACTGATGCTTTTAACTGTAGTGTTTGAGGAATCTGTGAGTGCCATAATTCAGTTAGATTTGATGGCATTTATGCATACAGTCATTATATATACTCATATTTTATCTGGATGGTTTTTTTTTATATCATCATTTTGATTTATCTAATTATTTTTATACGTATATGATAATTGAAACTATTTATTCTTTAAATCATCATTTCAATATTATCTCGGTAAAAAAAAAATTGAGGCTTATATATAGTTCTTCATATTTATAAAATAAATGAACGATCTTGATAATAATTAAGATCGTCATGGCGAATCGTCCATTTAGTTAATACATATAAATCGCTAAATGATCAAATTTTGTTAGTTTTTTATGTGAATGATCTTGAAATGAGAATTTAAGATTTGAAAGACTTAAATTATAGTATATGTGCAACCTAATTTGATCAATCGAAAGAGTAGTAGGGAGAGATACTGACAAAATTAGATGCAAGTATTACCTTATATATATACCCATATACAGTTAGGCTGTTGGATAATGGAATGGCATTCTTGTAATTTGAAGAAACAAGAAGAATCATTTTATGAAAAGCACAGGAGAAAGAAACAAGTTGGTTAATATTGCAAAACCAGGGAGATCACTCCAACTTCTGAATTATCCCCATCTTGCATGAAAGACTCCAAAATTAAACATCTCCACCGACGCCGCCTCCACCACTGCTGCCGCCTTCAATTGACTGATATGAATGGGAAATGAAAAACTCTTCCTCATCAAGATTGCATTTTCCAACCCAAGAAAACGAAAAAGAGAGCCAAACAGAACAAAATACAAAGAAAGACCAAGAAACATCATCATCATCATCAGCAGCAGCAGCAGCAGCAGTAGTTACTTGTGAATGGGATTTCAGTCTCTCAACCGTCGTCTCTTCATCATCAACTGCCACCGGAACGGTATCCAACACGCTCGGCGTGATCGAGTTTGACCCATCAAACACCGCCATAGCCACCGGCGGAATCGCACGGAAAATCAGACTCTACAGCTTGAAATCTCTGTTGCCCAAAGACAATCGATTTTTCCGAGCTAATTTGTTAGACCACGTAGCTGCATGTGAGTACACGATATGCACGCCAGCTAAGCTCAGTAGCCTCCGCTGGAGACCCGGATCTGACTGCCGGGTCTTGGCATCCGGAGACTACGACGGCGTCGTCATGGAGTACGATCTCGTAACGAGGCTTCCCATCTTCGAGCGCGACGAGCACGGCGGGCGCCGGGTCTGGAGCATAGACTATTCACATTCGGATCCGGTTCTCGGGGCATCCGGCTCCGACGATGGGACCCTCCAGATGTGGGACCCGCGGTGCGATGGTAGGGATTGCGTGGCGAGAGTGCAGCCTGGCGAAGCGCGCAACTCGGTGTGCTGTGTGGAGTTTGATCCTTTCGGTGGCCCGCTCGTGGCCGTTGGATGCGCGGACCGGAAAGCTTACGGTTACGATGTGAGAAAAATGGTGGACCCGATTTTGGCTTTCGACGGACATAGGAAGACCGTGACGTACGTCCGATTTATTGACGGGCGTACAGTTGTGACAGCTGGCACAGACGGGTGTTTAAAGCTGTGGAATACTGATACGCATGATTCGCGGGCTATTCGGACGTACAAGGGGCACGTGAATAATCGGAGCTTTGTGGGGTTATCGGTGTGGAGATATGGAGGGTTAATCGGGTGCGGATCGGAAAATAATCGGGTTTTTGTGTACGATAAGAGGTGGGGCGAGCCGGTATGGGTGTATGGGTTTGGTGCGGTGGGTGTGGGTAGTAATAGTGGTGGGTGTGATGAGGATTGTGGGTTTGTGAGCAGTGTTTGCTGGAGGCAAGTTGGTGAGGAGCAATGCACACTTGTCGCAGGTGGGTCGGATGGGGTTTTGCAACTTTTCTCCGGAAGGAGAAAGCCATTGATGCTCGAATAGAAATTCGCCGAAACTTCATTTAATTTTACTACTACGAGAAAATTTTAGCAAAGAGAAAAATAGGCATCTTTTTTCTTTTTTTCTTTTTGTTTGAGATTTCATGGAGTTCATTTTCTAACGCAATCCACATATGCAGCTATTTTTGTTTATTCATCGAATTGGAGAAAATTCCTTTTACATTTGTACTCATGCAACTTTTCCGGTATTTTCTTTCATGAATGTACTGAGTTGTAGTAATTTGATTCGCATGTGCAAGCCAGCAAGTATAGTGCAATTTTTGAGAAGGTGTATAACTTGTGTACGAAAAATCGAAGAACTACTTCGTTCATGATAACCAGAGAAAAAAAGAATAACTAATCCGTTTCTTTGTTTTTTTGATACAGGGAAAAGAAATTAAAACAGAAAGAATTAAGCCCCCTAAGGCAACCACAATCAACAAGATCAAATTTCCAAGCTAGGAGCAAACGCCGCCGACTTCCGAAGGGATTGATCTCAACCATATATGTTCCACATTAGCGTGATGACCCAGCTAGTTTCTTGTTAATATAACCAATGTTTTTGTATCGTTTTTTAATTAATTACAATGATGCAGCTATGTAATTTGAATTATTGATGTTGGAAACATGCATTCTTGTGCTTATGGCATGGAATTGCTTGATCACATCAAATTTTCCAGAGAAATAAATAACTTTAATAGGAACATAAATTTTTGCTGGGAAATGTATGCAACCATGCGTGGCTGATGGCTTATCCAGATATAAATGGCATTTGGTCGCCTAGTGAGCCGGAGATGGCTCACAAATTAAGGGTGCCAATTTTTTACACGATTTCACATATGACTCGAAATTTACATGAAATTTAACCTAGTTAATTTGCACGATTAAAATTCTGGATATTTTTAGGTCAATTGATTATGACATATTTAATAAACGAGTGAGTTTCGAATCAATATGTTAACTCATATAATGATTTATTAATTCATTTAATAAACAAGTTGATTTCAACTTAACATGTTAACGAGTATAATAATCTATATATTAGTCCCTTTAATAAGCGTGTCAATCACTAACCTATATATATATGCACTTAGGACTGACCCTGAGAAATTGGAGGTCTAAGACGAAGTTTTAGAATTGGAGCCCCACAATTCTTCAACTCTCAAAATATCCGTATATTATATATATCAAACAAGTACTTACGGTCTTTGACTAAGAATTTCTCAAAAAAAAAGTATTTAATAAATATAAGGAAATTTCACTTAAATATCATACGTCTTGTGTTTTAAGATGTAAAAGTGTTAATTAAGTTCTCATAATCTAGTTTGCTACCAAAGTTTTTTTTTAATTAATAAAGTATTCAAATCAATCTTTCTTATGACATCATTGACCGGAGGTATAATTTTATTAGCTTCAACGTTGAAAACTTCTTTCTGCAGAAGTAACTATCATGGATTGAAATATCGGCAATTTCGCAGATATTTCTCTCAATATATCAGAAATTTGGGTGTCCGACACCTAAAGGGAGGTGAAGGAAATTGACTGATATTTCACCAATTTTTCTTGTTATGAGCCCACAAATGTCTTTATGGGATTAAAACGATCGAGATATGATGTTAATTAGTGAAAATTGAACGTAAAACAAAGGAATTTGAGTCGAGTCAAGTCGCCGGGTTGGTAAACCCGAGTTGCAGACCCGGCTAGAGAATGAAAATGACTGTCCATTTTTATCAGTTATATATTATACGTGCTTGAACTTGCAACAAGGCTAGTTTAGCCGAGTTGGCTTTGTGGTTAGCTTATTTACTGGGGGCTTGGGTTCGAAACCCTTTGTTAATGGTTGCTGATTGATTTCCTTTTTTATCCATTCCTTCTAATTTTTGAACAAAGTTTGGCTTTATTTTTTCATCTTTATTTTTTTCCAATTTTAAATATATTTGAACTTACTTTATCATTTTTCTTCCATTGAATAAATATTATGCTTTTTATTATGTTTTTAACTATATTAAAATGCAATTATAGTAATTTACTTCAATTTATGTTTATGTTTAAGATTTTATATTAAGTCATTGTCATAATCATATTATATCATATTATTCATCGTATATATATTATGTCAAAGTCATTTTATAATTTTTATTAATCCTATATAACCATTATTAGGTACTTTTCTAAAATTACATTAAAAATTTCCAACCTTTAGACTAAATTTTCATTATTTTTGTTGAGCGTAAACGATATCGATATATCCATCGAGATATCCGTAAATTTGACTAATAATATTTTCGTCAATATCGATATTTCAATCATTGGTAACTGTAATATGCATGATCAACAATATTCAATAAGCAATCTAGGCATTCAGGAAACAACCATCTATTCAGACACGAACTCAAGATTGAAAATAAAGATGGGCTAAACCCATGATTGAAAATAGTCGGTTAATTTAAAGTCAATTTTCTTAGTAAAATATATTTAATAGAAATTTAATAAAAAAATCTTTTTGGTCTTTCCCTATTTTCTCACATTTGAGATGGACTCTAACTCACCCCAAATTAGCTTGGGTTCGTGCCTGCATCCATCTGACTCAAATAATTCAGTACATCACTTGCTCATTCTATTTGATATGAGTCTAGATAAGTTATTTTGTTAAACAAGTAAAACCAAAAGAGAATAAAAAATGAAAAGCAATTAATAGGGACGATCCATGATTCGATCGATTCGATCCAGGGCACTCTATAAGAGATAAACGGCCAAACCAGCCCCGCCAAGCTACTTGAATCCGAATTTTCAAGTACCATAATTATTTATAACATTCTCATAATAACTATATATATATATATATATATATATAATTGGCCATCTTACTAGGCTACTCTCAAGTCGGCATATCTACCTATTTATCTATTTATATGCATATTAATTTTTATATTTTAAATATATTAAACATACTAAATATGTTAATCACATTAAATAGGTTAAATATGTCTTAAGTTAATTCAGTCTTGAATATGATATATTTATTAAATGGGTTACACGGATTACCTGATTCATTAACAAGTCGAATTCGGATTAGGCATGCTTAACACGATTATTAAATGGATTGAGGTTAAGTTAGACATATTTGGATGAAATAAAAATTATGTCACGATATAAATTTGACACCACATGACCCATTGTGAGTCTTACTCACAATCTCACAGGTTTTTGTGTCACGTGATTTGACTCCGGCAGAAATTTGGGATGCTAGTATTGCCTCTTGTCTCTTGTCTTTTGGTAAACTCATATATGCACCCGAGCGGTTGGTGTTGCAGTGTTGCAGTGTTGCTTATCAAGTTATCACTTATCAGTATATATTAACTACTCAAATTTTAGATTTTAATTCTCATATTTTAAACTCCATGGTGAAATGCTTCCCAATGGCTTTGAATTAACTTTGTCACTTTAGGTTGATATATCATATATGCAAATAGTACATGAAGGTACCAACAACAAATTTTGAGCTCCTGAAAATTCGAATAATCCGGTGTTAATATACGGAATAATTTTAGTTTGCAGAATAATTGATGGAAATTCCCTTGTTAGTTTCGCTGAATGAAGAAAAAGTAGTTAAGCTAAGGAGGCCAGATTGCTCCTCGTTCATTACGTAGTTAGATATGATTTAATTTTCATAGCTTATTCGTCTTTACAATTTGAACTTTCTTGTTTTTCATTAATCTTCTCTTTCAACCACACCTCGTTTGCTCCTCGTTCATTACGTGGTTAGATATGATTTAATTTTCATAGCTTATTCGTCTTTACAATTTGAACTTTCTTGTTTTTCATTAACCTTCTCTTTCAACCACACCTCGTTTATACTTTTTATTTTTATAAACAATATTGATCTATGATCTTTGTGAGTTTAAGATTTGATTGGTTTGATTTTTGGCGTGACTAATCCACCCAATTTGTGATTTTATAATAAAGCCAAAGAATTTGTTTGGTTTAATTTTTGGCGTTACGGATTTACCCAATTTATAACTGTATAATCAAGCTAAAGGGTGATCGGTAGTGGCAGTATGTGACTACTGACTAGACATGTAACGAGATTTGGACGATGCTTATTTGTATCATACCATTTGTAATTTGGAGTCTACTAACTTTTTGGGTTATTACGTTTTCAGAAATATTGACTATTTCGACAACAATCACCTTGAGATTATCACGACCTTGAGATTAAAAAAGTGGCTTTCCATCTCCACTTTTCCTCTCTAAAATTCCTCTCCCTCTTCTCTGTAGAACCATAGAACAACCGGCCTTAACTAGGAGGTGGGGCTCCAGATCTTCACTTTGTGAGTGACCCATGCCTTCCCACACCCTTTCATACTTCCTCACTTATTCCTTCTTTCTTCTTTTGTTCTTCATGCTTGGCAGTTTTGGGTGTTTGCTCCCACACCCTCTCATACTTCCTCACTTATTCCTTCTTTCTTCTTTTGTTCTTCATGCTGGGCAGTTTTGGGTGTTTGCTCCACTATTTGGGGGTTTTTCCTCTCTCCATCCTTTTGGATGGTTACCTTATCTTTGTGGTGGTTGCTCTTTGCCTCATACTTTGTGTTGATTTTGTTGTTTTTCAATAATGCCCTCTTCCATCCTTACTCCTAAGTGGATGGCTCAAATATCTTCTATCTCCTCTCTTCATCTTTGTATCTCTTCCCTTCACAAATTTTTTCACCATCTATATCCTTCATCTCACCCAAAACTCAAAAACCCAAAAACCACATGCTTCCATTGCTGCTACCTCAATTCAATAACCCAATTCTTTTCTTGGATGAGTTAGTTTTAAGGTCTATGTTGATCGTTTGGATCGCTTGAGTATAAAGATTATTTGTGATTTTTTGCCTAAATACTATTCTCTATAGATCCCCTTTCACGATCTCATTTTCGTTGGTTTTCTTTTGGTGGTAGTGGCGGCGGCGACGGAGCTACGGATGTCTGTCTCCTGGTGTGTACTGCTGTTAGGATTTTGATATTTTGATTTTTTATTATAATGAGCCTATTTTTATCATATGTGGTTAGAGTTTTATTTTGTTTGTTATTTTTTTAGTTGGACTTTTTTTTTTATCCTTTGTAATTGGACTCTCTTTTTCCACTTGAATGAAAAAAAAATTCTACCCTTCGAGGAAAAAAAAACAATTGTATCTTCGGAAATATTGGCAATTTGAACAATAATGACCATGGTGTTACATATAGGGTTTCAAATTATTGGCACCAAATTTTTGATACGTTGTACGTATATTTTATTAATATAACAAAGTTTCATTTTTATTTATAACAATAATAATAATAATAAGGTCTCCTCAGTGTTATGCCTTAGCGACTCTCATAAAAGACGAAATCCATAACGAATATGTATATAAGAGTGGCATGCAGCCTGTGAGTGATGCAATAGTTGAGCGGGTATATGTTCTTCGAACAATCAATGAAGATGAGACCATTGGCACTGGAGTGGTAAAGCATTGAAGAGTCCATGTAGAAAACATCTTCCCATTGTGAGGTGGAGAATCTAATACAGCACGAACACATGATGTTTTTTGGAGAAGCATTTGGAAGCTGGACGTTCCTAATAAATCAAACAATTAATTTGGCGTTGTTGTAGGAATTTTCTGCTAGTGCGACATAATCTCAAACAATGAATAGTCCAGGTAGAAAACATCTTCCCATTGTGTGGAGAGGAAGATGATACATAATCACATATTTTCACATGTATGTTTGCAAAGATTTTTTTGATTTATCTTTTCGAGATTGTTGAGTCAGTTTAAGCGAAATATTCAAGGAGGTGGATGATTTTAAGGAAAAATTTCAGCTTCTTTCCTTCGGGGTTTGGAGGATTTGGAAGGCCAGAAATTTGAAGTGCTTTTCAAGATGAAATTCAAGCTTCTGATGTAACAATTGGACTACTACAGTAGCAGGTTGAGGAGTACATTTCTACAAAATCTACTGCTGCTTCTCAAATGAACCAGGTTGTGCTATCTGGAGGGGTTGCTGCTGCCCGTCCTATTGGGAACTGGCAGAGACCAAAATTGGGTTCTATTAAGCTCAACTGTGATGGAGCTTGGGTTGGCTTGACACGTATGAGGTCCTATGGTTGGGTTCTAAGGTCGTGGCTGGGTAGTTTGAAGGTGCGGGCGAGTTTGGAGTATTTTTATATGCTTATGCTCTTCAAGCGGAAGCTATGGCAATCCGAGCAGGTTCGGAGGCATATTTGGCATATGGACATCACTAGGTTCATAGGTTGTTGCTGAGTCTGACTCCCTACAATGGGTGGCGTTGTTAGACAAGAATAACGGTGAAGAATTCATTGATACCATTGACATGATATCAGAATTATTACTAGGTCTTTCACCTTATTGTCTTACTTTAGTCCAAGGGGTTGTAACAAGGCAGCTTATGTCGTAGTTGATTGTATGAAACTTTTGAGAGTGTCATATTTGGGTAGATGTAAAATTCAACTGGCTATTTAATTTTCTCATTATGACTATTAATATTGTAATTTCCAATAAAGAGATGTTTCCAAAATAAAGCATAATTTCGCACCCTCTATATATACGAGTTCGTATTCAACTTATACAAATTCCCAATTGCGGATATCAATACCTAATTATCACTAGCCCACTCTTCCCTTCTCAAAAAAATAAAAATAAAAATAAAAAATCACTAGCCCACTCTGCGGTCTAAAGCCCATATCCACCCACAGGGGTCAATGGTGTGCCCCCAGGTTAAAACAAAATCCAGCACCGTTGGATTTAAGTCGATGGACAGGTGGAAGACTTTTATATGAATCGGACGGTATGGTAGGAGTGTTATGACGAAGGAATTCACAGAGCGCAAGTGTAGAATTGTATATAAGTAGAATTCTCCCTGTCGTTTCCAATTAAACCCTGGGTTTCGTTTTTAGTTTCGAATCTCTTCCACCTCCATTTGTTCCGAGCATCCTAGAAGCTAAATTAGATTAGGGATTTTCAGATAGATAGAGAGAACGGAGAGACATGGTGACGTCGGCGGTGGTGAACACGTACCCACTGTCGAGCTACACGTTCGGGACCAAAGAGCCCAAGATGGAGAAGGATACCTCCGTTGCCGATCGCCTTGCTCGTATGAAAGTCAAGTATGCCTTCAAAAATTTTCCTCCAATTTAATTTGTTCCAAAAGTGCTTAGATTATTTTCGTACATGAATAAGTTCTAAAACCCTAGGTTTTTTTTTTGTTTCATTTTTTTTTTTGTTTCTGAATTGGCAGCTATATGAAAGAGGGAATGAGGACCAGCGTCGAAGCCATTTTGTTAGTATGTTATTTCACTCTCTACTGGCCTGTACTCGTAATTTCGAGTTATTTCTTTGAAAAGTAAAAGAAAAATGCTGGATTGCACATTCCTATTTCTTGATTAATTTCTTGATTAATTGCGCATTAAGGTTTATGATCACTATGATAGAACCTTAGCATGGCTGAGCAATTCTTATCTACAGATTAAATTTGGATAATTAACCATACATGTCTGCAGAGAAAATTGGGATAATTAACCATACTAGAGAGAGTCCTTTTTATTTATAGCATGCTTATGGGAAAGTTTGGATAATTCTGTAGGCCATGTCTAAATGATATACATTGATTTTTTGAGATAAATTCCTCGTGCATTGTTGAATGTATAATTCCTGTTATGGCACCGTCAAGGGTGTACGTCCACGGAGGATCTCTGATTTATGTGTTTCATGGTTTCTGATCAAAGGCTCCACATGTACTTAGCAAAGTATATGAGGTGTCATTTTAGCTTGATCAGCTCATATTATGTTTTCGTGTTCTGGTCTCACCATGAATTTCTGTGAGCCCAACATTCATGTTCTCAAAATTGTATCGTTAATCACTTTGGTGGACAAAAAAATTGGAGATTAACTTGATTAACAAAATGTCTAGGCACTTCCATTATTCCTCTGTGCCCAACACATGTCTTTGCCTTGCAGGTACAGGAACATAATCATCCCCACATACTTCTCCTACAGATTGGAAACACATTCTGCAAACTTCCTGGTGGAAGACTGAAGCCAGGAGAGAATGGTAGGACTTTAGCTGTGCTCAATTAGTTTCATTTTGCATACATTTTCCTAGTTTATATTGTTCAGGATCTCTGATCCCTTTTGCTTCTTTGTGGTGGTGGGCCTTTTTATATTGCAGAAATTGAAGGCCTGAAAAGAAAGCTGACCAGCAAGCTTGGCGCTAATTCACCTGCCCTTGTTCCTGACTGGCAGGCAGTACTCTCTGATTTACTATGTTTCTTGCTATAAATGTGTGGGAGATGTTATAAGCCTTATAGCGCTAGAGGAAACACATGAGAAATATTGCTTGGAAGTGAGTTGACTGCTAATGGAAATTCCCAAGCAAGCAAAATATGCAATATAGCTAGGCATAGTAGCCTATTCTAGGTGCTTCTTTATTGGTCTGTTTCATAAAATTGACCTAGGTTTATGAGAAGTTGCAGCATGTTAATTCCACAATGCCACCACCTCTAATCATAATCCTGGAACTTGGAAATTGTGGTTGTAGGCATTTATCGTATGACCCTAGTGTGAGCTTGCAAGGCTGGTGCATGTTATTTATTGCCAATGCCCATTACTTATCTCATTCCTTCATTGCAGATAGGAGAGTGCGTGGCTATCTGGTGGAGGCCAAATTTTGAAACCATAATGTATCCATATTGCCCTCCTCACATAACAAAACCCAAGGTGAATTGCTTTCAGAAGACAAATTCTCCACTATTTTTTGTTGATGGCTTCTTTAGGATGATTATGAGCTCATACCTCTCGTTCCACACACTGATTTTACACCAACTGCCACAACTCAATTTTTGTATTGCAGGAGTGTAAGAAGCTTTTCCTTGTCCACTTATCTGAGAGAGAGTACTTTGCAGTGCCAAAAAACCTGAAACTTCTTGCTGTTCCATTGTTTGAACTCTATGATAATGTCCAGGTATGTGATCTTATGATATTCTTCTGCTTTTTTATTTATTATTGGAATTGGACTCTTGGTTCATTCTGAATTCTAGGTTGTTAAACCCATTAGGTTGTCTGCATCACAATCTGTTGAGAATTGTTATTCATAGATAATTATAATTACTCCATTATAATGTGCCTGGCTTACCCATCCCCATAACCATTAACTTTTTCTTCCTCTCACTAAGTTTATCTATTTTGTAAATGTGATCTTAAATTTTCCTGTATTTGCACATGATAGTTGTCTCTTATTTGCAGAGATATGGCCCTGTTATATCTACAATTCCCCAACAGCTTTCCAGATTCCAATTCAACATGATTGGTTAGCTTGGAATTTTAAAATTGCCCTGATAGCAGTATCCAAAAGATCATATCTTGATATCATCGCATGGATGGCTAGAAACTCAAGTCCTGGATATTAATTTGTTACTGAACTTAAGTTGGTTAGTATGCGATCCTTCAGTTTATCCATATGACCGAAGCATATCTTATGATATGTTCTGTCCGCTCATGTTTGATCATCAATCTTCTTTGCTGAAGCAGTACTTTTAAAAACTTTGTTTGAATTGTATTGTGAAAATTGTTGTAGTCATTAGTTGTAAAATTAACATATTGTTGTTTCTTAGCAAGAAGATGTGTTAGTTATTTGAGAATCAGGGAGTGGTATAAGTAGTTGTCTCAGTGCTGTTTTAATTGAATTCTTAGAATTACTCTTCTTTTGTGTAATGATGGGTAGGAGACGGATGTTTTCAGAGTGTACCCGATGGCTTCCTAACTTTGTATAATGATGGGTAGGTTATGGATGCGTTCAGACCCATTCCTATTGGTTCCATTTGTTGGAACCTTCTGACATGTAATCTTCTTGTTTGTAGAATTGGCCTTTGATCAGTGTAATTCTTTCAATTGTCAAGAAGGGTTTTGATTTTATTTTAAAAGATGTGGTTAGATCATTCCTGCCTGTTGCTTCTTGTTCTTCTGGTTCAGTAGCTCCCATTTACACTACATATACAAAATGTTAGTATATCCCATTCCCTACTCTTAAGAGGCATTTTATACAGTGAGACGCATTTCTCGACTAAAATGTTATTACTAAGTTGAAACCCAGAAGGGAAAATGTGAGTATGGGATTTTCCATAGCTTCAAACTCGGTGCTAGGCAAGAAATTTGAATAAAAATTGAATATTTTGGCTGAGAAAGTAAGGTGACAATGAGGGAATGTATTTGCTTTTTGTTTGAATGTGCATTGTGGCACCACTTTTGAGTGATTGAGCTCTATGGAACACTAAGCCATAATGCCTTAGATATTGAGCAACATCTCACATGGACATTTTTTTTTTGACAGCTCACATGGACATTCACTACCTCTTTTATTTTTGTATGATTTTCCTTAGTACCTTTTGTTCTTTTTTGTTATTAGAACTTTAAAAAATATAATAATTAGACCTTGTACTCAGTAACGTAGTAAATTATTTACTTCTCCGCTGAACTTCATATTCGATAAGCTCGTATTCAGTCATATTTCCTTTTAAAACATCCCTCGGATCAAAACACCATTTGTGGATGCAAAAAATATGTATATAGAAGTTAAAACTCAAGTCCTCTCAATTTTAGCTGACGAAAGGCTGCCCTCTTCTTTAATCCCAGTTGCTAATGATCCTTGTCTTTGCTTGATCACATTGGTTTTGTTAATAAAAATGGAATCTAGGGAAATCTCATTAGAATTTAACATTGTTCATAGCATATTGGCCCAAACCGACCCAAAGGCCTAGACCAACTTGTAGGCCTATTCCATTGTCAGATAACACATCAGTCCAATCTGACTTTGGAGGTCCAGCCTTCTGTGGATTGGTGCATTTGATTAGACCGACTGAGAGGCCCAGCCCTCTGTCAGCACCATGCCACATGCCGACTTTAGGGGCCCAGTCTTATGTTGGTCGGTGCGTCGGCCCGGACCGACCGAAGGCCCAGTACTTCCGCCCAACACATCTCCAGAAGTCCAAGGGGTCTAGGCCCACTCAGATGAACAAACCCTGGTAGGGTATGGCCAATGTCAACACGGGGATAGCCCCACCTGCCACGTGTTGGCCCCACAGCAGCCGACATTTGTTCGACATCGGGATAGTGTAATTATTATACGCACCATATCCATACAAAAGGGGTTCATTTGTCATATAAAGGTAACTAAGAATTTACTATTCACAATCACTTGACATTGCACTAATTACCACACCCCTTACACCTCAGATCGACTACTGACTTGGGCGTCAGAGTTTTGGGCTGGTACGACACCGGTGCCTATACTCTGACCGACCAACCGGCTTTCCCCTCTTTCAAGTCTATTTAAGGGCATGTGGCAGAGCAGCATTCGCTCCCTAAGTTGACACATTTCGTGCATCAACAGTTTGGTGCCGCCTGTGGGAAACTAACTAAGTTTTCCCTCCACTCTATTGAGCCAAGCACAACGTTACCCTCTCATCTTCCATGCATGCAGGATAACGTAGATGGAAAAATCACACCCGCACCCGGTCGAGTACCGAAGGACACCTCTTCCGAGGTGCTCCGGGCGTTGGAAAAGTTACAACGCGATATGGCCAAAATTAGGGCCAACGACACCCAAGCCGAGGTGCGCTATACAGAGCTCAGCAGGCAGTACACCGAGGTCCTCGCCTAGCTACAAGCCGAACTGAGCGCCCGTCGCGCTCAGGATGAAATCCGTGGGGCCGACCGAGTTGTGGTCGACTGCGTCGAGTGCGCCGAGAGGGTCCACCGCGCAACTGATAAGGGAAATGCCGCTATCACAGCCGCACCAACTGAGAAAGCCCCAAAACTCCTTGTTATACCTGAAAGGGCGCTCAGGGAACCAGGATCTACCGCTACGCTTGCGAAGCTCTGAGTGGCGCCTCCAAACCAAAGCGCAGGCAGCTCAGTTCGATCCGGCTCGAGTTCCCCTAGGAGAAGGGTCTACAAACAATGGAGCAGACTAGTAGGACACAACCCGAAACTAGCCCACGACCGTACTCTCGCGGCAGGAACAACACCCTCATCTCAGTCACGGAAAGAGCGGACTCTTCCCAGGAAACCCTCAGTACACGGCAATCCGATCGCCCCCCGCGCAGCAACAGGTCTAGAGGAAACTGAGGAAACTCATCCCGGTGGGATACACCGAGGCCTCCACAGGGCACTAACCGCCCTAGCCCGAGCAAGGCCCCAGTGTCGACTTGATAGTCCAACAGCTTCTCGACCGACTAAGGTGCCTCGAGGTCGAGAAAGGAACGCCCCAGACACATACTTGGGGCGGACCTAGCTCGGGCCCTTTCACGGATCGGATCACTTTCTTCTAGCATGGTCACACGATCAAACTACTCAAGATCCCCCTATACACAGGAGAGAAAGATCCAATCAACCATCTCAACAATTTTCGGCCGGCTGTCACCTTTTCCAGCCTGACCGACGAGGCCCGTTGCCTAATCTTCAGTTCCACCCTCACCGAGGCCGCAATAAACTGGTTCCACCGACTGGAGTCCGGCTCCATAAAATCCTTTGCACAGCTCACTAGGATCTTTCTGAACCAGTTCATGATCTATACCGACATGCTCTTCTCGGCTGAGGACCTTTTTCTCCTAAAGCAAGGAGAGACCGTGAAACTGGGTGACTATGCCGCCCGATTCAACCTAGAGTACTCTCGGTGCACCGAGTAAGACGATAAAACAGTCTTCATCGCGTTCAAGGGCGGTCTGCGCGAATTCCAATTCAAGTATGCCGCACATACTCAAGGTTGGTCTACTTACAATGAGTTGATGAAACAGGCAGCTATTCACACTAAGTCCGAGCTACTAACTAGTAAGGGAAATGCTATAACGGGCAACACATACCGACCCAACGCTGGGGACTCGGTCAACACATACCAACCGAGCCATCCCAACTGACATGACCCATCCCAATCCCCCCGGGATTACCGTGGGATGTGTCATGCTCCCGTCTGACACGAAGTGTCGGACAATAGATAACCTAATGCTACTGCCCCAACGAGCTTCCAGAGTGCGCAAGGATCGATGGAGGAGGCATGCAATGTCCCAGTCTCTGCTGCAGTCGCATCGGTGATCAACCTGAAGAGCATTAAAAACAATAAAGGCTGTGAGTGGATGAAAATAAATAAGTTCATAAAACATATTTCACAAAGATATTTATGCCCTTCATTAAAACGTATGCATGCATCGAAAACCAGTAAGTAAACTATTTACTAAAACAACCATTAGGGCCTTAGCCCAGAAACCGTAAAACCAAATCATGTGGGTCTCTACCCAAAACCATGAATACGGAAAACCAAACATATATTATATAAATCCGACATCCAGAATACCAATTCCAATTCCAAGTGGGCCATCGCCCAAAACAATAACCATAAATACCATTTCCAGGAAGACATGTTTAAACCATCCTGGGCATCCCAGATGCCTAGCGTCCCAAACGCTCGACGTCCCAGACGTCATATCTCACGGTATAATAAGCAACGCGTGCTATCCGGGGTCTCTCCGGGTCAATATCTCTGACATCCCAGATGTCTGACATCCTAGATGTCTGACGTCCCAGACGTCTAATCATAGCAATCATGCACCTGAGTCACTATACGGTCCGATAGCTCCGTACAATGACCCCTCGCAGGCAATGCACCGTGACTTCCCCAGTGTCCCAGACACCTGGAGGAGACCATCACATATCCTCATATCAAGATGGTTTATGGAAAACAGTTTATCAATCATTTCAAACATCTCAAGGGCCCTGCCCGGGATTTCCATGAAACCATCACAAGTCACATTTGATTTTCAAATCCAAAACCATTTATTCAAATCCACTTAGGGTCCCCGGCCCTAAGTCACATTTATAACCAACTGGGCCTCATGCCCAATTTTGTAAACCAACTGGGTCCCTGGCTCGATCATATAACTCAAATGGGTCTTAGCCCGATTTCGTAAATAACTGGGCCCCTGGTCCGATTTCATAAAGCAATTGGGCCCCCAGCCTGATTACGTAACTCAATTGGACTCCAAGTCCGAGGTTTCCAAAACAATTGGGCCTCATGCCCGAGTTTATCTTTCCAATTTCAAAACCATTTCATGAAATCATATCCAAAACCATAAGTATGGAAAATCAGTGTAAAACTGGAAAAACCTTGATTTACGTGCAAGCACGTAAATCGCCTCGAAGTGCGTGAAACCATATAATTCACCAATATCCAAATCAACATCATATAATCACAATCATAATCCATATAAAAAAGTTATGCATGTATAAGATTTATAAAACCAAAGTCCACTCACATACCGTCCTACGATGCGCCTCAATACGTGTGCCATAAGCCTTCCCGGGCCTCGTCACCATCACCGGGACTCCCAAACCTGTCCAAATCACACTAGAGGGTCACTAACCTCGTCATTAACCTCCTATTAAAGTCCCGTAATTTTCTCGAATTTTTAACTATTTTTAAACTTGATCCGAAACCTTCCGATGCCCCGAACATTATTGAGACGGTGTCCGATCGACACGAAACCAGTCCCAAAATATTCGTTACATCGAATAGGTTTTTTCACGTGTTGAAAGTTTCCCCAAAAAACCTTACACGCGCCCCCACGAGCCGGTTGAACCCCCTACGTGTGAAACCCACGCGCGGGGCACTGTTCATCGTCAACCTCGCGTTGGACCCGGTTCACTGGTTTGGATCGGTTAAGCCGAACCGCTGAACCGACCCGGCTGGTTCTCAGTTAATACTCAACCATTTCCTACGGGGTTTCTTCCTACGTGTTCTTCTAGGTCCAATTAAGAGGTTTATGAAATCAAAAACGAGAACACACGTCTAGATCTTTACCTCTGAACAAAAACCCGAAGCCCAGATTTTTCGATCATCCTTCCTCTCGATCCAGACCTCCTCGAGCCTCGAAATCAGGTTCAATGGGTTCGTCTCTGTCCCTAGGTCTCACTAGAATCCATTAGGAGCTTAAAACTACCACTAAAAGTCGACTTTCAAAACTGGAACATAATTGAGCTCTCGGGTTACTCACCTTGCCGTGAACCACCATGGTCGCCGCCGTTTCCTTGCCGCCTCCCATCGTTTCTCACTATCTGAGTCACTCTCATGGTTGTGCACACATAATAGAGATGGTGAGGTGAGGTATATGTGTGTTTGTATGGGGGAAAGAAAATGGGGTATCGGGTTATGATATAACAGAGATGGTGGAATCTATTCAGATGGGGAGGGAGGAGATGGACGGTGCTGATTGAGAGTTTAAGTCAGATGAAGGGCCAAAATCAAAAGGTGAGTTAAGTGGGAATTAACAATTAATTAAAATCCTAATATTTAAATCCAATCTCACCAATCAAGACATAGGTCCACATTTTCAGGTTATTGGTCCACATGTCCCACTTAAAATGTCTGACCCAATCAGAATAAGCCACGTGTCCTCGCCTCGTAATGCACGCATAGTGAAATCGAACTTCCGTGACCTATAACTTTCCCGTTCGATGTCCGATTTCAGCGTGCCGCCTGTCTATGAATTCGTATCCTTCCTGATCTACGTAAAGGTCCTTGGCCCTCGGCCATCGGACCTCCCGGTCAAAAAGTCAACATTTTACCCCTATTAACCAAAATTACCAAAATGCCCCTTCACTTCCGAACGTCATAACTTTCACCTCGAACGTCGGAATCGAACGTGCCATGTAACGACCCGTCCCTGGAGTCGGGATTAGCGAAGTGATTAGTGACGGATTAGCTGCGTTAATCGGTGGTTAGTTGGCTACTTTTGGACCTTGGGCGTAGAATGACGATCTTGCCCCTGGAACTGACAAAAATGTTGACTTTTAATTCGGACTGTCAATTGGACATTGACCGATGACCGTGACGTATTTTAGGATGTCACGAGTCCGTAGACAGGTGGCACGCCCGATTCCGACATCCGAGGAGGAAGTTATGATGTTCGGAAGGTTGAGGGCATTACCGTAATTTGGATAAAATAGGGAGAAACGTTGACTTTTCGTACGAAAAGGTTTTTACATGTAGACCGAGGACTGTTAGGTAGATCTCGTCGTCTTGAGTGCAACGACAGGCGGCATGCCTTCATCGGACGTCGGACGAGCGAGATATGGGTCTAGAACGGCGAACGGTAAAATGGTAATTTTGACTCACAAGGGCATTTTGGTCTTTTTGCACATTGAGAATTGTGCAAACCGGATGAGGACAAGTGTGTAGTGTGTGATTGGGTATTTTGAGATGGGACCATAGGATTGTGGACACGTGGGCTGTGTGTAATGGGTTCTAGCATTTGCACGGTGAAAATTAAAAGGGGTTGCTGTTTGGTTTGAGTCGTATTTGAAGCGGAAAACAGAGAGTGAGATTGAGGGAGGAATTGATCGATTTCACTGTGTGTTTGTGTGTTCTGGTGATCGAGTGAGTGAGTAGAGACTAAGTGAGAGTTAGTGAGTGAGTAGAGACTAAGTGAGAGTTAGTGAGTGAGTTGTGTGAGGAAAACTTGTGTGTGTGCGGGGTGAGTTTTCAGGAAAACAGAAAGGTGTCGAGGGAGTTTGGTGGTGGTGCTGCCGTGTTTTGATCAAGCGTGGCTGGTGGTGGTACTCAGAGGACGGTGGAGTTGTGCTTGACAGGTTAGGCACGGCGGAGCTCACGGTGGCAGACTGAGCGCCGGTAATTGCTCGAATTTCTCTGTGTGCTCTATTTTATCGTTAAACTTCAAAGTTAAAGTCTTGAAGTTAGGGTCTGAGTCGACGTGTTCTGTAGGGTCTATTGAGTTCAGTAGGTCCCTAGGAACCTGTAGAAGTCGAAGTCGTGACGGGGGAGTGCACGGGTGGTCGGAAGTAGAAACAGGGGTTTTTGTTGGTTACGGCTTCGAGCTTGGGAGGTGAGGTTTGGGTGATTTTCGAGGTGTCCTAAGGTTTCTAATAGTTCTAGGAAGGTTAGAAGGACCTTAGGGTGTAACCTGGAGCTTCGTGGTGGTCGTGGGTGGCCGGAGACAGAAACTCAGATTTTCTGAGTTTTCTTCGAAGTTTGGACGAGGAGATTGGGGACGTGCTTTCACGAATTGATTTGTGGAATCAATTAATTAGGCCAGGACGAAGCTAAAGGAATGAAAAGGGATGAAAATGGTGGAGGAATGGCGAAGAATGGCCTACGCCGGTTCAGACCGGCCACGGCTGAGGAAGACGATGAACAGTACCCCACTGTTCAGGCGCGTGAAGTCCATGCGCAGCCACTTTGGGTGGCGCGTGAGGGCGCGTGCGGAGGTTTCCGGGGAAGTGTCCAACTAGGTTTTTGGTCTAACCGTTGTAACGAATCTGTTGGGACAAGTTTCGGGACAATCAGACACCAGATCGGGTTAGTACTAAGTGGTCAAAGGTTTAGGGTTCTGTTTAGTTACGTTTTAAAGTCCGGGGAAAATTGGGGAAAATTAGGAGAAACTTGGTGGACGTGTTAGTGACTCGTTTTGGTGACTCTGGACAGGTTCGAGAAAGCCGAGGATAGTGGAATGGTCGGAAACGGTGAAAATGCGCGCGTATCGAGACGACGTCGGAATGGTCTGTGAGTGGACTTTGCTTTCTAACTCTTGATGCATGCATATATGTTTTTATATGTTTTCTATACTTGATTCTATGATTTGATTTATGATTGTGATGGTTTACGGTTTTGCACATTTTTCGAGGAAATGACGGTATTTCATGTTTTACGAGATTTTGATGGATATTGTGATTTGAATCTGGTTTTAATGATTTGATTTCGGGATTTGAAATACGATTTGATTTCAATGAAAGAAAAAAGATTTTGGAAAGTGACTTCGGGCTTGAAGCCCAGTTCAAAAAGTGGTTTTGAAAAAGAGGATTTCGGGTTTGGAAAAGAATTTCCGGATGACGATTCGGAATTCAGTTTGGAACTTGAAATGGATTTTCAGGTTTGGGTTCGGAATGGTTATTCCGGATGCCGGCTTACGGAATGATGGTTGCGGACTCGGATCTGGAAAGGAGATGGATATGAGATCTGGGTTTGGATTTGGGATCTTGATGAGATTGCGGATTCAGATTCTTCAAATGGTTTTGAATTGGATTTGCTGGATCTGGTTATTGGGTTTAAAGACCCGGATTCTATTTGACGGGGGACGAGCCCGGATTGGGTTTAAAGACCCGGATTGAGTTTAAAGACTCGGATATTGATATTTTCCCCCGTAGGCCTGTTGAGTTTAAAGACTCGGGAGTTTAAAGACTCGGATAGATCCAGCAGGTTCGATGAACGGAAATGTGGTATGGTTTTCAATAATGGTTTTCCAAGGTTTTGGGCTATGCCCGGATGAAATTGTTTTCGGTGGTTTTGGGCTGAGGCCCGAGATTTGGAAAAAGGAACTTGTGTTCGGTTTTTCTTATATGGTTTGTTTAACCGGAATATTGAATGGTTTTATGACATACCTTTGATATGCATGCATTGGTTTTCGAAACGGAGGGTATAAATGTCATTGTTTTATGAAATATTTTTGAACTTAAACTTTATTTTTATCCACTCATAGTCTTTTCGTGTTTTTGATACCCTTCAGGTTGTTGCGGTACGGGCTGTTGGTCGAGAGAGACGGAGACATCACACCCGCGATCCACAGTAGTTCGGATGGCTGGATTCGAGAATCCCTGGTCCGACTTACGTGTTACATGGAGGTTAGACGTCAGTCTGGCATTCGTGTCATGCGTAAGTCAGACGGGAGCAGGGTTTAGTCCCTAATCCTGGGGGATTAGGGGTGGGCCCTGACATGCCACCTGTCTATGGACTCGTGACGTCCCAAACTACGTCACGGTCATCGGTCAAAGTCCATTTGATCGCCCAAATTAAAAGTTGATAAAGCTCAAACTACGCATTAAATTAAACACGTAATTCGGGTATTATGCAATTTAAGCCCTTTTTGTGTAGTTGTAGTATTGGTAAATAGGGATCGTTCTTAACCGGGGAAATTAGGGAACATTAATAATATGTTAGTGAGAAAGAATAATGAATAATCAAATAATAAAGAATTAAACAATTAAATAATTAAACAATTAAATAATAAAAAATTAAAGAATAAATGAATTAATTAATAAAAGAATTAATGACTTAATGAAATAAAGAATAAAAGAATAAAAGAATAAAAGAATAAAGAATTAGATGGGGGGTTTGAAAGATTGTAATCATATAATAAAGAAAGCAAGTAAAAATAATTAAGAACTTAATTCTACTTCTACTTTAACTTTTATGCAAGTAAACTTTCTTCACACACATACTTTTACCAACACTCTAACATCATGCTCATAGTGAACCAATCACGAAATTCTACCTAAATCATCTCAAATACATGCATACATTTTTCAATATTATAAATGCACCGAACAGCGGTCATAAACACTTATAATACGATTCACCTTAAGTTTGTGATTTCAATGTGTCTCAAACATCCAAATCTCTTCAATCCTATTCTAAGTGCACCGAACAGCGGTCATAAACACTTAGCGTTAAATTGAAGGTTAAGCACTAAAACATATGAAGTAGATGAAATTCAAAAAGTAAAACACATGGAGATTGTATTCACATTTACAAATGTTAGAAAGAAAATACCAACACATATATTCAATTATAAGTAAAACCAAAAAAAATAACAAGAATTTAAGTAAATGGAGAAAAGTTACACTTTCGGAACCCAAGAACAGCTTGTGATTCCGAAAGTGGATGGAAACAATGGAATGTTATTCATAAGGAACACCGAACAGCGGCAAGAACCTTATGAAGATGGAGGATAAAATATAAGAATACGAACTTAAATTCTAGAATTATTTCGGAAATACTTGGCCTAGGTATTTCTTAAGGAAAGCATAAAAATGTATTTAATAGATCTCAAAGAAAAATCACAAGAACAAAGTAAAGAAGAAATGAAATTAAGAATTAATATAAATTAAGAACAAGAATTAAAGAAAGCTAATTAAATAAATAATCTAAAAGAACCTAAAATGGTCCCCAAAATTAAAGAAAGAATGAACTAATAGAATAGAAACTAGAGAGAAAATAATAAAACCTAAACTAAAGAGAGAAACAAAATGGAAAAATGGGGACTCTTTACAAATGAATTTTCCTCCCTATTTATAGGAAGAAAAAGCTAATAAAAAGAAAATAAAATAAATTAAAATTACAATAAAATAAATAAATAAAAGTGAAATGATGAATAATGATGAATTATGATGATTTTAGGGATGGGTTGAGATTGATTTGTGCTGGAAAAATATGAGAAATAGTAGTTTTGGAGCTGTTGGGCTGCTGTGCACTGTGCAGGGCAGTTGGGTAGAGGTGGTGGAGCTGCAGCAGGCGTACGAGCCGAGCAGGTGGACAGTGGGCTGCAGGCTTTGCGTGATGGGCTGGGTTAGGTGACTGCAGGCTGAAAGGAGTGGTTGGGCTGTTAGGTTGAAGGATCAGGGCTGGTGAAGGCAAGTGGACTGCAGGCGTGTTGGTTGGCATAGTGGGCAGTAGGTGCAGTGGGCTGTGGGTGCACAGCTGAGTGATGGACGGGCTGCAACAGTGGAGCAGGCTGGGCTGATCTCGCCAGTGGGCTTGGGCATTTGGTGGCTGGCAGCAGGCTTCTGGCGTGATTATGTGGAGCAGTGAGTGCGGGTTATGTGGGCTGTACGGGCCTGAACAGTAGGCTTGTGCAGTTGGTGGCTGGCACAATGCAGGCGTGCGGGTTGGGGCTTGGAGCGAGCTGGGCCAGGCGGCAGTTGAGTTTTTGCGCAGGTCTGGGCTGCTCCAATTAGGCTGGAGGCTTGATGGACTTGACCTTTGCTGCTGGGCCGAGAATTGTACTGGGCTTGCACAATAAAAATGGGCTCAAATTAAATGTGAAATTGGGCTTACAAAATTAATAATAATTAATATATAATATTCAATCGAATTTCGTCCATAATTTCTTCGTTATAATTCCGATCGGGACGATTCTTTCGCCAAAATGCTCCAAATTACAAGCTTTATTTATTTAAACAAAAATATCACAAAATAAATTATTTTATCTAATTATTTATTATTTTAATATTAAAAGTTAAGTATAAGGGTATAAAATAATATAAAATAATGCTTATTTAACGGCCTATCAAATACCCCCACACTTAAACTTTGCTAGTCCCTAGCAAATACTAAAATTAAAACTACGAATTCAAAACAAGTAAACCCTTAACCATTTGTCTCAATATTTCATTATTATCATGGCATCAAAGATTTTCACTTAAAACATTTAAGCATATGGAATTCAAGAGTTAATACATTGTAACAAAATGTTTTAACAAGTACGATAATGAGTAAATATGGTGAAATTGATCTCAACATGAATAAAACAAGTATGAATCAACTCACAAGGATATGCACTCATAAATTCACTCAATTTTGTAAGGGTTTGTGTTTGCACTCAAAATATGTGAGAAAAATGCTCACATAGTAGAAATGAAGTATTTTTTCAAAATCTCAAACAAACACCTCAATATAAAAACAAAACATACTTGCACAAATGAACCAAAACTATAAGCTTACTCAAGTGATTGACTCCACTAATCAAAATTTACCATCTTAAGGATCATAAGGTCTTTACAAAGGTTGTAATGGGGCTAAGTTAGAGGCAATGAATATATAGGACAAGTGGTGCTCAAAATTCGTTCCAAGACTCAAAAGATTCCCAAAACATAACATAACTTCCCGACCTTAGTGCAATGATATCATGAATTCATCCCTTCGAAAATAGGCCAAATTTCATCATGTTGGGCCTCGAATTCATTTGAATTTACAAATATAAAGGACTTAACTCAAACATTACATAATCAAACCTTATTACCTTGATAGAAACTCAATACAATTTTTTTTTTCAATGTCAATTTTTCTTTTTTTTCCCTTTTTTTTTCATTTTCAATTTTTTTTTTCATTTATCAAGGTAATAACATGTGTCAATAATACAACAAAGTTGAGTAAGTAAATTCATATACATAAAAGTCTTTTCAACATCATCAATTTCTCTTCACACAATCTTTATGTATTCAACCAAGTCATTGGAACAAGGGTGAAAGATGTCTATACTAAGCTCAAGTGTTTAGATAATCATGGTGATGAAAGAAAGGCTTAATGTGGGCTCAAATTGGTTAAAACTAAAGGGGTCGCAACTTGTGCGCACAAAATAAGGAACATGGATGTTTGAATTTGTGGTGTTAACTCTAATGCCTTAATCATTTCCAAAATCAGAGAGTTTATTGACTTAAAAGCTTTGAAAATCACATAGAATAAGTTCTAGTACTCTAGAGTTCATTAAAATCTATTGCAAGTAGTTATGAGGCATATGTATATCAATTTAAACAAAGAGCTTTATGAATCACTCATCAAAGATGTATATAAGGTTCTAAAGCTCACATAAGGTTCAAATGATTCATACTTATCTTAACATGCTCGTTTATGTATCAATTTACATGTATTATCTACAAGTTATAACACTTGATCACAAAATATTAACAAACGAATTCAAGTAATAGTGATAATCTTTATAGCCATAACATATTCATTTTCGTTCATTTATATCATTGACAAGTTAAAGGGCAACTTAATACTCGTAAAAACACTAAAAAAACACTCTAAGAAAGCAATAAACAATATTTTTTTTTGAATAATTATTATTTTTTTTTAAAAACAATTTTAATGCACAACTAAAATTGTAAACCACTCCCCCACACTTAAATTCTACATTGTCCTCAATGTAGGAAAATAAGAAGTATTTGAATATAGAATTGAAGTATGGAAGAGGATTTACGAAAATGACGCAAAAAAAATAATAAATAAACAAAATAAATGAGAGTGAAGGATAGAAAGATAGCAAATTTGCGTTGATGACTCCTTCACATCCCGGGAATACATTAGGTTGCCTCCCAACAAGCGCTTGAAGTTTAACGTCCATCCAGCCTAGACAGAGATGGACGTTAGTTACTAATGCAAATTTAAGTTAAGGATGCAAGTTAAATGAAAGATATAAGTTAGTTAAACTAAAGATGCAAATAAAATTTGTTATGACAAATATTGTAACGACCCGTCCCAAATTCCATGACTAGATTATTGACTAATCACAATTAGTGAGGCTAATCCGTGATTAGTAGAGCGAAATCGAACGAACGATGCGAAATGACCGTTTTGCCCCTGAGCGTGGCAAAACGTTGACTTTTCAATCGGGCGGTCAAATGGACTTTGATCGATGACCGTGATGTAGTTCGTGATGTCATGAATTCATAGACATGTGGCACGTTCAATTCCGACGTTCGAGGAGGAAGTTATGACGTTCGGAAGTTTATGGGCATTTTGGTAATTTTGGTTAAAGAGGAGTCAAAGGTTGACTTTTTGACCGAGAGGTCCGATGGCCGAGGGCCAAAGACCGTTACGTAGATAAGGACGATACGAATCCGTAGACAGGCGGCACGTCGAATTTGGACGTTCGACGGCGAAGTTACGGTTCACGGAAGTTCGAGAGCACTATTGCACGAATTACGAGACGAACTAACTTTTGGACTCTAGTGGGGCCCAAATATTTTAGGGAGGCCCAATGGATGAGTGACAAGTGTCACCCATCCACATGCCACCTATATTGATTCATGCACCGTGCAAACCATTCCATTTTCTCCATTTCAAACACACACAAAACACAACCCGATCTCACCCATTTTCCTCCCATCCGTGCAACCCAAAACCCATCCACTCTTCACCCATGACCAGGCAGAGGACCAGGGAGACTGAGGAGGTTGCTGGGCGGCCAGAACCGCCGTCCACGGCGGCGAGAGGAGGAGGAACCCGTGAGGTTCACGGTTAGTCCATTTTGACCCATTTTTCCATTTTTGTTGTTATGGTTGGTTTTTAATGGTTTTAATGAGTCCATTAGGTTGCTAGGGACATGTTAGGAAGGTTTAAGGAAGCTTGGGATGGCTGGGCAGCCATGGGTGCAGTTTTGGAAACTTGAACCGTTTGGTTCAAAATCGAACCATAGGATTTAGACGTTTTCGGTTGCGTTTAAGGATTGGAATGGATAGAAAACATCAAAATAGGATGAAAGGAACCAAAAAGGAAGAACTAGGATGAAAAATAGGGTGTCTAGGGCTTTGAACCGGTCACGCCGGTCCAGTTGGACCGGCCAAACTAGGTGAACCGGCCATGAACAGTAAAACCGGTCTGCTGGAGGTTAGTGCCGATGAACAGTGTTTTCGACTTTCTAGGGGCTCATGAGGACGCGTGGACCATAATTTGGGAAATTGTTCAACACGGGAAATCTTCTATTCGATGTAACGAAGATTTTGGGACTGGTCTCGCGTCAATTGGACATCGTTTCGATAGTTTTCGGGGTGTTGGAAGGTTTAGGGTCGGCTTAAAAATAGTTAAAAGTTCGGGAAAATTACGGGGCTTTGATGGGAGGTTAATTAAGTAGATATTAACCTTCTATTAAAATTTGGACAGGTTTTGGAGTCCTGGTAATGGTGATCGGCTCGGGGAGCCGAATGGCACGCAAATCGAGGCGGCAGCTCGGACGGTCTGTGAGTGGACCTTGTTTTCTAAATTGGTGCATGTATAAATGTTTATTATATGTTTTAAATACTTTTTTGTGATGCCATGAGTGCATTTGTATGTGTGGTTACTTATAGGCACGTATTTCGAGGTTTCGGCCCTATACGGTGCCTATACGGGGCTATATGTCTTTATTGGTCTAAATGAAATGGTTTTGGATTTCCAAATGGATTATGAATATGATTTTATGATGTTGATTTGGATGATTGTGAATTATATGGTTTCACGCATTACGAGGCGATTTACATGCTTGCACGTAAATCGAGGTTTTCCGGTTTTACTCTGATTTTCCGTACTTGTGGTTTTGGATATGATTTAATGAAATGGTTTTGGAATTGAAAAGGTAAACTCGGGTTCGAAACCCATTTGATCTACGAAATCGGGCACGAGGCCCTGTTGGTTTACGAATCGGACTTGAGGTCCAGTTTGTATGTGGTTTCGGGCTTAGGTCCCAGTTATGTGTTACAAATGGTTTTTATGGTTCATGACGGTTTATGGGGACCGGCATGAACCCTTGAAATGGATTTACGGGTCATGACAGTTTATGGGAACCGGCATGAACCCTTGAAAAGGATTTTATGGTTCATGACGGCTTATGGGGGCCGGGCATGAATCCTTGAAAGATTTAAAGAATGATTTCAAACGGTTTTTCATATTCCATCCTTTATATATGATTGTCTCCTCCGGGGAGGGTCGTTGGCCTGGGTGGACCCCGGAGTAGTCACGAAGCACTGACTGAGTGGAGTCGCCCCCCAGTTGGGTTCCTTACTCTCAGGATGGGCATGGTTCGTTACCTTCAGGGAGGGTCATTGATCTACGGACATTGACCTGGGTGAACTCTGGAGAGACTTGGGTTTGAGACCCCGGTTAGCACACGTGTAGCTTTATCTTGCCGTGACAGGTTCTGGATATGAAATATAATGGCTAAACATGATTTCAATTGGTTTTGGGAAATTGTGTTTATAATGATAAATGAATTTGGGCTGAGATCCCACATATGTTCAATGTGTTATGGTTTTCTGTAAATGGTTTTGGGCAGGAGCTCGTGTGACTTGTATTTACGTAAAATGGGGCTGTGACCCTATTTCTGGTTGTTTTAAACATATGTGTTTGAATAAATGGTTTTACTATGCATGCATGCTTTTTAGTGGAGGGTATAAAGGTCTTTGATGAAATGTTTTTATAAATTCTTTATTTTTGTCCACTCACAGTCTTTCTGTTTTTAATACCCTTCAGATTGGATACGGTGTGGACTGTAGCAGAGATCGAGATATCACATACCTCTTCCGGATCCTGGCGTACTCTGATAGCCCGAGAGGGCAAAGGTTGGAAATATCCCTTGTCTGACACTTCGTGTCAGACGGGAGCAGGGTCATCCCGCACTAATCCCGGGGGGATTGGGATGGGTCCTGTCAAATAATGTAAGTTAAGATATAAACAATGTTTACATGTTGGGGGAAGTCAAAGATATATATAGTTCACATAGCTTCAAAGTTTAGATAGAGACTTATACGTCCGGGCGGCCCAACTAAATATCTTGGATTAATTCAACTGTTTGGGCAAGTTCAAAGGTGACCAGGTTATAAAGAATACACACAAGAGGCAGAGCTAATTTCGAGACGTCCCGAGGCTTAAACTCCATTGATGTCTCTTTCTTAGACCCAAAACCCGTTATGAGTACCGTCTCTTGTCCTAGACATCACCCTCGAAAATTTCTTACTCCAGAGGAATTAAGATAACTCAAGTGTTAACAATCACTGTAGGTGAGGGTTAACAAAAGAGTCTTCACCGATTAAAGATCAAAATCTAAACTTCGAAACACAAGTGATCTACATATAGCCAAAACTAATGCATGAATGCACGAATTATTTACAAGTATGTTTTTATGCACAATTTACAAATATGATATGACAATTTACATATGAACAATTTATGAATAAAAAGACAAAGATGTACAAATATATCCACAAATAATACACAAAATAAATACATCCACAAATAAAATAAAATGAACAAGTAATATAAGAGTTCGAATTTACATAAACAATTTATAAAAATAAAAATTATGAACAAGTATACAAATGAAAATTAAGACAAGTATAATAATTATGAATAAGTATGAAAAATAACAAGTACGTATATACAACATCTATTCACAAAATGAATTAGTACTAACATGAAGCTAAAACTAAAGAAAGTTGGAAAGTAAATATAAATATTTAATTAATTTTTTTTAATTAATTAATTTTTTTTTCTGAATTTAAATAATTAAATAAATGAAGAAGTTTTATTTTATTTATTATTTTTTTTTTTACGAATTTGATGTTTTTTTTTTTTGAATTTTTAATTACAACAACAAATAAGAATAAATAAAAGTAAAAATAAGGAAAAATGAACATGTACAATATGCATTTATGAACAATTAAAAAGAATGAACAAGAATAATATGACAAGTAAAAGACTTATAAACAAATATAAATGAAAGTTAATTAAGAATAAGTATGTATAAGAATCAACAAGTAAAATAAAAAATGAAAATTACATAAACAGTTATAATATGAACAAGTATATAAAAAAATTTTGAACATTTATGAACAAATATAAAAAGAACAGGTAAAGTATGAACATTATAAACTAATGATATAAGAACAAATACAAGAATCAAAATTATAAACAAACATAAAAATAAAAGTTATGAACAAGTATAAAGGTAATATACAAGTATAATATGAACATGCATAAAGATAAACATTAAGAACAAGTGTAATATGTACAAATATAAAAATAAACAAATAATAAGAATGAAAATAAGATGGATAAGTAAAATATAAACAAGTATAAGACTTATAAACAAGTATATTAAAGTTATGAATAAATAAAATATGAATCAAAATAAAATAAAATAAATATAAGCAAGTATAATATGCACAATTTATATACATACACCAACATATTAAAAATGATTTTCAATTTCCCCGGCAACGGCGCCAAAAATTGATAAAGCTCAAACTACGCATTAAATTAAACACGTAATTCGGGTGTTATGCAATTTAAACCCTTTTTTGTGTAGTTGTAGTATTGGTAAATAGGGATCGTTCTTAACCGGAGAAATTAGGGAACATTAATAATATGTTAATGAGAAAGAATAATGAATAATCAAAGAATAAAGAATTAAACAATTAAATAATAAAGAATTAAAGAATAAATGAATTAATTAATAAAAGAATTAATGAATTAATGAAATAAAGAATAAAAGAATAAAAGAATAAAGAATTAGATGAGGGGTTTGAAAGATTGTAATCATATAATAAAGAAAGCAAGTAAAAATAATTAAGAACTTAATTCTACTTCTACTTTAACTTTTATGCAAGTGAACTTTCTTCAAACACATATTTTTACCAACACTCTCACATCATGCTCATAGTGAACCAATCACGAAATTCTACCTTAATCATCTCAAATACATGCATACATTTTTCAATATTATAAATGCACCGAACAACGGTCATAAACACTTATAATACAATTCACCTTAAGTTTGTGATTTCAATGTGTGTCAAACATCTAAATCTCTTCGATCTTATTCCAAGTGCACCGAACAGCGGTCATAAACACTTAGCGTTAAATTGAAGGTTAAGCACTAAAACATATGAAGTAGATGAAATTCAAAAAGTAAAACACATGGAGATTGTATTCACATTTACAAATGTTAGAAAGAAAATACCAACACATATATTGAATTATAAGTAAAACCAAAAACAATAACAAGAATTTAAGTAAATGGAGAAAAGCTACACTTTCGGAACCCAAGAACAGCTTGTGATTCCGAAAGTGGATGGAAACAATGGAATGTTATTCATAAGGAACACCGAACAGCGGCAAGAACCTTATGAAGATGGAGGATAAAGCATAAGAATACGAACTTAAATTCTAGAATTATTTCAGAAATACTTGGCCTAGGTATTTCTTAAGGAAAGCATAAAAATGTATTTAAGAGATCTAAAAGAATAATCACAATAACAAAGTAAAGAAGAAATGAAATTAAGAATTAATATAAATTAAGAACAAGAATTAAAGAAAGCTAATTAAATAAATAATCTAAAAGAACCTAAAATGGTCCCCAAAATTAAAGAAAGAATGAACTAATAGAAGAAAAACTAGAGAGAAAATAATAAAACCTAAACTAAAGAGAGAAAAAAAAAAAATGGGAAAATGGGGACTCTTTACAAATGAATTTGCCTCCCTATTTATAGGGAGAAAAAGCTAATAAAAAGAAAATAAAATAAATTAAAATTACAATAAAATAAATAAATAAAAGTGAAATGATGAATAATGATGAATTATGATGATTTTAGGGATGGGTTGAGATTGATTTGTGCTGGAAAAATATGAGAAATAGTAGTTTTGGAGCTGTTGGGCTGCTTTGCACTGTGCAGGGCAGTTGGGTTGAGGTGGTGGAGCTGCAGCAGGCGTACGGGCCGAGCAGGTGGACAGTGGGCTGCAGGCTTTGCGTGATGGGTTGGGTTAGGTGACTGCAGGCTGAAAGGAGTGGTTGGGCTGTTAGGTTGAAGGATCAGGGCTGGTGAAGGCAAGTGGGCTGCAAGCGTGTTGGTTGGCACAGTGGGCAGTAGGTGCAGTAGGCGGTGGGTGCACAGCTGAGTGATGGACGGGCTGCAACAGTGGAGCAGGCTGGGCTGATCACGCGAGTGGGCTTCGGCATTTGGTGGCTGGCAGCAGGCTTCTGGCGTGATTATGTGGAGCAGTGAGTGCGGGTTATGTGGGCTGTACGGGCCTGAACAGTAGGCTTGTGCAGTTGGTGGCTGGCATAGTGCAGGCGTGCGGGTTGGGGCTTGGAGCGAGCTGGGCCAGGCGGCAGTTGGGTTTTCGCGCAGGTCTGGGCTGCTCCAACTGGGCTGGAGGCTTGATGGACTTGACCTTTGCTGCTGGGCCGAGAATTGCACTGGGCTTGCACAATAAAAATGGGCTCAAATTAAATATGAAATTAGGCTTACAAAATTAATAATAATTAATATATAATATTCAATCGAATTTCGTCCATAATTTCTTCGTTATAATTCCGATCGGGACGATTCTTTCACCAAAATGCTCCAAATTAAAAGCTTTATTTATTTAAACAAAAGTATCACAAAAAAATTATTTTATCTAATTATTTATTATTTTAATATTAAAAGTCAAGTATAAGGGTATAAAATAGTATAAAATAATGCTTATTTAACGGCCTATCAAAAGTCAACGTTTTACCCACGACTAGGGGCAAAACGGTCATTTTGCATCGTTCGTCCGATTTTGCCTAACTAATCACCGATTAACCTCACTAATCATGATTCGTTACTAATCTAATCCCAGAATTCGGGACAGGTCATTACAACCTTCCCTCCTTGATTAATTTCGTCCTCGAAATTCCAACCGATCAAATTACAACTATTCTTCCCTCCTTAATTAGTTTTGTTCTCGAAATTCCAACTATCCTGATTCCACAAACACCCCGTGGAAAGTACAATCTACCTCGCAACACGTGTACACTCGTACACCAACTAATCAGAACAAAACTTGTCCGCACCCAAACGTACCACTAGTATTCACGTCGTAACGACTACATTCGACCCCGTCGAATGACAGAACCACACGTTTCGAATTAACACCACATGTAAAATCTACCATTTCGTTGACGCGACAACTCGATGGTTCCCTTCTCACTCACCAACCTATCCTGGCGTCTGCCCCCACTAGGAGTCATCAAACCTCACTCAACAATCCGCGTTGACACATCCCGACAATCTGTCACCACTTGACAGTCGTCAGTCGAAAACTGCCACTATACTCACTTGTGGTTACACTAACCACCAACTTACTCGACTCGAGTATACATCAATCAACACCTCACTCGACCTGTGTGTAACTGAACCCATCATAACCACTATGACCCACTGTACAGTATCCGATGTCCAGTCCACGACCTCAACTAATCCAATGGTATCGGAACTAAGCCAACTACCAACATCCTCACCGACATACCTCGGGTATAACCCGTATACCGTCACCAGGCACCATAAGTCTGCAAGGTATCGTACCTCGAACTATGTACAAAGTACACACATCTATCCATCGACCAGACTACAACCATCTAGGTCATAGCCAACCACGTTCCAATAATGGAGTCCATTTGTCCAATCCAGCATTAGACAAATAGAAACTCCACCCATCATCCAGTTCCAAATCCAAATCCGAATCCGTAATTTCGTAAGAAATCCCGAATCCAAACCCAGACATCATATTCTTAATCCATTTCCAAATCCAAATTCTAAATCATTATTCCGTAAGTTAGCATTTGGAATAATCATTCCGGCACCCAAATCCAGAAATCCACCTTCAAGTTCCAAAATCGAATCCTGAATCGTCACCCAGAAATTCGATTTCAAAACCCGAAATCTCATTCACGTCTACCAAGACACACCCAAAACCGAACCTATCGGTTACCTGCTCAATACATTCGATTGACTTCATAGGGAAGCCAATCCCAACATCCACACGTCTAAGGTTAACAAAATCCGACCACGTCGGAAACCTACTCACCCGAGTAATATACTATACGGGATTCACTTCGAAAAGAAGTTCAGTCCCGTCATTTACGACTCACATACCAAAGTAAGGGTGATAAACTCTCCCCCTATCTGGATCATCAAGATCACAACCCAGATTCAACACTGCGTCCCCGACTATAAACGTCACGATCCTGCTCCACCTAGGATCCACACAGTTAACTACTAGATTCCAAACCATAGGGTCTTACACCCTCCACTAATCTGCATACTGTCACGTCGTTCGACAACCAACTCCCACATCTAAACAGATCAGTCAATGACGAGACACACCGAGACTGTGGGTTCTCACTGATTACCTCGTATCGATCCTTGCCATTCCACCTAGGAAAAACCAAGGATGATCCAAAACGATGACGCCAATACTCATCCTACGAGAATGCAAACAAAACTCGCTGCACTCACCACGCCATGTAAACCAACATTGTCTGCCACCAAGCAGAAAATGAGAAATCTCGTTCACCTAACTTCGATATACTCAACTCCATCTGATGACCCAAAAACAAATCCTAGATCCACCAACCAATACACAATCAATGTACTGGTGATACACCCATCATCTGCCCTAGCAGAACTTGAGGAGTCACCCAAAATGACTTCAATATACCCATTACCAATGCGGAAAACCCGCATTCCTCGTGTCACCTCAAACACCGTAACTCTCGATTTCGCAGTTCCAACTATATAAGAACCACGCTAAAAAGTTTCTATTCCTGAGCTAGAAAATACTTCTCCGACCTTTCTGTCCAACAACGACTGTCGATAACTACTATAATGACCCATTTCATTTCTCACAATCTAATTTATCCACAACATGTCTATCCTAAACTCAGGAGATATGGTCAACCGTAACCAATCAGGAATGGGTTCTCAAGCCCTTAGCTCATCCGGACATCATCCACGTGTCAATAAACACTTCAACTCGTCCATCTGATTACGACCGTATATGTACATCCAAAATGATGTCAATTCATCCTAATCTGATGTACCGCTCGACTGGAGAATCACAACAGACCCCTGCTGTGATCTGCAGTCAAATCTCTGCATACCACCATAACTAACCAACTCTGGCCAACCCTGACCAATTGGTCGCTAATTCCTCATGACAGTACTCGATCCTCATGTCTCAACTACCGTCGGATCCTATCCAGTCCATCACTATCCGTGATCCAATCCCGAACCACAGATACCGAACATATGCTCATCTCGACAGAATCACATCCCAACTCGTGACTAGTACTGAACGATCACCGGTGCTAGTACCAGTACCATCACTATCACCTGTCAGCGTCAGCACTAAGTGTGCGAATAAGAAAACTCTGGATCTCCGCTCATACAGAGCGACGATCCCGTACCTCTGCTCAAGTTGGAGAAACTCTGTCTCCCGTGTACCCAACCACTCTAGGTACCACCACTCTGCCAAACCACCGCAAGGTACTGAACGCTCCCTGAACGTTCCCCAATCCTCAATTGACACAACTACATCAATCACCCTCGATAGCCAGCCATCTCTACAAGATTGTCGACCAATAGTCATCGCTATCAAGATCCGCGTCCACCCATGACACTATTATTCAGTCCAACTCAGGATTCCGTATCTTATCTCATAACCGTACCCGTGGGTCGAATCCCACCAATTCACTTCACATCTGATAACCAATCTCTCTAGTTCTGGCTAGACTCACTAGAGTCATCCACATGGCCATCCACGACCTCAGCCGCTCGTCGCAGCACAAGTTCCAATCCACTAGTCATAATCTGGGGTTCGCCTCGACAAACCATCCCGACTTCAGAAAATTATCCAATCCTCAGCAACTACGAACACACAATACTAGTTCATCTATCACAACTAAGGTTCACCTTTCTAAACCATCATAAACTAGGGTTCCACAATAACACCCTATGGTTCCTCTGAACCCCATTGTCCCCTTCAGTGTAGTCCATAACTTGACCGACCCCGCGGTCTCGACATCGTATAGACGTCAAATCCAATCTTACCATCAACTCAACGTGGGTTCCACCACTAAGGTCATCAACCAACTCCAATGTACCAATATCCCTTACACTAGCAGTCACCACTAGGGTTCACATTCAGACCATTACCCAACTGAGGTTCACATTTCCAAGTCACTACTCAAATGGGATTCCCATCACTCAATTGGAGTTCGGGGAAAACCCGGCTGCTCCCAGCAGCACAACAATCTACTATCACATGACCGAACCGACGGTCTCACATCACCAGTTCATCACATACAACCCCACTTGGGTCTAATCACACTAACGCATGTCGTATCGGGACAATCATACTCTATCCACTATTCACGATTCATTCCCACCAACTATCCATCCTACCCCCTAACTATCATGTTGATAACGAACTACAGCCCAAAGAGACATCACACCCTTGACCTGTGCGCACACGAAGAGCAAACCTGCTCTGATACCACTTGACACGACCCATCCCAATCCCCCCAGGATTACCGTGGGATGTGTCATGCTCCCGTCTGACATGAAGCGTCGGACAAGGGATAACCTAAAACCACTGCCCCAATGAGCTTCCAGAGTGCGCAAGGATCAATGGAAGAGGCACGCAATGTCCCAGTTTCTGCTGCAGTCGCATCGGTGATCAACCTGAAGGGCATTAAAAACAATAAAGGCTGTGAGTGGAAAAAAATAAATAAGTTCATAAAACATATTTCACAAAGATATTTATGCCATTCATTAAAACATATGCATGCATCGAAAACCAGTAAGTAAACTATTTACTAAAACAACCATTAGGGCCTTAGCCTAGAAACCGTAAAACCAAATCATGTGGGTCTCTACCCAAAACCATGAATACCGAAAACAAAACATATATTATATAAATCCGACATCCAGAATACCAATTCCAATTCCAAGTGGGCCATCGCCCAAAACAATAACCATAAATACCATTTCCAGGAAGACAAGTTTAAACCATCCTGGGCATCCCAGATGCCTAGCGTCCCAGACGCTCGACGTCCCAGACGTCATATCTCACGGTATAATAAGCAACGCGTGCTACCCGGGGTCTCTCCGGGTCAATATCTCTGACATTCCAGATGTCTGACTTCCCAGATGTCTAATCATAGCAATCCTGCTCCTGAGTTACTATATGGTCCGATAGCTCCGTACACTGACCCCTAGCAGGCAATGCACCGTGACTTCCCCAGTGTCCCAGACACCTGGAGGAGACCATCACATATCCTCATATCAAGATGGTTTATGGAAAACAGTTTATCAATCATTTCAAACATCTCAAGGGCCTTGCCCGGGATTTCCATGAAACCATCACAAGTCCAAACATCTGATTTTCAAATCCGAAACCATTTATTCAAATCCACTTAGGGTCCCCGGCCCTAAGTCACATTTATAACCAACTGGGCCTCATGCTCGATTTTTTAAACCAACTGGGCCCTTGGCCCGATCATATAACTCAAATGGGTCTTAGCCCGATTTCGTAAATAACTGGGCCCCTGACCCGATTTCATAAAGCAATTGGGCCCCCGGCCCGATTACGTAACTCAATTGGACTCCAAGTCCGAGGTTTCCAAAACAATTGGGCCTCATGCCCGAGTTTATCTTTCCAATTTCAAAACCATTTCATGAAATCATATCCAAAACCATAAGTATGGCAAATCAGTGTAAAACTGGAAAAACCTTGATTTACGTGCAAGCACGTAAATCGCCTCGAAGTGTGTGAAACCATATAATTCACCAATATCCAAATCAACATCAAATAATCACAATCATAATCCATATAAAACAGTTATGCAAGCTTAAGATTTATAAAACCAAAGTCCACTCACAGACCGTCCTACGATGCGCGTCGATACGCATACCATAGGCCTTCCCGGGCCTCGTCACCATCACCGGGACTCCCTAACTTGTCCAAATCACACTAGAGGGTCACTAACCTCTTCATTAACCACCTATTAAAGTCCCGTAAGTTTCCCGAATTTTTAAATATTTTTAAACTTGATCCGAAACCTTCCATTGCCACAAACATTATCGAGACGGTGTCCGATTGACACGAAACCAGTCCCAAAATGTTCGTTACATCAAATAGGTTATTTCACGTGTTGAAAGTTTCCACAAAAGACCTTACAGCGCCCCCACGTACCAGTTGAACCCCCTGCGCTTGAAACCCACGCGCCAGGCACTGTTCATCGTTAACCTCGCGTTGGACCCGGTTCACTGGTTTGAATCGGTTCAGCCGAATCACTGAACCGACCTGGCCGGTTCTCAGTTAATACTCAACCATTTCCTACGGGGTTTCTTCCTACGTGTTCTTCTAGATCCAATTAAGAGGTTTATGAAATCAAAAACAAGAAAACATGTCTAAATATTTACCTTTGAACAAAAACCCGAAGCCCAGATTTTTCAATCATCCTTCCTCTCGATCCAAACCTCCTCGAGCCTCGAAATCAAGTTCAATGGGTTCGTCTCTGTCCCTAGGTCTCACTAGAATCCATTAGGAGCTTAAAACTACCACTAAAAGTCGACTTTCAAAACTGGGACATAATTGAGCTCTCGGGTTACTCACCTTTCCGTGAACCACCGTGGTCACCACCGTTTCCTTGCCGCTTCCCGTCGTTTCTCACTATCTCAATCACTCTCATGGTTGTGCACACATAATAGAGATGGTGAGGTGAGGGATATGTGTGTTTGTATGGGGAATGAAAATGGGGTATCAGGTTATGATATAACAGAGATGGTGGAATCTGTTCAGATGGGGAGGGAGGAGATGGACGGTGCTGATTGAGAGTTTAAGTCAGATGAAGGGCCAAGATCAAATGGTGAGTTAAGTGGGCATTAACAATTAATTAAAATCCTAATATTTAAATCCGATCTCACCAATCAAGACATAGGTCCACATTTTCAGGTTATTGGTCCACATGTCCCACTTAAAATGTCTGACCCAATCAGAATAAACCACGTGTCCTCACCTCGTAATGCGCGCATAGTGAAATCAAACTTTCGTGACCCATAACTATCCCGTTCGAAGTCCGATTTCAGCGTGCCACCTGTCTATGGATTCGTATCCTCCCGATCTACGTAACGGTCCTCGGCCCTCGGCTATCGGACCTCCCGGTCAAAAAGTCAACATTTTGCCCCTATTAACCAAAATTACCAAAATGCCCCTTCACTTCCGAACATCATAATTTTCACCTCGAACGTCGGAATCAAATGTGCCACCTGTCTATGGACTCGTGACGTCCCAAAATACGTCACGGTCATCGGTCAAAGTCCATTTGACAGCCTAAATTAAAAGTCAATGTTTTAACCACGACTAGGGGCAAAATGGTCATTTTGCATTGTTCGTCCGATTTCGCCCAACTAATCACCAATTAACCCCACTAATCATGATTAGTTACTAATCTAATCCCGGAATTCAGGACAGGTCGTTACACCAACCCCCAGTCTACTTTTTAACAGGTTGTCTTGAGCAAGAACCAGCATCAAAGTTCCCCAAGTGAGAAAAGAAAGGACTACACCACTTCCTACAGCCCGGGAAAAAAAGGTAAGACCCACGGCCACAACAGCCACCATCAGGGGCAAGGCTAGCAAGAGCACAGGCTCGACCACCACTGTACTGACCATCCTCCTCCTCGTTCCAAGTATGAAACCTACACAATTCTTAACACCTCTTATAAGAATGTGCTGATGAATGTGGGGGGCATGATTCCCAAGCCGACCTGGACTCTTGGCATAGGCTGACTAGCCAAAAACACTAGTGTCCATTGCTAGTACCACAAGTACAACGACCACATCATCAACTAGTGTGTGGCTTTCCGGAACCTGGTAAAGGCACTGATCCGAGACGACAAGATCAACTAGTTCTTGCAAAATGCTCCGCAGCAGCCCCGACACCCCTAGATCAACACTATCACTGGCAGTACTTCCATCTTCTCACCACTGGCATCAAACAGAGCTAGAAAAGACTTCCTCCGCAACATAAAGCACAACCAGCAGGTCTTCCAAGTTGCGGAAGGGCGAGCTCGAAAGATGGCACGCACCAGCTGGGAGGCTATATCCTTCTCAGAGGAGGAGGAGCGTGGCGTGATCTACCCACTCGACGACCCGCTCGTCATCTGAGCCATCATCAGCAACTTCGATGTCGATCGAATCATGGTCGACACTAGCAGCTCAGTAAACGTCATCTTCATGAAGGCCTACAAGCAGCTTCAGCTCAAGGAGACCGAGCTAGACCGATCACCTTCACCACTTTTCGAGTTCACAATGGACTCCATTGTCCCTGTCGGCACCGTTGCGCCACTATCCTTGCCCCCTTCTTCGTGGTTGAGTTTCTGAAAGCCTACGACATCATCCTAGGCCGCAATATGATCAAATGGGCATCAGACATGTCCGATGCGATCAAATGGCAGCTCAGACCTGCAAATCTACCACTCTTGATGGGAAAGCCATCACCCAGCTCGTGGAAACCCTGGTCGTTGCCGAGTCCGCCTATGAGGCAAACCCAGTGGACCCCCGAGTCACCCAGCACCTGCATGATTGATCGATCGAAGACCCCTGTGATCACTCTACCACACCGCACCTTCAGCCGATCAAGGAGGTAGAGGGAGTCATCCTTTCGCACTACTTCGCCAGCAGAAAGGCGAAAATCAGCACTACACTGAGCCCGGCTTTCCGAGCCGACCTGATCAAGTTCCTGCGTGACAATGTAGAGGTCTTCGCATGGTCTTACACCGACATGCCTTGCATTTTGACAGACGTCATTTGCCACCAACTCAGTGTCCGTCCGAGCTTCAAACCAGTGGAGCAAAAGAGGCGCATCTACGATGTCGAGCGGACCGAGGCCTTGAAGGCCGAAATAGTAAAGCTCAGTACTATCCATTTCATCTGCAAGGCCGTCTATGCGGTTTGGGTGGCCAACGTTTTCCTGGTGAAGAAGCCCTCTGGTGCATGGCACATGTGCATCGACTTCACCGCCAGCCACGAACTCCTCAGCTTCATGGTTGCTTACTCGGGGTACAACCAGATCTTCATGCACCCTGCTGACTAGATACATACCACCTTCCGTACCGACCAGGGTCTGTATTGCTACAATGTGATGCCCTTTGGTCTAAGGAACGCTGAGGCAACCTACCAGCGACTGGTCAACTACATGTTCGCCGACCAGTTCGGTAAAACCATGGAGGTCTATGTCGACAACATGCTAGTCAAAAACAAGATGACCGACCAGCACATTACTAATCTCACTCGGATGTTCGCAGTCTTAAAAAAGTTCAGGATGCGTTTGAATCCAGCAGAATGTGTTTTTGGGGTCGACTCTGGAAAATTCCTTGGCCTCACTCGCTCACAAGGCCTTCCGCCAAGGTTTCTACTGGCCGACCATGCATGCCGATGCAGCCGACCTCACTCAGAATTGCGACCAATATCAACGCGTTACCCTATTCATCCTACTCCCACCTGAGAACTTGACGCCCATGCTCAGTCCATGGCCTTCCGCTCAGTTGGGGCTCGACCTGATCGGCAAGATACCGATAGGCAAGGGACAGACTGAGTACGCGGTTGTCGCGGTTAACTACTTCACCAAGTGGGTTGAATCCAAGGTCCTCGCCTCCATTACCACCGCCCAGATCAAAACTTTCATCTTTCAGAACATCATTTTCCGTTTTAGCCTTCTGTACACAATCATCACCGACAACGAAAAACAGTTCGACAACGCCCGCTTTAGAGCCTTCTGAGCTCGGTAGGGCATCAACTTGTGCTTTTCTTCCCCAGCTCACCCTCAGTCCAACGGACAGGTCGAAGCCGTCAACAAGATCATCAAACACATGTTGAAGACCAAGCTCGGTGCAGCCGAAGGCAAATGGGCAGAAACCCTACCCAGCGCACTCTGGTCATACCGAACCTCATACTAAACGGCTACCAACGAGACCCCCATCTCCTTAGCTTTCGGCACAGAGGCCGTCGTGCCCTTGGAAGTTGACGGAGAATCATACCGAGTCATGTCCTATGACGCCGAGCAGAACGACGATCAGATGGCACTGAGTCTGGACTTGATCGAAGAACACCTTGCAAAGGCCCACCTTCAGAATGTCGTCTACAAGCAGCAGCTCTGCTAATACCAAGATGCCAAGATCCGACCACGCACCTTTCAAGTGGGGGACTGGGTACTCAGAAAGGCCAGCCTTGCCACCCGAGACCGATCGACAGGCACCCTCGGCCCCAATTGGGAAGGCCCAAACCAAATCACTCGGATATGCCAATTGGGGAAGAACGAGCTCTCCAACACCGACGGCCACATCCTCGGACATCCATGGCACCCCGACCACCTAAAGCTATACTAAATTTAATTTGATCGCAATACCATAATCTTATACGTCGCCCGTCGACTTTCATTGTACCGGTCCCCGTTTGACCCACAGATTATCAATGACAAGCTTACTTTCTTTTTGCTCAACACATTACTGAGCATCGATTTAACGTTCAACACATTACCGAGCTACCCTCTCACACATTAACACTGAGGACACTAAGTACCAAACATCTACATGGTATCGGGGAACCGACGACATTCCACAATGCACACCGGTCGGTTAACAAAAACCAAGTCCATCCTGTTGGACACCCCCCGACAACTCGGTGAACTAACCTCACCTTACTAACTAGTATACTAAACAAAATGGTCGGTTAGTGCACAGTCGAGCAGGCCAAGCGCATACGCTTACACTATGGCTCCTCGCCACTCAGATCCGTCGTGAAGTCATTCCAGGCCGCTAATTGTCAAACGCTTCACCTCCGCTCACCTGTTGGCGACCTACCTTGACCGAGCACTTGGGGGACTGAGGGACACACCGAGTTCCAGCATTCAGGAAGTCTGTGCAAGTCCTCAACCGAGGTGGATGCCTACACATTAGGAACCCTTTCCTATGGCCTAAGCTCAAACATACCGAGTCGGGACTACCTTACAGACGCAGGCATACACTAAACTTCCAAAGTATACACTAAGCCGACCGAACACATACCCGGTCAGTCTTCAAGGGCGTACAACATGCAGACCGAACACCTCATCGGTCAGTCTCATTATACATTCATTTATATACATACTTAAGAAAACAGGTCGGATCACACAAGACAAATCAGATCAATACATTCAAGTCGGTACATTCATCACAAGACATTTACAAGACAGACCGACCAGCCAACGAGACAATCAACACTTGAAGAAAATTTCTTAAAGAGAAAATTGCAAGAAAATTTGAAAGGAAAGTTTATCTATTAATAGGGCAATCGACCAATCGGTCGGCCAAGAGTTTACCAATCAGTCGATTACCACCAGCCAAGAGGGACCTGAAGATCCACTCGGAGACCGAGCCCTCGGAACACTCCCCTAGGAGACCGAGCCCTTAAGCAGCTCCATGGAGGCACCAGCCGCCATGCCATTAATAACTGGCAACATCTTCTCACGCACTGAGGTAGAGACATCCTCCCACCGAGGGTCCCCCTTAGCAGATCCACCTTGACTGGTTTGCTGCTGAGGCGATGGCTGCGGCAGCGGAGCCGATTGTGACCGAGCAACTGGCTGCTGGTTTTCTTTCTCTACTTGTCCAGACTGACAAGCCACCCCAACCTCTCGGTCACCCTCGGATTGAAGGTCGGCGACTTCTGAGCACCCGAGCCACCACTCGGCACTTGTTTCCTCTTCTCCCCAACCTTCTCCTGGGGAGTGGAACTAGCCGACCCGGTCTACACGTTTTGCTAGTCTGACCCCGTCGTTCTTCGCTCTGGTAGTGCCCTCACCTCCTGAGTCGCTCGGTCAATACGCCTCTTGACGTCTTTAAGAACGACTTGTAGCAAACACCAAGTGTCAATACACCAAAAAAAAAAAACAAAAGGCAACATCAATACGACAGAGTGTTACTTACCAAGGTTGGGGATCAGACCGACCTCGTGGAGAATTTGAGGCAACCCCAACACGTCTCGGTGACGTCATGGGGGAGTGCAAACCTTCCTGACCCGCTCACAGACCCTTCGCTCCTCGTTGGTCGGGATCGCCTCGGGAAGAGTACCTACACATACAGCCATCCGGTCTGTACACATGTACACCGACCAAAACAAAACAAAAAATACAAGTAAATCGAGGGACTAACCCTCGGCGCTCAAATCCTAGAATGAAGGGGGGATGCCTCCCCCTCTCCAGTTCCCGTCGATGTATATGAACTTGTTCTTATACGTCTTCTGGGAGGATGGTAGCCTGTAGAACTCCCCCCAAGTCATCCTTTCTTTGCACCGAGCATGCATCCAGCCTGTGCTCTGTTGCTAGGAAAACGCCGCATACAAACGCCGCATAGGTCGGTGGTTTTTCCCCCACTCTGACAAACGCCGCATACAGGCTGACCAGAATGATCCACACATTCGGGTTCAGCTAACCGAGGGCCACACCCAGCCCTCGGACCATCCTCCTCAGCCATGGATGCAACGGCAGCCAGACACCTTGACTACACAGTTTGATGTAGAACAGGGCCCAGCCCTCAGGCGCCTCAGTCTGGATCTCAATGGGACCGACCACCCGTAGCTCAACATCCGACGACATAGCCCACGCCGACCAGAATTTCTTTACCGTGGCCTCTGTGTCTCGTCTCTCATACGCCTCAATAACCACAAGACCGTGTCGATAGGTTCCGCGATCGGTACTGTCTCCTCGGTCACTTGCTCAGTGCTCACACCAGCGAGTTTCTTCCTGCTCGTCTGAGCCCTGTCCTCACCCCTGGACCAACCAGACGTCGACGCCCCGGTCTAATCGTCTCTGATGGATTTCTTCGCGGAAGACCTCATGTAACGATCCATCCCGAATTATCGGGATTAATTAAGAATTAATGACGGATTAGCAAGACTAATCGGGGATTAAACGAGAATTAACGGACGAGCAGGGCGAAATGACGATTTTGCCCCTATAATGGGTGAATCGTTGACTTTTCGTTCAGGTGGTTAAATGGACTTTGTCCAATGACTGTGATGTAGTTCGAGACTTCACGAGTTCATATACAGGTGGCATGCCTGATTTCGACGTTCGAGGAAGAAGTTATGATTTTCGGCAGTTCGGGGGCATTTTGGTAATTTGGTTAAAAAGGGGCAAATAGTTGACTTTGGATTGGGAGGTCCGATTACCGAGGGTCAAGGACCGTTACGTAGATTGAGACGATATGAATCCGTAGATAGGCTGCACATCAAATTCGGACGTTCGACGGAAAAGTTACGGTTCACGGAAATTTCAGAGAACTATTTACGACGACACATTTTACGAGGTAAAAAGGAGTTTTTTCCTAAGTGGGGCCCAGATATTTTTGAAGAGGCCCAATGTATGGGTGACAAGTGTCACTCATCCATTGCCCATTCCCTTACATTCATGCACCCCTCTCCCTTATCTGTTCCATTCATCCAAACCAAACCAAAACCCATAAACCGTGCAACCCACCCCTCACAAACCCCCCTCTACCTTCTCTAATGAGCATGAACCATGAAGGGAGCAGAGAGAGGAGATTGAAGTGATGATGGTGGTGGCAGGATCGGCTAAGCTGTCATGCACGGTGGAGAGAAGTAACTCGGTTTAACCTATTAAATCCAATTTCGATTTGGGCTTCATGGACTGTTTTGGGTGTTTGGATGAGGCTTGTTAGGTTTTCAGGAAGATAATAGGATGGTTTTGATGGTGGTTCACGTCTGAGGAAGCCTAAGGGGTGATCGGGAAACCTTGAACCGTGAAAGGAAGGAATGAATGGGTCGGGTTTAAGGGTTTTCCTTAGGTTTAGGGATTCGAATAGATGGGAAATGATGAAATAGGAAGTTTAGGATTGATTTGGAAGGCATTAGACGAAAAATGGGGGAAAAACTAGACCGGACCAGTCACATCGGTCCAGGCAAACTGGCTGCACAGGGCTGAACCAGCCGGACCGAGTTCACGGCGGGTTGAAGATGATCTACAGTGGACGCGTGAGCCCACGCGCAGGGCCTTTTGGGCGGCACGTGGCAGCGCATAGGACCCCTTTTGGGGATATGTTCAACACACAAAATCATCTATTCGATGTAACAAACATTTTGGGACTGGTTTCGAGTCGATCGGACATCATCTCAATATAGTTTGGGTTGTCCGAAGGTTTAGGTTAGCGTTTAAAAATAGTTAAAAATAATTTGGACAGGTTCGGGAATCCAGGAGGCGACGATTGGCCCGGGAGAGGCTTATGGCGCACGTATCGCTGTGCGGCTTCAGACGGTCTGTGAGTGGACCTTTCTTTCGAGCTTGATGCATGCATGAATGTTTTATAAGTGTTTTAATATATGTTTTGTGATGCCATGAGTGCATTTTTTTGTGTAACCTAGGATTTACGTATTTGCACGTATTTCGAGATTTTTGGTTTTATACAATGCTTGTACGTGCTAGGTTTTTAATGAGGGTTTAATGAATTGGTTTTGGATTTAGAAATTTGAAATCGAGCATGAGACCCATTTGATTTACATACTCTCGGACTTGGAGTCCATTTGATTTGACGAGGAATCGGAGCGAGGGTCCATTTGAGTTATACGATCGGGCCGGGGGCCCCGTTGATTGTAATCTCGGGCTTGAGGCCCCTTTGACTGTCATATCGAGCTTAAGGCCATGTTGGTTTTGAAATCGAGTTTGAGGCCCCGTTGAGTTATGGTTTCAGACTTAGGGCCCAGTTAGTCGTCATATCGGGCTAGAGGCCCAGTTGATTGTGAAATCGGGCTTAAGTCCCAGTTTGGTTTACGAAATGAGAATTCAGGCATGAGACCCTGTTGAACTGTGGATTTAGGCCGAGGCCTGTGAAAATGGATTTGAATCGGATTCGAGGAATCCTGTTGAGATGAATCGGGTATGTGACCCAGTTGAAATATGTTTTGAGAAAGAAAGAAAGTATTTGAAATTGTATTATACCCTCCATATGATTTATATGGTCTCCTCCAGAAGTCGACCTGGAGAGTCACGATCCACAGACCAGAATGGATATCCCCATAGGGATCCCGTTCCAAGAGTGGAAGTTATGATGTGGTCCCAGACTAGATTCCGGAGAGATGTGAGGACTAGATCCGGAGATAGAGCTCGGACTAGATCCAGAGATAGAGCCTCCCAGATGGAGAATTCTTGGGGGAAGACTCAGAGTGAGACCCCGAGTAGTGTGCACACTAGTATAGATATGATGAATCATGACATATGTCGGGGATGTGTTCCCTAGGGGCTGTGTACCCTAAGTTGGCATCTTCTCGGAAGTACCGCGGATGGGTTATACGTATGTGTATGTATATGGTTTACGAAAAGTGATTTGGGGGCGGAGACCCCGTGTTTTATGTTTTGGAAAGTGGTTTGGGGCAGAGACCCCTATTCTGTGTTTTGGTATTTCACTGAGAATGGTTATGGGCTGAGTCCCACTTGTGTTTGGTTTGGGTTGAGTTCCCATGTATTGATTCACGGGTTTTGTGATTTCGGGTCGGGAATCCATAAATGGTTTATGAACGTTTTGGTAAATGATTTTTGAATGCATGCATGTACTTTTAGTGAAGGGTATAAAGGTCTTTTATGAAATGTGTTTTTATGAACTTATTATTTTTGTCCACTCACAGTTTTTGTGGTTTTAATGCCCTTCAGGTTGATCGCGGATGCGGACTGTAGCAGAGACTGAGACATCACACTCCTCCTCCTCCGATCCTGGCGTACTCTAAAAGCCCAGGTGAGGGCTAGAGAAGGAATTATCCCTGGTTTGACACTTCGTGTCAGACTAGATCAGGCGCGTCCCACGTTAATCCTGGGGGATTTGGGACGGGTCCTAACACCTCATCGGTGTTTCCTCCACCGAAGGCCCCGCTTCCATTGAGGAGCTCTGTCGGTCTCCTTCATCATAGTCTCGTACTTTGTTGGATTGACTATCCCTATCATACATCGGAACAATCTACGAACATAGACAAAAAACACTTTTGGGTCACCAACCGCTATATTCCCAGGATCGAACCGACATCCGACCTCTAGTTCATCCACAGTTCATAAAAAAAAAACACACTGAATCAGAAACAAGCAGGGGAAAGAGGCTATACCTTGTTATATGGCGGTTGTTGTAACGACCCAGAAATTCGAAAAAGGAAAATTTGAAGGAAATGACGATTTTTCCCCTGGAATTAGGCAAACAGTTGACTTTTGCTTCGAAAGGTCAAACGGACTTTGACCGATGACTGTGACGTAGTTCGGGACGTCACGAGTTCATAGACAGGTGGCACGCCCGATTCCGACATTTGAGGAGAAAGTTATGATGTTCGAAAGTTTAAGGGTAATTTGGTAAATTGGTTAAAAGGGACTATTTGTTGACTTTTTGATCGGGACCGTGTTTGGACTTTCCGTAAGTATCGTTGGGTAGGTCTCGAGACGTTGAATCCGTAGACAGACGACATGCATCGATCAGAGGTCAGATGTGAAAGTTATGAGCCTCGAACGGTGAAAGGCAATTTGGTAATTTCTCAAAGAAGGATAAAATAGTAATTTGACTGGGCTTTGTGATGAGTCAGTACAAGTGTGACTCACTTTGGTTGTTGAGTGACATCTATCACAGGCAGATTGTAGCTTAGTGGCAAAGAGAGATTAGTGGCAATGAAGATTGGGCGGTGTGGATTTGAATTAAGAAAATAAATCGTGCAAGAATGTGTATTTTGTGAAGGACAAAACAGAGCAGTAGGCTCAAACAGCTTGTGCAATCTCTATGTCTGATCGATTTGTAAGAGAAATGAAGAGAGAATTTGAGAAGGAATTGTGAGGATTGATTTGGAGAGTTTAGACGTGGAAACCTCTAAACCTGAAAGCTCAAAACAGTGAGAATTCAAATTCTTCCATAAAAATTGAATTCAAATTTCTAGGTCCTGAAACTTCAAATTAAGCTTGATTTTAGCTTTCTGGGATTGCCTCGATGAGGACCACCTCAAGAATGAAGAAAATCGATGCTGTTTTGGCTCTGAACGGACCTAGTGACAGAAAAGGAATTTGAGGATTGAGTCGTGCAATTGAAGGGTTAGAAGGATGAAATTGAGCTTCGAATTACGTTTATATGGACTCTGCGAAGCTACTGAATAAATCAATTTGGAGAAACATGTGGAAATTGGATGAATTGCAGGATGAACAATACGATTATGTTCTTCGAACAATCGAGTTCTAATTGACGGATTGAGGTAAGTTCTTGTGTAAATTAGATTACAGAACCATAATTAGACTCCTAACGATGCTATTCGATGATTCAATTGAAGGGATCGATGACGAATTGGCAGGAATCCAGCCGGGTCATCTCGCGGGCCAACCCGACCCATTTAACAAGAATCCGGGCGAAGACGACGACTGTAGCACTTTACTGTGCAGGCGCGTGGGCATGAATCCTGAGGTGAGGTCAACATGAAACTTGTCCTATTTTATGTAATGAACATTTTGACACTAGTTTCGAGGAAATTGGATATCGTTTCGATAGTGTTCTGAGTATCCGAAGTTTTAATATACGTTTAAAATACGTATTTAAATCCCGAAAAAATTGGGGAAAATTATGGGAAGTATATTGAGATGTTAGTGACCCTTGATAATGATTTTGGACAGGAATGATAACTTCCGAAATTTACGGAAAAACGTGCAGCTCGGAAAGCGAGCGATATGGACGGTGTGTGAGTGGACTTTTGTTTTCTACCCAGAATGCATGCATATGTTTTAAATGCTTTATGATATGATTTGAAATGATTTGGCATGATTGATGTTTCGATATGATGATTTTCAGATTTTGGAAATATTATTTTATTTTATATGGTTTCAGGCACGATTTTCGAGAAAACCATGATATTGTTGTTTTGGGCGAAGGCCCGGGATTTGAGATTGGTTTTGACTCGGATTATGAGTCAGGAAATGATTTGATGGATTTGAAATGCTTTGTGGATATATTTTGTGGATTTATGTGAAAATGGCAACTAAGGTTGCGGTTACGCCGATTTACGTGAAAGTGATATTTTGGGCGTGAGACCCAATGGAAATGTGATTTTGATTGGATTGGTATTTCCATGTGATTACATGATGATAATAATGGTTTTTGGATTTATGAGATAATCGGGACTCTGGTTTTACGGATTATGTTTTGGGCTAAGACCCTGTATTGAAAATGGTTTTGATTTCAAATGCAACTGTTTTCACTGGTTTTCGTGATGATGATATGTTGTGGATATTAGGGCTTTCGGGGTCGAATATGTTTCCCCCGAAGTGCACCCTGGATATTAGGGCTTCTGGACGGGAATGTGTTTCCCCGGAATGAACCCTGGAGATAACGCTCGCCTCCGGGATGGATGTGTGTACCCCGGAGAGGTCACGTAGCACGGTCTGTTGTCGTGCAGCCGAGGGAGGCTCGACTCATATCAGATGTGATGGATTATGTGGAGATCGGTCGGTGATGTGTTCACGATGGTCTGGATTACCGGCTGGTGATGTGTTCACAGCAGCGGATGCTCGGATTTTGAGCGGTCGTTGAGCCTGTTGATTTGCACGCGTTGCAGGGATAACGTGACTATACTAGATTGGATATGAGACTGGATATGGAAATGAGTCCCGTGGTTTTATTGAGATTTGTGATTTATAACTATTTGTGCCCAGATTTATTTTACTCGTGATTTATGATATGCATGCATGTTTGTGAAACTGGCGGGTAGGAATGTATTTTGATAAATATATTTCTAAACCTTTGTTTTTTCCACTCACACCTTTTCTATTTTATTGACCCTCCAAGTCATGGCGCGATGATCGAGGCTATTCGGGAGGTGGAGGCATGAGTAGGCACAGGTACGGTTACCCCTTGTTTGACAAGTACTGAGGGTAATTTCGGAACTTCAGTTGACTTGTCAGACGGGAGCAGGACCGGACACGGTTATCTATGTCCTTCGGGGACGGGTCCTGTCAGTCATCCTCATCGGAAATCGTACAACCGTAGAAGTCTGTTGTAAAAACACTCGTCGGAAATCGCCTAAGCACAGAACAATTTCGAAAGCCAAAATGCATGAAATTGAAAAGGGTAAAATGTTTTTTACCCACTATTTATAGGCGCAGGTCGGTAGTCGAAGGGTCACCTGGTTTCGAGTGACATTTATTACCATGCCAGCTTTTTCCCATAGACCCCACGTGTCCATGCGCGACTCACTGACACCCAACGGTGGCGAATTTCAACGGTCACATCGACCGACCCACGACACAGACGGTTCCTCGACTTCCCCAACCTACTGACACAACACCGGTGGCCCTCGATTTCCTTGCCCACACCGACTGACTCACATCCGCTCGGTTTTCCCTCCGCCTTCCACCACGGACAATGCCGCTCGGTGCACTCCCTCGCTTGGGGGACTTGGGGGACTGGAAGCATACACATCCGGTCTGAGGCACTCTTTTTACACGTCCCTAATCAAGAAATTCCACCTGGGTCACGAACTTGGGGGACTTCTATTCATACCATATCGGCCCAGACCGACCCAAAGGCCCAGACTAACCTGTAGACCCAATCCACTACCAGATACCACATCAGCCCAATCCGACTTTGGAGGCATAGCCCTCTGTTGATCGACACGTCTAATCAGACCGACCGGGAGGCTCAGCCCTCTGAAAGAACCATACCACAGGCCGACTCTGGGGGCCCAGTCCTCTGTCGGTGGGTGCGTTAGTCCAGACCGACCCGAAGGCCCAGTACTTCTGCCCAACACATCTCCAGAAGCCCAAGTGGTTTAGGCCCACTCAGATGAACAAACCCTAGTAGGGTCTGGCCAACGCCAACACGGGGATAGCCTCACCTGTCACGTGTCGGCCCCACAGCAACCGACATTTGACCACATCGGGAGAATGCAATTATTATACTCACCACACCCATACAAAAGGGGTTCATTTGTCATATAAAGGTAACTAAGTATTTACTATTCACAACCACTTGACATTGCACTAATTACCGCACTAATTACCACACCACTTACACCTCAGACTGACTACTGACTTGAGCGTCGGAGTACCTTTGGACTGGTATCACACCGGTGCTTATACTCTGACCGACCAACCGGTTTCCCCCTCTTTCAGGTCTATTCAAGGGCACGTGGCAGAACATCATTCACTCTCTAAGTTGGCACATTTCGTGCATCAACAAACATAAAAATCAAGTGTAGTTAATACTAATAAACTTTGAAAACATTAGAGAGACGTGCAAGTCGTTGTTCAATTTGTTAAGCTGAATTAGATGTTGGAAATGTCCAGGCAGCTGGGGAAACACCAACCTAATGAATCCAGGTGAAGGCAAAGTCAATCATTTCCATGAGGCCATGAACAAAGTTATGGAGTTGGTCAATATGGGATTGCTTAAGGATACTGTGAACTTTCTTTTATTTTATTTTATTTCAATTTATTGTTTTCGTGTCTTATTGTGTTGGCTTTTGAAGAGGCTGTTGTTTACTAATGATAAACTGATTTAATATTGGATTAGCAGAAGAGCAAGCAACTTAGAACCAATTGCTATGTAAAAATTCACACCCTTTTACAGTATTAAAACAAATATATAGTGTAACCCACAAAGCAAGCAGACTGTTTTTTTTTTTTTTTTTGATAAAAAATTAAGAGACTGAAGGTTGATGACCGAGAAGGAGAAACGGTTATTGGTTTTTCATCCCTCGTTTCTTTCTCTAGTTTCTAATAAAAAATGAAAACTAAAAACGGTTATAGAAGGGGCTATGGGTTCTCTTTCTCATTAGGGTTGCTGGCCACCACTTCAATTTTTTTTATTATAATTTTTTTTTTTAAAAAAAAATGAGGCTAAGTAAAAGAAGAGATTCGAACTCTAATTTTATTTTCGTTTCCCCCTAATATGAAGCTAGTTTATTGGCAATATATGAAGAAGATTGAAATAAGAAAGTGTGTAGTGCATATGATTGGCCAAGTCCCACCAATACGCAACAAGTCTTCGACTTCATTCCTTGATGGAATCAAATCAATTTCGTGAAGATCATATATTATTCTTCCTTAGCTAGCTATTTTTTTTTTTATTTTTTTTTATATATTTCTTCAGTTCCCTCTTAACAATTTAAAAATTCTATGACAACCAAGAAATATATAAGCTCTATTCTATATATAACAAATGAAAGTCAGTTTTATATGGAAACCCTAACCCTTCCTCTCTAGGGCACCGGCCAGCGTAGGCTATTGATGGAGCTCAAATAATATTTTTTGGCTTCATGACGGATAATTATCTACTTTTGAGGAATACGTTCATAATTAAAGTATATAAATTTATAGATTAAAACATAGCATGGGACAACATTTTGGAAACTGATTTGGAGTTTTTGACTACATAATTAATTAACAAAATAAACAATAATTAGGTGAGTTTAACTTTTCAATACGAAAGACAAAAGACATAAGCGCCCCTTATAGGTGTCTACAGTACTCTCGATGCCAATGGAAGGAGGGAGGATCTAAACTAAGTATATCAACATTGCACAAGGTAAGTACAAATCATAAGCGTGTAGGAAACAGATGATCAGTAGTCAAATCACCATATCAAGAATCAACCGATAACTTTTACTTAGTTTCTGATGCTGACCGTATCTTTTTTGCAGTGTACGAGGTAAGTTTAATATTATCCTAGTCTCATAGGTTAAGGATCCTGAGTACTAATTGGACCATAATAATTACAACTTACGTACTAGTTTAATTGTTATTAAAAGACTTACTCACTCACTAATTAATCTTAATCTTAATTAATGGTAAGGTAGTTCATTGTAATGCGTCAAGTAGTGATATCAACATATATAAATATATAATTGTGGTCTAAATCCATTTTAATTAATTTATTTCCTTAAATATATATATATATATATATATGATGAAGCCAATGATGTATCCAGGTATAATATATGACAAGAAAAATTATGAATATGAACATGCATAAAGGTTGACTTACTTTAATATTTTGATTTCTTTTGTGTTTTAGGTCATTTTACTTTTCACCAGCCTCCATCAATTAAGAAACTTAACCCTCAAGTCTCAACCCATTTAAAAAACAAGGGCAAGAATACAATCTGTTTCAAACATAATAACATGTATAAATTGGATCCCATATATAAAATATATGAATGTTATGGAACCATAAATCATCGAAAAAATATGCAGCTGTCACGTGGCTTGTAACTCACATAATACTAATATTATCCCTGGTAAATACGATGTCGGCATCCAACGATCTTTGCATTAATTTAATATATTTATCAATTAAATATATTAATTAATCAGATCAATATTAATAATAAATAATCACTCCGCGATTTATTTATTATTAATTATATAGTTAATAATATGTAATTTCTCTCAGTAGAATCACCTACGTGATACTATTTCTTTCAACCAATCAGATGCTCTGGTGACTCACAAGACTCCACTATAAATACAAAACCTCTCTTCACTTCAAGGGGTAATTCAAAAACTCATACTAAAATTCTGCCGGTTTATTTCTCTCGATTAAACTGATTTTGGCATCGGAGTGTTCTTGGTTGAACCACCCGCCCCCCCCCCCCCTCCGGACTTCAACCTTAACCCCGTTTTTTTCTTGTTATTGTGTGTAAGGATCAAGAAAGAATTATACAAGTCCGGATGATTTCTGTATCAACAACTGATGCTTTCATTGAGAGCCGAATTGAGAAATACTCAATGCATGCTCTCTAGTTTTTTCAAGAAAAACTTCATTATTGTTCAATCAAATTTATCGGAATCACTCCTAATGGGAACTGCGACCTGTTATGCAATCAAATTTTCCATGATGCAAGAAAGGGTACCAGCCCGTGGATACGACGTCCAAGTCATGTCAAAGCCATTCGGTACCGGCGTACTCCCCGACATTAATCCACTTCTCGCATTCTGTGTGACGACAACCTTCTCACTTGCGGATGGGCGACTAGCTAGAAAGGCGTCATAACAAGCCCCAAATTGACTCAATATTGACGCGGAACATTAGAGGCTTATGAACAACTTACATCATGCATGAGGATACACTCAAACCCATGAAGGACACGACGTGACACCTTGCCACTAAAGCTCGAGACGTAAGTCCCAATGCTCTGCATGACATGCACTACACGAGGATGCGCTCATGTAACAACCCGTACCTTCGGGAAGGGTAAAAATGTAATTTTGTAAAAGTTTTGTATAAAAGGACGATTTTGCCCTTGTGAATAGTAGGTCAAAAGTCGACTTTTTGATTTACCGGTTGGATGAGTGTTGACCATTGACCGTGACGTAGTGTAGGATGTCACGAGTCCGTTGACAGGTGGCATGTCCGAATTGGACAATCGGAGAAAAAGTTATGGTGTACGGAAGATCGAGGGCGTTACCGTAATTTTGATTAAATGAGGAAAATGTTGACTTTTTAATGGACTTATAATTTTCACGAAGACCGAGGACAGTTAGATAGGTCTCGACGTACTGAATATAACGACAGGCGGCATGCTGTCATCGGACGTCGGACGGAAAAGTTACGGGTCTAGAACGTTTGAGGGCAAAATGGTAATTATAACGAGGTGCAAAATGGTCTTTTTCCCTCAGCCAATCAGATAAGGGCAAGTGGCAGCAGGTGGAGTGGGATATTTGTTTTGCACCAAGGGATTGTGGACACGTGGGGAGAAGCCAGAGGCTTCTGGAGGAGTCTAAGTGTGCACGGCCACACTTTGCACAAAATCAAACCGTGCATTTGATTTGAACGCAGAAAAACAGAGGGTGAGAAATTGGGAGAGATTGATCGATTCTGTGCAAGGGAGAGTGAAGAGTGATTTGAGAGAGTGACAGGGAGATAAGAGTGAGCTGGTGGTCGTGCTGTTGGACGGAAATCGTGCACGGGGACACGGCGGAGGACGGTTGCAGTTTCTGGGAAAACAGAGAGAAGGCGGACTGTGGCGGTGGCTACGTCGTGAGGTGGCTCAAACCCAGGCAGTGGGAGGCTTAGGAGGTTGCAGGGGACCCAACGAACACCGTGGCACGCGGCAGTGCGCACGGCGGAGACGAAATCGAAAGGTGAGTTCTATTCCCCTGTTTTTCCCGTGAGTTTCAAATTGAAAATCGTGAACCTGGAGCTAGAGTCGAGGGGATTGGTGAGTGAAGTGAGGTTTAGGGAGGTCCTAGGAGTAGTGTATGACGGTTGCCGTGACGGGGGAGTTCACGGTGGGAGTGGTGCGACGGCGGGTACTCTGTTACCCTGTTTGGCCGTGAATTTCAAACGGGAAATCGTGGACTTAAAGAGTGAGTCGAGGGTTCCTGTGAGTGGTGTGTGATTCAGTGAGGTTGTGGGAGGAGTTTAGAATGACCACCGTGAAGGGGGAAGCACTGGGTGGCCGGGAAGGAAAGCAGAGCTTTGTACGGGTTTCTTTCGAGCTTCAGTCGTGAAGTTGTGGGTCGAATCGAACCTAGAGAGTGAGGGGGATGAGTTCTTTGGGATTGAACGAAGCTTTAGGTGAAGAAAGGAGGGGAAACGGTGGCCGGACGGCAGAGAATGGCTCTCGCCGGTCTGGGTTGCAGCCTGGTGCGAACCGGGTTCGATCGAGGAAGACGGTGGCACTGTAGCAGGCGCGTGAGGCCCACGCGCAGCCACTTTGGGCGGCGCGTGGAGGCGCGTGGGGAGGAATCCGGCCAAGCTTCCAACATGGTTTTAGTTCTAAAGGTTCTAAGGAATCCAATGGTATAATTTTCGAGTTAATCGGACGAAGTTACGGGATGGTTCGGGAATTCGGACGGTTTAGGGTTTATGAATAAAATATTATTTAAATTCCCGAAGAATTGGGGAAATAGGGTGAGTATCCTTAATGTAATTGTGACCCTATTTGGTGTCTATTGACAGGACATGAGACTCCTGAAACGGTCGAGGAGAGCACGGAGCGCAATTGACTCGTTTCGATCTGTGAGTGGACTCCTTCTTTTCTTTCGAGCATGCCTAATTGTTTTATTTAATGATTTACAGTATTAAACGTGTTTTTATGCTTCTTGTTGATGGTTATATGTGGTTGTTATGGTTGCACGTTTTTCGAGACATTTACGGGATTTCACACGTTTTTTCGAGAAAAGCTGGTTTTCGGACCTTGATGACATTTTTGAGGATTTAAGTTTAAAAATGTTTTCTGATGATGATAAATGGGTTGTGAAAAATGATTTGTGATTATATGTGGTTTTTGGTGTAAAAATGGATTTCCGGATTTGGGTTCGGAATGTCGGTTCTGAACGCCGGAAGGGCTTCGAACCGGGGATTTCGAATTCGAGTTTGGCGATGGATTTCGAATTGGTTTTGCACAGACTCTGGATTGGATTTTCTGGATCTGGATATGGGTTTAAAGACCTGGATATTGATTGACGGGGGACGGGCCCGGATTGAGTTTAAAGACTCGGGAGTTTAAAGACTCGGATATTTATGATATTACCCCCATAGGCCTATTGAGTTTAAAGACTCGGGAGTTTAAAGACTCGGATTACATTTAAGGCCTGGTTGAGTTTAAAGACTCGGATAGACCCAGCAGGTTTGATCAGAAAATAGTGTTTTTATAGTGTTTCTGTTTCTTATGATATTTTATAGTGTTTCTGTTTCTTATGATGTTTCTTGGTTTATAATTATTTTAATCACTGAGTTAGGCATGTGATTTCAAAATGGAGGGAACAAAGTGTTCTAGTTTCTTAGCTTTGATTTGATAAGAAACGGTTTTCAAACTTTAATTTTCTTTTAGTCCACTCACATCTTTTGGTTTTAAATTTTCCCTCCAGGTCGTGGTGATAGCGTTGGGGTGAACGTTGAGGCAGATATCGAGGCATAGAGCTTCTGACGTTCTTCCGTTGCCACACTAGCATAGTAGGATTTTGTGCCCATTTTGTCGAACTATGCTCTGACTGGCAGTTGTATTATATTTACTCCTTCGTCTGATAGTTATGCTTATAGTAGTATTGTAATTAGTTTGGCACTTTATGTGTGATTGTCAGACGAGAGCAGGGTTCGTCCCGGGTACCGAGGTGATATTTGGGACGGGTCCTGACAGCTCAAATCTATGAAATACAAGGCGTGGCACCTTGTCACCAGAGCTCAAGACGTGAGTCCTAACGCTCTATACACCATGCACGAGGATGCACCCGAGCCCATGTAGACCGAGACGTGACAACTGTCCACCAGAGCTCGAGGCATAAGTCCCGACACCTTACATGATATGCGCAGGTGCTACAACATCTGTACACATAACACGACTCATCACAACAAGTTGAATAGCTAAACAGCCAAGACCAAGTCCAATCAGAGCTCCTACAATGACTTCAACGAGGCCTCAGAATGTCAGAAACTGCTAAGAGACGCAGCACACCCAGCGAAGGGCAACGAAACCTCGTAAAACGCACTAGCAAGGAGAACGTCAATCACCGGACAATGTCCAAAGACGTGTCGCTAAGTGATTTTGGAGAAAAAAGACACACCCACTAAGTAAGGAGTCAACGACATCACGTGACCTCCGATATTACAAACGCTTGCTCAAGCAGACAAGTCAATGAAGGTTTGAGACGTTCTGGCCACCACAGAGAGAAAGATGGGACATACTCACTGGCATGCTTACACACTTTGACAATGGAGCTCTTGGGAAGTCGACACTACCCCACATGACGCTACTCTCGCCCTCAGTGAGGCATACTACATGTTGGAGACGTAAAAAAGATGCTAAATCAATGCCTTCAAGGAATCCAATGCGACGATGGTCTGGGAGACGACTTTCGGCACCAGATTCAACCATACATCATCAATTTCAAGTGTTGGACCATGTCCCATGACACACCTCCAAGCGATTCCGAAAAAGAAAGTTGTACACCTAGAGGACAAGCGCAGCTTAGACACGAAGCCTTCGTCGTGCGAAGTACTCGAAGCCTTCGCCACACAAAGCACTCAAAGCCTTCGCCACGCGAAGCACTCGAAGCCTTTGTCACGCAAAGTACTTTAAGCTTTTCCTACGTGAAGCACTCGAAGCCTTCACCATGTGAAGCACTCAAAAGCCTTCATCACGCGAAGCACTCCGAGCCTTCGCCACGCGAAGTACTCTGAGATTTTACCACGCGAAGCGAAGCACTCGAAGCCTTCGCCAAGCGAAGCACTCTAAGCCTTTGTCATGCAAAGCACCCGAGTCTTCACCACGCGAAGCACTCCAAGACTTCTCCATGCGAAGCACTCTAAGCCTTTGTGTAACAATCCATCTTGGATTTCTGAATTTGATTAGTGATTAATGACAGATTAGTGAGATTAATTGGTGATTAGTTGAGTAATTTCAGACGGATGGTGCGAAAGGACAGTTTTGCCCCTATAATGGGCGAAATGTTGACTTTTGGTTCGGGCGGTCAAACGAACTTTGGCCGATGACTGTGACGTAGTTCATGACGTCACGAGTCCGTAGACAGGAGTCACGTTCGATTCTGACATACGATGTAAAAGTTATAACGTTCAGAAGTCAAAGGGTATTTTGGTCATTGTTTGCATTGGGATTTGTGCCCAGTAGATTGGTGACACTTGGCTGCCTAAGGATTGGTGCCCACTAGAATTGGGACACATGTCCCTCACTGAAAGGCTGTGGAAGTCTCTCCCTCACAGCCATATACTTTTTTTTAAACAATGGACATGGTTGCATGGGTTTTGGACGAACACATGGAGAAAAACAGAGGGGTTCTGAGTGTGTGATTGTGAATCCCTTTTTCCTCAAACCTTGACCCGTGAAGAGTGAATGAACGTGAGTGAGCATGATGAGGTGGTCGTGATGGTGGTGCTGCCACGAGAACTGTCGTGGACGGTGGACTTAGGATCATGGAAAACAGAGAGTTGAGTGTGGCCTTGGACCCAATATCCTCAAATCCTCATCAATTTTCTATGACTCGTGAAGGAAAGATGAAGAGAGTGAGGATACGAGTCTAGTGATGGCCACGGTCGTGCACGACGGCGATGGTAAATGTGGAATCTCAATATTGTTCTGTTTTGGTTTTAAAATGGAAGATCATGATTAATGGTTTGTTGATTGCTTTGGTTCATTGGATGTTGTTCATGAGGTTTTAAGGAATGACACGACCCATCCCAATCCCCCCGGGATTACCATGGAATGTGTCATGCTCCCGTCTGACAAGAGGTGTCAGACAAGGGATAACCTGTTGCCACTGCCCAAACGGGCTTCCAGAGTGCGCAAGGATCGATGGAGGAGGTGTGCGATGTCCCAGTCTCGGCTGCAGTCGCTTCCGGAATCAACCTGAAGGGCATTAAAAACAAAAGCTGTGAGTGGACGAAAATAAACAAGTCTGTTTAAAACATTTATAAAGACATTTATGCCCTCAGTAAAAACATATGCATGCATCGAAAACCAATAATCACATATTCATTTAGAAATAACCATTAGGGCATTAGCCCAGAAACCATAAGCATAGTTTCAAATCCCAAAGTCAATCCAAAAGTTATTTCATAAATCCAGTAATATACATTTATTATTTTTCCATCTCCGGCATCCCTGATGCCTAGCGTCCCCGACGCTTGACGTCCCTGACGTCATATCTCACGGTATTAAGCAACGCGTGCTGCCCGGGGTCTCACCAGGTCCATATCTCTGACATCCCCGATGTCTGATGTCCTTGACGTCTAATCATAGCAATCCTGCTCCTGAGTCACTATACGGTCCGGCTTCTCCGTACAATGACCCCTCGCAGACAATGCACCGTGACTCCCCCAGTGTCCCCGACACCTGGAGGAGACCAATATATATATCCTCGTATCGAGATGGTTTTATGGAACAAATTTTATTATTCATTTCCAAAATATCACAAGGGCCCTGCCCCGAATTTTCATAAAACCGTCAAAAGTACAAATAGTTCATTATCAAATCCGAACTCATTTATTCAATTCCATTTTAGGGTCCCCGGCCCGAAATCACATATATAAATCAACTGGGCCCCTGGCTCGATTTCTCAAATCAACTGGGCCCCTGGCCCGAATTTACTTTATCAAATCCGTAACTGTTTCATAAAATCATATCTGAACCACTATTATGGAAATCAGTGCAAATCCGAAAAAAATCTCGATTTACGTGCAAACAGGTAAATCGCCTCGAAATGCGTGAAAACATATAAATTCACCGATATCCAAAATAAATCATATAATCACAATTATAAAAATCATGAAACAGTTATGCATGCATCGAATTTATAAAACCAAAGTCCACTCACAGACCGTTTAACCGAGCACCTCGATACGCATGCCACCGGCCTTCCCGGGCCTCGTTACTAACATCGGGACTCCCAAACCTGTTCATAACACATTAGAGGGTTACTAACCTCTACATTAACATCCTATTCAAGTCCCGTAATTTTTTCGAATTTTTAACTATTTTTAAACTGGATTTAAAACCTTCGGAAATCCCGAACAATATCGAAACGGGGTCCGATTGACACGAAACCAACGCTAAAATGTTCGTTACATTGCATAGGACAAAAGTCATGTTGACCTCACCTCGAGATTCGTGCCCACGCACCGTCATGCGCCACCGTGAGTGGTTGCGCGTGAAAGCCACGTGCCTGCTACAGTGACTGCTACAGTCATCGTCCTCACCCGTATGACTGGTAAACGGGTTTAATTACCCGCGATCTGACCCGATCAGATAACCATCAATTCATACCCGATTCCTTCCGTTTTTGATCCTAAAACAATCATTAACCAATCAATTTCAGTTTTGTGTTAATGATCAACACCAACCATCCCTTAATCGTGCCATCAACCCGTGATCACCAAAACGGGTCGATCACCGTAACTCCACAATTCCTCAACCATTGTCAAATTAACTTTCCAGTAAGCTCATTAGGATTAATACGAACTAATTCGCATGATTAATTGGACATGAAGTTACCTCAATCACCACCACTCAAGCTTGGATTTTCCAGCCGTCCACCTCGTCCGTCCATGGCTCTAGGAGCTTCAAAACTTGCCCCATTTGATCTGGATCGACTCAGTAAAGTTCCAGGAAGCTCATTCAATCCTCAATTAGTCATGGGCTGGCCTAAAACGGGAAGTTCGAATTTGAACTTCACACAGAACCAGTTTGGGCTTTCAGAACACCCCACTCACCAATTCTCTCTCATTTTTCCATCTCTCAATCTCAGAGTGTTTCTCTCAGCACCCAAAGTCTCTTCCCGTTCAAGGCCCACACAAATTTGATCTGGGGACGACTGATGAAGCGTGGGAAACAGTCCTCTGTTTTCTTCCATTTTCAGGTGCACCAGCCATAGTTTAATGGCCAACCTCACCGTCCCACACAGCCTTGCATCGCACAATCATTAATAAACAATCCCATAACACATATATAATAGTTTAGGCCATCAATTGCCCCATAAAAAAATCACTCGTGCGCTGGTCATGTTCTCCCAACACAACCGCTACAGTAATCCGTTCAACAATACCCTGTGAAATTAATATTCTGCCCTTGTGCAGAAAATTACCAAAATGTCCCTCACGCATCCAGACCCGTAACTCGGTCATTCGGACTCTGATTGACGCGTGCCGCCTGTCTACGGACTTAGGGCATCGAGACCTTTCTAACGGTCCTCGGTCCTAGGCCATCGGACTTCCCGATCGAAAAGTTAACATTTTCCCTTATTTCGTCCAAATTACGAAAATGCCCATGAACTTCCGTACGTCATAACTTTCACCACGAACGTCGGAATCGAACGTGCCACCTGTCTATGAACTCATGACGTCCCGAACTACGTCACGGTCATTGGTCAAAGTCCATTTGACCGTCCGAATTAAAAGTCAACGTTTTGCCCACGCCCAGGGGCAAAACGATCATTTTGCACAATTCGTCCGAATTCACTCAACTAATCCCCGATTAGTCATTCTAAATCATAATTAAATAATATTAAATCCCGATACTCAGGACGGGTCGTTACAAGGAAGCTATAGGACGTGGAAGGGAGGGCAACGGTGGTTAGAGTCGTGAGGATACGACGGAAGAAGAAGACCGATTTATGAATGATCAAGGAGGTATAATTGTGGTCTGTTTTTCATGTTTTGAAACCGTAGATCAATAGATAATGATGGGATGAAGGTGTAGGATGAAATAGGATCGAAAACGGACTGGAAATGGGCACAAAACTGTGAATGTCGATTTGGCTGGACCGGGCTAAACCGAACCAGTATGGACTGGGTTGTCTAGAGGTTGAAGACGACAGGGAGCAGGCGTGTGAGGGAGCCTGGCACTGTTCCTGGGGAAGTGTTCAACATGACTTTTAATGTAATTGATGTAACGAACATTTTGGGACTGGTTTCGAGTCAATCGGACATCGTTTCGATATGATTCGGGATATCCGAAGGTTTAGGATCGCGTTTAAAAAATAGTTAAAAATTCAGGAAAGGTACGAGGACTTATTAGAAGCTTATTGAAGTAGCTAGTGACCTTAGAATGTGATTTGGATAGGTTTGGGAAGTTCGATGATAGTGGATTAGCTGGGAAAACAAAATTGTACGCGTATCAAGGCAGCAGTGGGAATGGTCTGTGAGTGGACTTTGCTTTCTGAATTATGATGCATGCATAAATGTTTTTATATGTTTTCTATAAGTTATTTCTATGTTTGTGATTGTGATATCTATGATTTAAGATTTACACGTATTTCGAGATATTTTATGTATTTGCACGTTTTAAGAGATTATGGTTTTATGCTATGATCTGATAATGGTTTCGATACTGTGATTTTGGGATTTGAAATATGATTTGATTTCAATGGTTTATAAATGGATTTGGAAAAGTGATTTTGATAAACGTAAGGATTTCTGGATTTGGATTCGGAATGATGATTTCGGATTCGGATTTGGAAATGGATTCATGGATGTGGATTTGATAAAATGGTTTTGAATTGGATTTACTGGATCTAGTATTAGGTTTAAAGACCCGGATATGATTGTGACGGGGGCGAGCCCGGATATGTGATTTTGGGTTTAAAGACCCGATGAGTTTAAAGACTCGGGAGTTTCAAGGCTAGGATATTTTGATTTCCCTCGTAGGCCTGTTGAGTTTAAAGACTCAGATTGATAGTGAGGCCTGTTAAGTTTAAAGACTCGGATATATATTGAGTTTAAAGACTCGGATAGATCCAGCAGGTTCGATTGATGGAAATGTGTTTTAAATGGATTTTGGATTTCTGTGATATAGTAAGGGATTACAATATCGATGGTTTTCAAATGGTTTTTAGATGTTTTGGGCTGTGGCCCGGATGGTATGAATTTACGAATTTTTGGGCTGAGTTCCCGTACATTGATTGGATTTAATGGTTTTGGGCTGAGGCCCGGGGCTTGAGAAAAGGAAATGATTTCGGTTTTCATAAATGGGTTTTATTATCTTGGAAATGAAATAGTTTTATTATGCTGAAAATGAACTGGTTTTCGAATGCATGCATTGGTTTTACGTGGAGGGTATAACTGTCTTTTCTTATGAAACGTTTTATAAACTTATTATTTATTTTTGTCTACTCACAATTTTTTATGTTTTTCGATACCCTCCAGGTTGATGCGGTGCGGGCTGTTGTTAGTAAGACGAAGACGTCACACACGCGATCCACAGTGGTTCTACTCACTCTGGGAAAACAGACGTTGTTTCGGTATGTTGATCTGAGCATCCCTTGTCTGGCTTACGTGTTCCATGGAGGTTAGACAGGTGTTGAGCCTTCGTGTCACATGTGGGTTAGACGGGAGCATGACTTATTCTTTAGTCCCGGGGGATTGGGGTTGGGTCGTGTCACTTTGCCACGCAAAGCACCAGAGTCTTCGCCATGCGAAACACTCTAAGCCTTCACCATGCGAACGCGAAGCACTCTAACCCTTTTCCACGCAAAGCACCCGAGTCTTCGCCACACGAAGCATTCCAAGCCTTCGCCATGCGAAGCGCTTTAAGCCTTCGTCATGCGAAGCACACTAATCCTTCTTCATACGAAGCACTCTAAGCCTTTGCCACGTAAAGCACTCGAGTCTTCCCCACATTAAGCACTCCAAGCCTTCGCCATGCAAAGCCCCCCAAGCTTTCCCCATGCGAAGCACTCTAAAACTTCGTCATGCGAAGCACTCTAAGCCTTTGCGACGTAATGCACCCGAGTCTTCCCACGCGAAGCACTCTAAGTCTTCACCATGCGAAGCACTCGAAGCCTTCGCTAGGAAAAACACTCGAAGTCTTCGCCACGCGAAGCACTCCAAGCCTTAGCTATGCGAAGCACTCTAAGCCTTTACCACGCAAAGCACCCGAGTCTTCCCCACGCGAAGCACTCCAAGTCTTCGCCATGCAAAGCACTCTAAGTCTTTAACACACAATGCACCCGAGTCTTCGCCACGCGAAGCACTCCAAGTCTTTTCCATGCGAAGCACTCTAAGCTTTCACCAGGCGAAACCCTCCAAGCCTTCACACATGAAACAAAGCATCGCTTGCGAAGCATCAAGGCAATCGCCTGCGTTGTATCAAGGCAATCGCGCCGCGACGCATCAAGGCAATCGCCCCGCGAAGCATCAAGGCAATCATCCTGCGACGCATCGAGGCAATCTCTATGTGACACATCAATATCCTTGTTCATCAAAGCCATAATGCCTTTAGCTCACAATCTATCAGCACTTGCGCATTGTGAAGCACCATAGTCGTCCACTGGCGGAACACTCAAAGACTTCACCTCTGAAGGACTCGAAGCTCCTCTCCAAAGGGAAAAGCATAGCCTTCACCTTATAGAGCTAAGTCACCACCTCATGAAACTTGACGACTAAGTTTAATGTGATTGACCAACAATGAGGTACATGCTACTCAAGCACATTCCCAAGGATCTGTCACTCATACACAACAAAAGGACTTGTTGGGATTGGAAAATCGACTAAATATCGCTTCCAAATCCCACCAAGGGAAGAAATAGCTGGGTCATGTCATGAAAAATCTTGGGCAAATGTCTTAGTGCGTGCGACTACAAATTCCAGCACACCACTTTGAGATTGATTTGAACGTACCAAGCTCAAATGTTACTTTCTTGAAGATAGATTGATGGCGCGAAAAAGGTACTGAAGTCAGCTTTCCAACGCCACCAACGACACTCAATTCAGAGCTAAAACGAAGTCAGAAGACCAAATTTACTATACAAAGGTCAAATCTGCCGAAAATCACAAAACACTCAAAAAAAAATGGAAAGCTTCTACTAATGAAAATTAAAGAAGTTGTCAATTCACAAGTTGAATGCTCACACATATATTTAACGCTAAGATTAAGCTACGAACGAAGAAGAACCATGAAGCTCATCATCAGGACCAAAAAGGAACAGCCGGTTCATGTCATGAAAAAACTTGGGCAAATGTCTTAGTGCGTGCGACTACAAATTCCAGCACACCACTTTGAGATTGATTTGAACGTACCATTCTCAAATGTTACTTTCTTGAAGATAGATTGATGGCGCCAAAAAGGTACTGAAGTCAGCTTTCCAACGCCACCAACGACACTCAATTCGGAGCTAAAACGAAGTCAGAAGACCAAATTTACTATACAAAGGTCAAATCTGCCGAAAATCACAAAACACTAAAAAAAAATGGAAAGCTTCTACTAATAAAAATTAAAGAAGTTGTCAATTCACAAGTTGAATGCTCCCACATATATTTAACGCTAAGATTAAGCTACGAACGAAGAAGAACCATGAAGCTCATCATCAGGACCGGCACGACCTCAGAGTCTCTCTGTCAACCTGTGAGCAAGCCTTGGATGCCTTTGATCATCCCATTGTGGACTTCTAGTGACGCATCGTCCATGGCTTTCTTCAAGAAATAGGGGCAACCACCTCAGCATCGCTTACTTGACATAGTTGGCTTCACAAAAGCAACTTCACCACTTCTTTACTCCACGAAGACTACAAAGCGGCTTGACTTTCAACTCCAAGACGAAACAATGGTTTGGTTTCATGTGTCTTCACGCCACTTGGCTTTAGTGTCTAGATGATGGCATCTCCAAGCTCTCTTTCTTCAATTAGGCGATGATGTACGACATCTCAAGCTTTGCAAGGGGCATGATCGATCCTCCATTCTATGTTCCGCCTTGCTACACCCTATTTTGAAAAAGGTCTTGAAGATCAAGTCTCTGGAAGGTCATCTGTCATCCAAAGCAACTCCTTGGAAAGCTTCAATTACTTCATGGCACCACATGCAGTTCGCCTCGCGTCATGGGAAGCCTTGCTTTGAAGATGAAGCACATCTCGCCTTGTAGCTGCAACACACATTGTCTTGCACTCTGATGCACCTCGTCTCGCACTTGCAGCACGCCTTTCCTTGTAGTTGCATCATGCCTCGCATTGAACTTTGTTGCACCTTGCCTTGCACTCTGTTGCACCATGCCTCACCTTGCACTCTACTGCGCCTCTCCTGCACTCTGCTGCACCTCACCTGGCACTCTGTTGCATCTCGTTTTGCCCTATGTTGTACCTCGCCTGGCACTCTGCTGCACCTCGCCTGGCACTCTGCTGCACCTCGTCTTGCACTCTGCTACACCTCGTCCCGCACTTGCATCACGCCTCGCCTTGTAGTTGCATCATGCCTTGCATTGCACTCTGCTGCACATCGTCTTGCACTCTGCTGCACATCGTCTTGCACTCTGCTGCACATCGTCTTGCACTCTGCTGCACCTGTCCCGCACGTGCATCACGCCTCGCCTTGTAGTTACATCATGCCTCGCCTTGCACTCTACTGCAGCTAGCCTGGCACTCTGTTGTACCTCGTCTTGCACTCTGATGCACCTCGTCTTGCACTCTGCTGCACCTCGCCTTGCACTCTGCTGCACTTCGCCTTGCACTCTGCTGGGTCGTGACACGTCGCACTCCAAGTGATGAGACTCCTCGCCTCGCACTTGCAGCATGCCTCGCCTTGTAGTTGCACCATGCATCGCCTTGCACTCTACTGCACCTCGCCTGACACTCTGCTGCACCTCACTTCTTGCTGATAAAAGCCTCGACAGGTCATGATGCACTTGGCTTCTCATGCACTGAGCTTTTCTATCCACCAAGTGCTAATTGCATGGTCATTGGAAAGAATACCTCACGCCATTTGATGCATCACTTCACGCTCTGACCATGTCTTGCCTTGTTGCGCCTCGCTTTACACCATAGCATGACCCTCACTGTAGTGTAGCGCGTCTCGCCTCGAAGCTAGAGTGCGCATTGCCTTGTGGCTTGCCTCACTTCAAGTGATGGAACTTCATGTCTCCCCCGTTGAAGGCTTTGATGTTGGCTCTACTCGCACTTGAAGATGACGCGTCTGTCAATGCGCCAAGCTCTTTTATCTGCAAAGCACCACGGACATGTCAACTGGAGGAGCGTCTTGATGTCAAGCCCGCCATCTCTTGAAGTCGGAAGTTCTAACAAGTCTCAAATATGCCACCAGATGGTACTTCACAAAGTGAGGTCTTCAAGACTACACCAGAAGTATGCCTTCATAGATCTTGAAATGATCATCTCGAAGAGTAGAGTGCACCACTGCTTGAATCATTGCAATCAGACATCCACAACTCTCACAATCTACAAAAGATCAAAACTGAACAAAGGAAAAATAATATATAAAATATATATTAAAATAACATATATATATATAGTATATATACAAAACTCTTAGCTTTTGCTGCCAACGACTTGCAGGAACAATCCAAATATAAAAAAAGTACAAAAGCTCCTGCAACCTTTGTTGACAGATGCAGAAAAAAAAAATATAGAAGCTGCAAAGCAGCAGCGAAAATAAAAAAAAATGGAAAAAAGAAGATGAAGTTGCGTGGACAAAGAGGCCACAAGCTCAGAGGCCCATAATTCACCCCTTGAAGTGACGAATCTGCGGCACTGCAACATCTATACATCAACATCATGTCACCTATAGAAACAAAGATTGATGCTCCATTTATTCTTCACCTCGACAACTTGACCACGGCTCGTCGACTTCTCCCCTTCATCAGTAGTTGGCAACATTAGGGTTTAATTTTTCTCCGTTGAAAAATGAAGGTCACAGTGACCTCATTTAAATAAGAAAAAAATAGACAAACCTTAATTACTAATTGTTCTATAAATCAACTTAGAACAAAGTTTCAGCCCGAAGCCTTCTAGTTCAAATTGGGACAACTACTAAAGTTATCGGAACTTCAACATCAGCACAAGGGAATTGAAGACAAAAATGGAGTCCTACTCCAATAAAAAATGGTTTATCGGGACCACAATAAAATTACATCCCTTAGGATTTTCTGAATTCCTAAGCGATGTGGGGGCATTTGTGGAACCATAAATCACCAAAAAAGTATGCAGCTGCTACGTGGCTCGTAACTCACATAATGCCAATATTACCCCTCGTAAATACGATGATGGCATCTCACGATCTTCGCATTAATTTAATATATTTATCAATTTAATATATTAATTAATCAGATCAATACCAATAATAAATAATCTCTCCGCGAGTTATTTATTATTAATTATATAGTTAATAATAGGTGATTTCTCTCAGTAGAATCACGTACTTGATACTATTTATTTCAACCAATCAGACGCTCTGGTGACTCACAAGACTCCACTATAAATACAAAACCTCTCTTCACTTCAAGGGGTAATTTAAAAACTCATATCAAAACTCTGCCGGTTTATTTCTCTCGATTAAATTGACTTTGACATCAGAGTGTTCTTAGTTGAACCCTCACCCCACACCTCCCAATTGTTTCTTGTTATTGTGTGTAGGGATCAAAAAAGAATTCTACAAGTCCGGATGATTTCTGCATCAACAAATGTGTATGTGATTACTAATTACTGCAGGTAATCATAAATTATTTTTATTGTATTGTAATATTAGTTAATTACAGGAAACCAATGGGCCATAATAACAATTCACTTGGCTTTTTTTTTTTTCCAAGATTAAGTAATAATACGAATAATATTGACTAAAAGAAAATTACAACCCAACAACACAACTTTAAAAAAAAAAAAATTCACAACAAGTCATCTTATTCTGACTTATACTTGAGCAATGATTACGACTAAAGGATGCGACAAAATGTTGAAGGCATTTATTTAGAAGTAAAACATTAGTACTTGATAAATTTAACTTTTATTTAAAACTTTTTTATCCATTTATTTTTACCGAAAAGTCTTTCAAGGCTTCAAACAATTAAAAATAACATTTTCTTCTTAATTTGGCTCACTTTATCCCATTTGTCCCTTAATATTTGGTATCTTTGCTCTCTTGAGCCCTTTATTATATTATACATATAATAATATTATATATATATATATATAAATATATATTATATTTAGTTACAATTGAATTTTTTTCTATGAGATAAAAAATAAAGTTCGTATTGTCTGGAGTTTAGCGGTAGGGTATAAAAAGTTTTTGTGAGGTGGTAAGATGGTGGTAGAAAATCGTACGACGCCAAGAATTAAACGTTAAACCATACATAATTAACCAAATTATTTAAAATCGGATAATAAAAAAAATTAAATTTAAAAGTATTTTTGAAGAATTGTTGTTTTTAATTATCTTGTTTTAAGTTGGATTATATGCTCATATTACTCTTAAAATGAACAAGTGAAAAAAAAGTATTATAAATAGAAGTAATATTTTCATTATCCTCAATATAATCTTATAATAAAAAAAAATTAAAATTTTAAGTTTAAAAGTTTTTTTGAAGAAAAATGGTCAATTTTATTGTTTGGCTAATTATTATGATGGTTAGGGACTAGAAAATTTAAAAAATATGATTAATGAATTTTGGATAAATATTGATGTTGTTAATGACTAACCAATGAATAACCCTTTATTTAATTATGGGGTATTAAGAGTTTTAATAGTTAAGTTTCTCAAACCAACATTCTGAATATGATATTTTAGAATTGCAAATCATAATATATGTTAAAGTAGTTTCCACTTGATGATACAATTGAAATTAAAAATTATATAAAAAAAATCAATATATTTCAATATACATTTTAATTAAAAACTAATTATGTTTGTACTTTACTATCTTATGTAATAGAAAATGCGGCGTAAATTTGATTCATTTTTGTTGTAATAGTATATTTATTTTTTTCAATATTAAAAAATTATAAATTCAATTTCAACGGCCGTTTAATTAGGAGATTAAAAATTAAAAACCTCTGTAGAAGTAGAAATATTGGTTGGTTAAATTAAAGGAAGAATAGGTGTGCTGATTCTTGTGTTTTTTTTTTTTTTTTTTTTGCTATAGAATAGATGTTATATTTAATATCGTGAAAGATGTACAATGATAGAGACAAATGTTTCTAATAAAACCTAACTCGAATAGCTGGAATAATAGAAATTTTTTAAAAAGATTTGCGGCATGCACTAATTCAGTAAGGGATAAAACCTACAAAAGCAAAATACATATAAAAGATTACAAGGTAATGTCTTAACAACAAGTTTAACTGTTGAACTTCAGCTGAAAATCTAAGGATGTCCCTCGTGCTGCCTCGTTAAAAAACCTTACCCGGAAAAACCCAATGGGAAAAAACCATGACATAGGAAAAAGATTGCAACAACTTGAGGCCATAGGAAGTTGAAAAAATAGTGGTAATCCAATCTTCAGTATTGAGAGATCTCCATAGGATACAAGATCGTTGTCAGAATAATGAAATATGGTATGAAAACTTATATAATATAGATAGAGCAATGAGATAAATCAGTATTAATCAAAATAAGTGAGAGAAAAAGTAAGAGTACAAATAAACAGGTATAAATCTAAGCTAAGCCGAACAAAGCTGAATAGTTTGGAAGTCGGTGTAATGAAAGGACAAAAGGTAAACAAATTCAAGTAATAGACAAAGGAAAAATTAAAGTGAAAATGGAGAAATATGTTGGGAAAACAAGCCAGAAAGCCAGCAGGGTCCTTCAATCTGCATTAGAAAAATAAGGTCAAGTAAGAATCCGCGTCCTTTTGTCGCTTGCTGTCCACCATCCCTGGTTGTGAAATAATTGCTTTCTTTTTGATAACTACATATATCGACAATATTTTAGAGAAAAAATTTCTGTTGGAGTTAAGAAACTACCCATGACAAGCATTAGCTCCAACTGCTACTTAGAGTGTTAGAGTTGATCGCTTGGAAGCCATTAAAATTAAGGACACTAGTGCAATTTACAGTAAAGAATTAAATCTATTTTCAGCACATACATAAAAGTAAGAAATTCAATGGAAAAAAATAGTGAGAGTGGCAAAATGTAATATTAACACATGAACAGTAGATAGTTTGCTGGAAGAAAACAAATTATTGAATGCTAAATCCTAAAACCACGAAACAAACAAATTGAAACAAAATCAACTACATGTGAACTTGTGATCAGAATCAACATGAGAAGCAAAGGTGATTATGCCAAAATCAAACGGTCAGAACATGAAGAAGTGAAAGAAAATGCCAGAGGAAACTGGAAAGCGTGGAAGAGAACTTCCAACCCAAAGAAAATGTCATCGATTGTACAAATGAAGTGAAATAATAGTCAACAGATCAGAGAAAGAGACATCAAAATTCAACAACAAATTGAACAAAAACCTTGAAATGTCTCTCATGGATAAACAATGCCACGGTGATTCCTATCAAATAAGGCTACAAATATACTAGCAAATAACTAAACAAACAATGGATATTAAACAAATAAGAATAAAATTTTGTACATGTTAAGCATGAGTAACAATAATTTTTTAAATAAACAAACAATGATACTATCAAATCAGTGTGCATGATTAACTCAAATTATACAAAAGGGAAAATTTTTACAAAAGAATAATTAGCAAAAGGAAAGTAAATAAAATACTTATCTGAATGGGGGAGAAGAGGTAAATATTTCACCATTGAAATGGTGCGCCACCTGAGAGGACCCTTGTAGATGTTGCGCTAAGGAAATTTTTTTTTCATATAGTCAAAATTAAAAGCACGGGTCACTGCCAACAGAATCCACAAAAATTTATCACCCACAACAACAGTAACAATTTCTGCAACATCATCTGGCGCCTCCCATGTGTAACACCACTCTCGACCATGCATGAGGAAAAAGGGCATTGAAGAATCGAACTCGAATGTCATGTAGACATGGAATAAAATGGTGAAATAAAAAACGTGAGTGAACTTAAATTTGGATGATATATCCATTGAAATAGCATTAGACCAATCCAAAATATTATAATTAGTGGGTATGGCTTGAGAGGATGAGAAGATGAACTCGTGGATCATGCATCCATTTTTAATAACCACAAAAGTATATATGCATATAGAAGTGAATAAGGAAAGAAAAATAGCCATTTCTTGTGCGTTATAGAGAAATGGGGGAGATGGGCTGGGTTGGCAAAACGATAATATTTTCAATCATGTTCTCCAACGAAATAGCGCCATGCCATATTGCCATGCGTGATGCGTCATATATAATAATAATATAAATATTTATGCTTCCTCTATATCAAAAGTTCAAAACCATACTCTATTCCTAGTCCCCTATTGAAAATGCAAAAAATTAATCTGTTCAAGTAATTATATATATTGAATACCAAAGTTTCTTTCTTTGTCTTTATTAAAAAATGAGTGAATTGAATAGGTCATTCCCAAATCCAAGTCCATAACAACGATTCTTCAATAATTTGTTTCTTGTCTAACTTAGGACGGAAGGGGTTATATTGAATGTCACTTTTTAGAGACATCAAATTTGAGACTTAACGAGCATACATATTTAGTATCGATCTTTATTTTATGAGTGCAGATCTAAAACTTAAAATGACATATGTGTTAGATATCGACCTTATTTTTTACAAAAGTCGAATTTGAGATCCAAAAGAGTTATACACCTTGTATATTAAGTATTGACCTAATTTTTTATGAGTGCGAATCTGACATCTAAAGAATAAATATATTGAGTACGAAGCCTATTTTTTATAGGTTGAACTTAAGACCTAAAACCTACTACTACACATGAATACCATTCATTTTAATCCTGACACATATATAATTAATATAACTTAATGTCGGACTCAAAACTTGAACTCAACGATCTCTATAAATGAAATGAAAACAAAACAAAGAAAAACACCAATAAAACTTGAAAACAATGATTGTTGAATATTTGCCGGTCGTCCGATACCCTTCTCTCATCAATCCAACGGTTAGTGATGACCACAATTGCGACAAAGGGATGTTTTCGAATAATCCAACAGAAGAAATACTGCCTGCCTTTGGATTATTGTATCCGTTGCCCATTTGTCCCTTTTGTTTTGACTTTGAGCAAAAAAATTGTCTTTGTATTTCCTTATATTTCACCAATCGATCTAGGGGTTCAATGTATCAAAGGAATCCATTTCCCGTTCATTTAAAAAATAATCAAATCCCCACGAACAAGCAAATTTCCTTATCAACGCAAATAAATTGTCGGTAGATTAGAGAGAGAGGAGTGAGGTGATTAAACTAATAAATCATGATATTATTGATTTATTATGTGTCATCAGTTTTCCTATGAGCATCATCCCAAGCTTGCGTAATAGTAGATACAGTTTTTTTCGACCGATAATTATTATTTGCACTTTTAATTTGTCATTTTACACTTCAATATTATTATTTTATTATCTTTAAGTGTTTATTGTGAAGTGAAATGATGACAAACTGAGAGTGAGGGTGAGAATTATACGTATGTTTCTCGAAATTATACATTTTTTTTACTGTTTATTTCGAATTCTAGTTGGCTCTTCATAAGAACTAGAGTTGGTAGACAATATATGCACATTGAAAGCTTACCCATTTGAAAACTTCTTTGATGAAAGCAATGGCATGGAGCTCTCTATCTACCAGAAGTCTTCTCATTATTTCGTTTTCTTTTCTTCATTAATGGAGAAATGGTTTGACAAGCACTTTTAACTATTGAGTCAACTCTTCATTCCAACTCTAGATGTATATTCTTTATAGCTTGATCGGCATGGTTCTAAGTATTCTATGACATCACAAGCATGTTGGTCCTTTTCTGATTTTACTTTCAAAAAAACTCTGAATTCTAAATCATAAATTCATCGATTTCGAATTCGAATTCGAATCAAGATCAAAACATGCCCAAATTTTGTCTTAATTTATGAATTTAATTGATGGATGATGATAAATAAGCATATCTTACTGTGATCCCACATTAATTATTACCCACATATCAAATCAATACCTCCAAATTAGGTGTTTTAGAAGTCAAATTACATTCTGACCAGAAAAAAAGAAGTCAAATTACATATGGAAAAATGCCGCTTTTTTTTTTTCTGACGTCAAGGTCGAATATGAAAAATACAACAATAATAAGAAGCATAAAAAAAAAAATATATATATATATATATACATGTTTTTACGTACATACTACTTTGAAATTAAAAAATAAAAAAATTGAAAGATTCATGCGTTGTAAATTGTTTTAAAGAGCGACTTCAACTAATCATTGTTTAAAGTACCAAAGGCCTAATTGTAATTGGGGTCAGCTGTTCATATATTGCTCCTCTGCCTCTCTTCTTTTGTCTCATAATTTACACAAAGAGCTGCAACTTCTGTTGGTGCAAAAATGGGGTTCAAGTCATTAGATAAGCCAAAGCCAATGCATAGAAAGGGTTTGTGGTCACCGGAAGAAGACCAAAGGCTTCGAAACTATATCCTCAGACACGGTCATGGCTGCTGGAGCTCCTTCCCCATAAACGCCGGTGAGCTTAACATTTCTTTAATTCTTTCATTTATCGGCGGTTGTCAGGTTTCTTATCTCTAACATTGGATTGTTTTGGAGCTGTAAGGGTGGCTCCTTTCGAGTCAACAACAATAGGGTTTTGGTAAACTTTGAGACATCTAACTATCTAAGTAAAAGAGATTGATGGTGACTTTTGTTTTATAATTGGCTTAGACATCCCCTTCACCTTGACTTTGATGTACCATTTGTATTCATGAATAATTATAATTTTCTATACTTTCAGGGTTGCAAAGGAATGGAAAGAGCTGCAGATTGAGGTGGATTAATTACTTGAGACCGGGGTTAAAACGCGGGACTTTTAGCAAACAAGAGGAGGAAACAATCCTGACCCTTCATCATATGTTAGGCAACAAGTAAGGAAGCAAGATCGAAAAAATATAATGTTTCATTTTTTTAATTGGTAGAATATTAATCCGGTGTTTCTCAATGATCAGGTGGTCTCAGATTGCACAACATTTGCCTGGAAGGACAGACAATGAGATAAAAAACTACTGGCATTCATATTTGAAGAAGAAAGTGGCCAAAGCTGAACAAATTATGGAAGCTGGCCAAAGAAAATCTCAGTACACTTCAAGCTCATTAGACAACTTAGAATGTTCACCATCTCCCCAAAAGCTCTTAACTTTGATCCCACAAATTGACGAGCTGTCTAAAGATCAGCTGAGCAACAGAAGCCCTTTGCCCAAGATTTTGTTTGCTGAGTGGCTTTCTTTAGATCATGTTCAAGGTGAGAGCTCTGGAAACAGCATCAACGAGGCTGGGGTTTCCACGGAAGCCTTTGATCATTGTTCTAATAATTTGCAAATAGATCATGTTCTGGGACATGGATTTTTAATGAATAATGAGGCAGCCTTTGGAAATGGTTTTCATAATGGGTTAAGCCATCTTGGACTGGGAGCCGATATGATCATGAACTCACAGTTTAAGTTCGAGGATCAAATTTCAGGACTTGGGTTTGTGGATTTTATATCAGGGAGTGATATTTGTAGTGAGTTTTTTCAGAATGATGTCATGTATTTTTATAAATAAAGGGGGCCCCCAAAAAGATTAAATTGAATTTCTTTCATGCCCTTGATTAATTGTTTGCTGGTACATAAGGATTAATTGAACAACATGTATAGATTTTGTTTATGTAATTTCTCCAATTAGTTTAAAATCATGAAATTGCTGTTCTCAAGAATTATGGTGGCCCAAAGAACAACTGTGACAACAACAAGGGTCACTGTGATAGGTATCCATTTCAATACAAACACCTGAGTAAAAAAAAAACCCGAATCAATGAAATTAACTTTCTAACTGCATTATCTTTCGATTAGGTATGAGATTTGAGTGAACGGACCTCTAGGCGCTGCGAGCACCAGATCGATGAAACAGCTTCTGGAGGATTAGAGGTTGTTGGTGTTTCAAATGTTTCTGCAAATTTCAGAATTAAAATATGAAAGCTTTTCATGTGTTCATGGATTGACAACGTAAATGGCGATAAATATGAAACATAAGACAGATAAGTACCTGAAATTCTCCATCTCTCCATGATTTCTGAGAGATTTTCAGTAGCAATATTGTCTAAATCTTGCTTCCGCTTAGCATTGAGCTTTGAGAGATTAGCTTGTGTTCTCGTGTCAATATACTGCTTTCTAAAATTCCCAATTACACCATCTGTGTGAAGACAGTTACGATTTTTCTATCCTTTTAATTTTAGAGTAATCGACATCAAACTTTAATAGAAGATGAAAAAAATTACCGAATTTGTGGAAGCTGTATGGTGATACTCTTAATGAGGCTACTATCAAAACTTTCATATGCCTTCTGCAAATCTTGCAGGTAAAGAAATGCTAGTTTTCTTGGATTTGAAGATTCACACAATGTGATGAAGGCGATTTCATTTTCCACCAAGTAACTTCATGACATAAGAAAGATCAAGTAAAAAAATCTTGGAAACATTAAATCTAGTACAAAGTTGATAAATATTAAATAGGGAAGAAAGGGTACTTAAAGCAATGATGATCGATATGAATGGTCATCTTGGAAGGAGGCAAGGCTCCTCTGGAGATTTCTTTGAGTATGAACTCCCCTTGTTGCTGGTAAAATGAATTTTTTTCATTTTCTTTGTTCATAAAAGAAGGTCCTCCTAGAAAAAGACCATCATTTACCCTTCCGACGATCGTGAGCTTTAACATACCCACATATATGAATGAGAGCAGTTTAACAAGATTACATTGGTAGGCAAAGAAATTGAAGTGTTATAATCATAGAGAAATAAAGTAACTTGGAGATGAAGTTATTCCTTGGAAGACATAACAATTGGAGCTCCCGAAGAATAGAATATTCACTTCCTTTCATGATCTCTGGCTCTAAATCTTTGATTTTCAAGAAAATACAGAACAAAACCAAAAAATGGAAAGAGAAAAAGCTTCTTACAAATAAATAAGTTGATTTTACTCCAAAGGAAGGGTCTGTACATACACACAAATCTAAATCAAACCAATGTACCTCCAAACCATAATAATATACAAATGCTTCAAATGATGGTGGCCAGAGCTGAATATAATCCTAGGCTGAAAAACAACCAAAGAGTTTCTTAGGAGCATTTCCGGTGGCACGGTATTTGGCAGCTGTTTCCTCAGCCTTGAGAAGATCTTCACCGAGCTTAGCTTCAATGACTGCCTTCTTTTCCTCTGCAGCCTTGTGGATTAGAGCTATCTTGTTCTTCATCTGCTCCACATACTCCGCCTTCTTTTTCTCCAATTTTTCCTGCTCATGCATAAAATGTTGGAATTGGAAGGCGCAAAGTGTAAACTTACTTCACAAATGCAATATGAATTATGACGAAACGAATGAATTTGTTACCTCAATCATTTTCAACTCAGCCTCCACCGTTGCCTTTCTGGTGTTTTCCCATGAACCAAGGGAAGAAAGTTTCTTCTGAGCCCTATATCAAATTACATCAAACAACCAAATTCCTTCAATGCAACATAAGAAATTTTTACACTTTAGGGGCCAAAATCAATTCTAATCATGTATTTACAACAAAATTATTTCATTCATCGCAGGAATCAAATGCACAGCTTGTATAAACTCTTAATGACATAATGTAATGAAGAAATCAAGGTACTTACTTATTCTCTGCCTTTGATTTCTCACTTTCTTCCCATGCTTTGATAAGTGAGAGCCTTTTCTCTGTTGCAACTTTTGCTAGAACAGCATCTGAATATGATGATACGAGGAAGTTAAACCAACTTAAATAATTATAATTATGTCAAAACAAGTGGGATTTAAAGGAGATTATCGTTATACACAGCTCTTACCTCGATTGATTGAACCGTCCTTAGGCTTCTCTTCACCAGCAGGTTCAGAAGGCTCTAGGGAAGAAGAAAAAGAAAGGAAAAAAAAATGGTTCTTTATAGCTTGATCAGATTTTAGGATATAATATAGGAAGTAAAAACAATTGTATGAATTTGGTTTATGTAATGGAACTTTCTAAGTTCAAATTTGACCAGAAGAAAGATGTTTTTTTTATAAAGAAAAGTGGGAAATTATGGGAAAAGGATAAGAAACTGAAAACAATCAGAAAAAGTTAAAAATAGTCTCAAAATTACAAATAGAAGAACCATAATTATTGCCATATGCATATTAGATACAAATATGAAATACGTGAGACAAGCAATATTCCCAAGTCATCAAGACTAAGAAATCCGTAATCTTTATTGGGGAATTTTTTAAATAATTGATTAAAGTCTGAGATTTTGCTTTTCTGACCAACCAAACAGATAAAGTAACAAGCTTTAAGATGAAAACAAACATAATAAAGTATTCAAGTGAAGAATATTTCAGAAAAAGATAAGAGAGATGAATATACTTTGAACAATAGCAAGAGCTTTGGACTCATCAAGCCGCTCAGCCTTGTTCTCAGGAGGAGGAAGGGGTGGCGGAGTTTCCGATTTTTCCGGCTTGGGATCTTCTGGAGCATCCACTACCGGCGGCTTCTCTTCCTCTGCCGGAGGTGGTGGCAGAGGACCCGAGGTAATCGATTCGGATTCTAGGGTTTTGGGCTGCTCTGCCTCCGACATGTTCTGGTTTACCAACAAATGAAATCAAAGTTTTGAAAAGGGAGTTGAGCTCACTGTAGGTTCTATGAAAAGAGTAGGAAAGAAGATTATATAAGCAAAAGGGGGAGAGAGAGAGAGAGAGAGAGAGACTATGATATGGTTGAGATACTATAGGTGGCATAGTTGGAGGCAGGTAACTGTTATTTGAAAAATACTTATAAAATCCCATCAGCTGGAAGGTAGATATACAAATGGCTTAACATGAGTTGGCAATGCTTTTTCAGTAAGAAACGCACAGTGCGACAATATTTTATCCGTAGTCTAGAAATTTATATTGTGTTTATTTATTACATTGATTACTATATTCGAAAATAAAAATTATAATTTTGTAGCATATTTATTCGTTATATAAAAATAAATTTAATTTATATCAACAAATATGATTCACATAAAAGTGGCAAATCGTGAAGATGCGAAAACAATAAAATGTTGCTCTCAATGAGAAAGGTACAGTTGTTATACTCATGCGGTCCTCTCGATGATGCATACAAGAAAAGTGCATTATTAATTGTGTGGCAAATTGGCAATAACATAGTAAGTAGTAATACACATTTGTTTTTTTCTTTTTCACGAATTAAGAGAGATTTCGTTTGCTATTATTGGCTTTGCCCTATTGATTATAGAGTTCATGTTTTCATTCTTAATAAGGAGACTACTAATTAAGAAGTTGGTAATTAAATTAGAAAGTGAAATTATACATTTGCCATATCGATCATTTTGCACGGACAAGAATGGAACTCAGGTCACCAAGATTATATCCATGATTTCGCATCGGCGGAGGAATCGTTGTGGGCTATGCCGTAAAGTGACATGCTATCCGACTTCCCAAATCCCAACCCACCCCACAAAAATGTCAAGCATCCATTTTTATACCGTACAAACTCATATGAAAAATTTGCATGATGTTTTACTATAATTTTCATAATTAAATTCTTTGTTGTTTGATACTAATATATTTCCCTTTTTTATACTGTACGAATTTTTAAGGCTATAGTCATTTTATTCATTTTTTTTTTCCATTCCAAGAAATTAATAGAGAACAATCTAAGTTCTTTTTTTTTTTTTCCATTCAAAACTTTGCCGATTAAAACGGACTAAGAGAAGAGTATTCTAAAGTTTAACCAAAATTAACTACATCTCTATAAACATGCCGATTTTATTTTTCGCATGACTTTTTGCTTAATTTATTGCATTTAGAATGTTACTCAATGTTGATTCAAAGAGATCATCCGAATTAGCCATTTATATTTATCAATTTATTTCCAAAAAATACTCTTCATAATATTAAAATACATTTTAAATTTGAATTCTTATTCCAATAAGAAAGCTTGGTTGGTCACCACCTACTTATTTATATTATGTTATCAATAAGTGTTTTATTATATACGTGAAAATTTGAGATTACTCTCAATGGCTTGAGCTTATCCATTGAGGTGAGAAAGAAGGGAGGGGTCAAACCAAATGACGAGGTTATCCTTCCAAGTGGAAATTTTCAGAGTTACACATACGACCCGGGCTCCTGGCGGATCAGAATGCAAAGTCTTGTCGGCAGTTGGTAAACGTTAAAGCACCAACTGCCACATTGCGGACCTCCCGCGGCGCAGATCGACCTGTCAACGTGTCTTTGCTGATCAACACACATGTCCGACTACAAACAAACCATATGACTACCTTTGTTCGTAGTCTTGTGATGAGCTTGATTAGTTCATTGGTTCTATTAGTTTTTGGAGAAATCACCGGAAAACAGACCGAATAAAATCATTTCTATTATTTTTTTTTATTTTTTGAAATAGTTCAATTATTATTATTTACAAGAAAGAAAATTTTTACGATATAATATATTTTCATAACTTGAATTTGAGATAATTAATCTTGAAATTAAAGTTAGAATTTTTTGAGTTAAATTCACTCACTAGTTATTTATATTATTAAACAAGATTCTTTTTATCAATATTTGAATAGAATTCAACTAATGGTACTTGATTGGAAATTTTCATATTAAAGCAATATAATTAGGCCTGGTTTAATGTGTGAAATAATCTAATCAGTCCACTGCAAACACAAACTATATAATTGAACATTTGGTGTTATTTTATATTTAAAACATACTTAATTATTGTTGATACCATATCGACCAACTGGTTTTAGTACGACTAGCACCACTGCAAACACATAATCCGCCGCCAGACGATCGGCAAGCATGTCAAACGACATCCCTAAGTCCACTCGGCAGACTCGAGGTCACTCGGAAGGCAATATCAAACAGCAGATACTTAACAAGACCCAAGTTATGGCCAATCGGCAGGTATGAGTCGGCATCCATGGTCTGATCTGCTGACACTGTCAATAACAACTGCTTGACATGACATGAGATCTATTACCATCTGACACACATCCCAGATCTGCGGGACACGTGGCAGTACCTCCTGAGGTAGCTTGAACCGTACATCAACAGTGTTAAACTACCACATTCATTGTTACTATAAATGCCCCTTCAAACCCTCTCATAAAGGTACTTACTTCTCTCTCTAACACGCAAACCTGATTCTTTCGTCTTTGTACTGTTGATATGCCTATTGGATCTCCACATCGCTTACTGACTTAATGACATGATTCACTCCAAAAGAGATTTATTAATCGTGTCAGGTCCTGTTCTCGTCTGACACTTCAGGCAACATACCTGAAATATCCTGAGAATTATTATACATAACAGAGAACCCGTCAAACAAGGGATAAATGTAATGACCCGGACGTTCAAAAAGGGAAAATTTGGAAAATTTGAAGAAAATGACGATTTTGCCCCTAGGTAATGGGCGAACGGTAGACTTTTTGCTCCGGCGGTCAAACGGACTTTGACCAATGACTGTGACGTAGTTCGGAACGTCACGATTTCATAGATAGGTGGCACGCCCGATTCCGACATCCGAGGAGGAAGTTATGACGTTCGGGGTTCAAGGGCATTTTCATAATTAGGACGAAAGGGGGAAAATGTTGACTTTTTGATTGACCACTATTTTTCACGCGATTCGATGACCGTTAGGTAGGTCTCGATGCCCTGAGTCCGTAGACAGACGGCACACTGAAAATGGACGCCAGACGGTTGAGTTACGGATCTAAAAAGAGGAGGGGCATTTTGGTAATTTTGTGTAGAAGGGCAAAATGGTAATTTGCCAAGCTCAGTTTGAAACAGTCGTGGGAATGCTGTGCAATTGTTTAATCTGTCCTCTGATCAAGGGTTTGTTTAACCCTTTCTCTGATTCAAGGACTTGTTTATTTGTTTTGAGGAAATGGGAGCATTCTGGTATGGTTTGGACAGAGAACCAGTGCACGGGCACCATTTAAAAACTGGATTTTGGGACTATGCGGGAAACAGAATTCTCAGTGGGACTGAGAGATTCCCACGAGTGTTGGCTGAACGGCTCAATTAGCAGAGAAGGTTGAAGGGTTGAGGGCCATTTCTGATGAAGATAGCTTGAGAGTTTGAGAGAAAAACAGACGGGAAGAAAAAAAATCGAAAACTGGAGGGAAATTCGAAAGTTGAATTGTGAGTCGAGAGGAACAAAACCAAGGTTAGAAATAGTCTTCTGGGATCATTTAGAGTCCAACCATCCAAAAATCAAAGGCAGTTGATCACGGTTGGGCCTAGAACTAAAGTTCCAGTTTCTGAAAATTTTCAAGGTTGAGGACGACTACCTACAGGTAAGGGTTCATGAAATTGGTTTCGGTTTCACGTTGGTTAAGGTCCCACGAAGCTTATGTACCATTTAATTAGAAAACCAAGCTGATTTGAGTAAGTTTCAAAAGTTTAGACCGTGTGTTTGATCTTGAGAGCAATGTTGGATTAAAGGCTTGATGTGTGTAATTAGGTTTACAAAACCTTAATGGGACTCTAACGGTGCTATTTGATGATTCAATTAAAGGATTTAAGTGGGAATTGCCAGAGATTTAATCGGGTTGTGTCGCGGGTTGAACAACCCGTTAGTAGGCTGGTCGGGTGAGGAAGACGACTGTGCAGGCACTGTAGCAGGCGCGTGAGTTTCACACGCAGCCGCTTGCGGCGGCGCGTGAGGGCGCGTGGACCCGATTCCCAAGGTGAGTTCAACACGACTTTTGTCCTATACAATGTAACGAACATTTTAGCGTTGATTTCGAATTAATCGGACACCGTTTCGATGTTCTTTCGAGGGTCCGAAGGTTTATATTACATTTTTAGTTAATATTTAATTCCCGGAAAATTATGGGAAATTAGTATGATGTTATTTGGGTCCTTAGTAACACTAAAGAATGATTTCGGACAGGATTCGAGATTCCTGAAAAATGTCAGAAAATACAGAAATGTGTGCAGCGCGAAAACGGGCGTTATGGACGGTGTGTGAGTGGACTTTGCTTTCAAAAATTTAATGCATGAATAAATGTTTCTATGATTGCTATGATTATGATTGTGACTTGTGGTGATTTCGATTTCCGTATTTATACATATTTTAATATGAAATACGAAATTGCACGTATTTCGAGACTATGGTTTCTCTTATGTTTTGATGATGGTGTGATGAACGATTTTACATTATTTGTGCGTATGATGTTTCAAGGATGTTTTGATTATGATTGTGAGTATGACCTACGGTTCTGACACGTATTTCGAGATTATTACAGTTTTGTGCGTTTTACGAGATTTCGAGTATATTGTGTTTTGATCATGGTTTTGATGCCTTGACCTTGGAATTGGAAATGCGATTTGATTTGACTTTGGGATTTGAAATGATTTCAAAGATTTAAAAAGGATTTTGGAAAAGGTGATTTCGGGCTTGATGCCCAGGGCATAAAAGTAATTTTGATAAATGAGATTCGGATTCCTGAAACGTGAAAGTGGATTTCTGGGTTTGGGTTCTGGATGATATTTCCGGATGCTAGCTTACGGAATCATTATTGTGAATTCGGATTCGGGAATGGATGATGGATATGATTGGGGATTTGAATGTGAAATTCGGACATAAGTCCTATTATGACAAAATGTGATATCGGTTTGGTTTTGGAATTTGGATAACGATGGATCCTGGATTGTTGTGATTTACAAATGGTTTTGGGTTCAAAGACCCGGTATTATTGCTGGATTATGTTTTGGGTTTAAAGACCCGGTGCTATTGCTGGATCATGTTTTGAGTTTAAAGACTCGGTTAGTTGATGACGGGGGAGGGCCCTTGATGAGTTTAAAGACTCGGCTACTGTTTTCAATTTAAAGACTCGGTATGATACCCCCCGAGGCATATTGATTGTGTTCTGAGTTTAAAGACTCACTAATATCCCGGGAAGGCCTGATTATGCGCATGGTTTTGAGTTTAAAGACTCGAACGCACTTGAGATCCAGCAGATTGATTGACTTCTGAATTATTGTTGATTTCCGATGTTTTCGGATGTGTTGGGCAATGGCCCGGTTATATGGTTGATGGATTTTGGATTATATTGTGTACTTGGATTTGAATTATGATTTTGGGCTGAGGCCCCGTGTTTATTATTGCGGGCTACGACCCAAAGGTTAAGAAAAGGAAAATGATTTGGATTTTCATACACGGTTTTCTCATACTTGAAAATGAAATGGATTGCGAAACGATTTTCGAATGCATGCATTGGTTTTACGTGGAGGGTAGAAACGTCTTCTGTAACTGTTTTATAAACTGAATTATTTTTGTCCACTCACACCTTTTGTGTTTTTATTGACCCTCCAGGTTATGCCGTGTTGATCGAGGCTGATCGAGAGACGGAGGAATGAGTGAGTACGTGTATGGCTATCCCTGGTTTGGCAAGTACTGAGGGTAATTCGGGAACTTCAGTCGACTTGCCAGACGGGAGCAGGATCGGGCACGGTTATCAATGTCCCTTCGGGGACGGTCCTGTCAATAACACTTAAATATACGTATAATTACTCTATTAGGATTAATATCTCAGTATACAAATCCAAACTGAATCTATCATTACGGGGTCACCGCCCACATCCAACCCACTGACCCCGACGATTAATGGAATTCAATTTCCAATGGTCTAAAACCTCAAAAGATTCGTACGTTGATAAATAAGCACATAGTTACTTAAAACATCATAAGGTATCTGAAATAATATCCAAATTACTAAAGCATTATACCTTGGATGCATAATTATGTAAGGAACAACTATTGTATTTGACTGCGGTCGAAGGATGGATTCCACACACCGGCGGACGGCCTGGGCAGCATCTCCCACGCGCCTAGGCTTGCAATCACAGGCATACTTGTAATGACCCGTCCCGAATATCGGGATTGAATATGAATTAATCATGATCTAGAATGACTAATCGGGGATTAGTTGAGTGAAATCGGACGAAACGTGCAAAATGACCGTTTTGCCCCTGGCGTGGGCAAAATGTTGACTTTTAGTTCGGGCGGTCAAACGGACTTTGACCGATGACTATGACGTAGTTCGGGACGTCACGAGTTCATAGACAGGTGGCACGTTCGATTCCGACATTCGTAGTGAAAGTTATGATGATCGGAAGATGAGGGGCATTTTGATAATTTGGCATAGTAGGGGCCAAATGTTGACTTATTGGCCGGGAAGTCCAACGGACGAGGGCCAAGGACCGTTACGTAGGTCTCGTCGATACGAATCCAACGACAGGCGGCATGCCGAAATCGGAGATTCGACGACGAAGTTATGGTCATGGAATCGGGCTCGATTAACCGAACGAACCGGGAATATAATAATAGTTTAATATGAACAGTACCCGGTGACTGTGCACATCCGGATGAGTGACAAGTGTCACCCATCCCTTGATTCCAGCTCCATGTTTCCCTCCCAACACCATCATTACAACATCATCGTCATCCCTAATCATCCTTGTCCTCCATTTTCTCTTCCTTTTCCTCCATATTTCCTTATACCGTGAACTACATCAATTGAGTGTGTGAGCTGGGGGACTTGGCTGCCTTCTTGTGGCAGAATTGAGGGAATTGTGAGACTTGAAGATTGTATTAATTGAGAGAAACACGCGGGACAGAGTGAGGGAGGATGAAATCAAAATCGAAAATTTAGAAAATTGGGGGGAAATTCAAATGTCGAGTGAGGGGTCGTGAGAATCAAATTGAAGCTCACATTCAGCTTCCTGAGGTTGAGACGAGTTGTTTCAAATCAAAAACGAGTTGAATTGAGGCTCATTTGGCTCTGAACGGGTTTGGTAACAGTGAGAGAAATCGAGGCTGTGTCGTGATCTTGGAGCGATCAAACGGTGTAATTGATGTGGGGATTGTGTTCCTGAGGATCCCACGATGCTTCTGGATCCATCAATTGGAAGAAACTGATTGAAATTGACTGAACTCCATAGTTGCACAGTGACGAAGAATCGAGTTTGAGTCGTGGCGTTTGAGCCATGAATTGATGCAATTGAGATGGGGAAAGAGTTTACCTGAATCCACTGAAGCTTCTGGTTGCATCAATTGAGAGAAATCGATTGAAATTGAGGGAGTTCTGAGAATGAACAGTGTGCGGGGTGTTCTTCGAATGATCAACTGTGATCATGAGGTTTGAGGATTGAAACCGGGTCTGATCGCGGGTTAAACGACCCGTTTACCAGACAAACGGGTTGGGACGGTGACACTGTAGCAGGCGCGTGGATTTCACGCGCAGCCACTCACGGCGGCGCGTGAGGGCGCGTCCGGCCTAGTCTCAAGGTGAGGTCAACATGACTTTTGATCCTCTCAGTGTAACGAACATTTTGACGTTGATTTCGGTGAAATCGGATATTGTTTCGATAATGTTCCGCGTATCCGCAGTTTTGTATTACGATAAAAATACGTATTTAAATCCCGGAAAAATTGGGGAAAATTATATGATGTATTTTGAGATGTTAGTAACCCTCTATAATGATTTTGGACAGGAGTTGTGATTTCCAGATTTTACGGAAAAACGTGCAGCTCGGAAACGGACCGTTTTGGACGGTGTGTGTGAGTGGACTTTGTTTTCTAACCGTGATGCATGCATATATGATTTCTAATGCCTTATTATATGATTTTATATGCTTGGGCATGATTTGTGTTTCAATCCGGTAATTTCTCGGTTTTATGATTATTATATTATTATTTTGGGCGATTTTCGAGAAATTACAAAATTTGGTAAAAATGATGTTTGGACTTGGTTTATGAGTCCGGGATTGAAATTGATTGAAAATAATGTTTGGACTCGGATTATTGAGTCATGGATTGAAAGATGATGTGGTGACTCGGGAATGAGCCGAGGGTCAATTTCGTGGATTTATGTGAAAATGGCAACGGAGGTTGCAACGCATGGATTTGCGTGATAATGATATGTTGGGCATGATAACCCAAGTGAATAGTGATTTTGACTCGGTTTTGGAGTCACTTGTGAATTTGATGAAATTAATGATTTTTGTGATTTTATGATTATTTTAATCAGTCTTTCGGGCACGTTTTACGAGGTACGTACAAATGATGTTTTGGGCTAGGCCCGGAGTCTAAATGATTTCTAAAATGGGATTTTGACTTAGTTGGTAAGTCAATGATGATTTCTGGATTATTCTATTGATTTAAATGTGATTTTAACGGTTTATGTGTAAAAGGTATTTTGGGCTTGAGACCCAGTTGAGAATGACCTTGACTTGGTATGAAGTCAAGATTTGATTGAAATGTTTTGGGATGTAATTCCCGGGATGGTGTTCATTGTGATTGTGATATTCCCAGACGGTCGGTGCTTGGGGGGATTACCCAGACGACCGGAGCTTGGGGGATGTGATTGTAGGATCGGGAGTTGATCCTATGGTAGTCAGCTTCTCGGATGATACTGAGCCTGGATGTACCACTCGGAGGTGTCTGATCCTGGGGATGTGTTCGCCCAGAGGTGACTGAGCCCGAGGGGGTTGAGCCCAGAGGTGTTTATTCCCGAGAGAGTGACTGGATATTGGCCTACGCGTAGTGCAGCACTTGTGAGTAGTGCAGTTTGATTGATTGTGCACTTGTGAGTAGTGCAGATGTGATTGGTGATATTTTATGCACTCGTGAGTAGTGCGGATTGATTGGATTGATATATTTATTGTGCACTGGTAAGTAATGCTGAATGATGTTATTTGTGATGACGTATTGGTATGGAGTACGGGTTTTTGGTCTTTGTGGCCAGTGATTATGTTTTCACATGTTTTGGCCTGAGAGCCGGGATTTGATGTTTTATAACATGAACTGAATTGGTGATCATGAGTTTTATGGACCATGGGAAAATATGTTTTGATTTTATCGGTCACTCATGTTTTACGATATGCATGCAAGTTTGTGAAAACTGGAGGGTAAGATTGTATTTTGATAAATGTTTTTATAAGAGGTTATTTTTGTCCACTCACACCATTTCTGTTTTGTGACCCTCCAGGCCGTGGTACGACGTTCGGGACTGATCGTGAGGCAGTGACAGCAGCAGAAATCCGCGCAAACATCCCTTGTCTGGCAAGCACTGAAAGGGAGTTTCGGACCTTTAGTTTGACTTGTCAGACGGGAGCAGGACCGGGTACGATTTTTGACGTCCAGTTGGGACGGGTCCTGTCAATACTCGCCATCCAATGTTGGATAAAATAAACAACATAAATAAATATGAAATCTATTCTATTCAGCTTAACCTTGCAAGTTCACAAATCGTGAAGATAGTAGAACAAATAAGCAAGGGTCGAATCCCACAAGGACTTGTCATAACATGTAATCCACATTATTGCTTAGCTTAATCAACTCAGGCATTTATTAACATTAAAATAAAACACAAACACATGCACACATTGGGGGGGGGGGGGGGGGGTTAAGATTATTAAAAATAACACTTAAAGCAATTAATATAAAAAAAATAAATAGGTTAAGACACTCTATCTGTAACAACTCGCCCCAAATTATTGGGATTAATTAAGAATTAATTATGGATTAGCGAGGCTAATCGGGAATTAGTCGAGGATTGTCGGACTTTCAGGGAAAAATTACGATTTTATCCCTAAATGAGGGTAAAAATTTGACTTTTGACCTGGGAGGTCTAATGCACAAGGGTCAAAGACCGTTACGTAGATCGAGTCGATACGAGTCCGTAGACATGTGGCACGTCAAAATCGAACATTTGACGGGAAAGTTACGGGTCACGGAAGTTTCAGGGTACTAATTATGGTGGCACGATTTACGAGGCAATGAGACATTTGTCATTTAGTGTGGGGCCCAGATATTTGTTACTGAGCCCAATGGATGAGTGTCAAGAAACCCATACCACCCCTATACATGCATATCACCCATCTTCTTCATCTTCATCCATTTGATTCGAACCCGAAACCCATACCACCCCAAATTATCCCCTCCTTTACTGGATCAATTGAGGGCCCTTGTGAGACTGAGAGTGAGGCTGAGGGTGAGACTGCAACGGTGTGGAGGTGGCTGAGCCACCGTGGACGGCGGAGGGATCGCGGGAAATAGGTAACCCAAAACCATCTTTAATTTTTTGAAATTCGAATTTCTTGATTTGGACGTTGAGGATGTTTGCTAATGATTGGGGAGTGTTTGCTAGGTTTGTATGAACGTGTGGGGACAATTTTGGATAGAGGATGATGGTTGAGCAGCCCAGACAGAGAGCTGGGAACTAGATGACGGTTCTTCGATTTAGAGGTAAAATTCTGGGCTTGATTTTGTGATTTCGAACCTAAAAATCGATAGGAAATGGAAGGAAGAAACTATAGGGATTAACGGGGTTGAAAACAGTTGAGGAATGGCTGAGAACCGATCTTGACGGTTCACCGGTTTGGTTGAACCGAAAAACCAGAGAACCGAGTCTGAACCGGGTTTGACGCGAGGTTGAAGATGACCCTGTTCCAGCGCGTGAGTTTCACGCGCAGTCGTTTACGACGGCTCGTGAGGGCGCATGGGGCAGAGTTGGAGGTCATGGTCAACACATGTTTTCATCCTTTTGATGTAACGAATATTTTAGGACAAGTTTCGAGTCGATCGGATACCGTTTCGAGGTAGTTTTGAGTGACCGAAGGTTTAAGATTTATTTTAAATACGTTTAAAAATCCCAGAAAATTGGGGGATTCAGTACGAGCCTATTCGAAGTAGTTAGTAACCTTCGAGTATGATTTGGATAGGTCCGGGTCGGAGATGGTGATTTTGCCCGGGGAGGCTTATGACACGCGTATCGAGGCGGAAGCTTGGACAGTCTATGAGTGGACTTTGTTTTATGAATATGATGCATGCATAAATGTTTTATATGTGTTTATGAACATGATTTGAGATGCCATGAGTGCATATGTTTTAAATATGTATTGTTTGGCATTTTTGGAGGAAAATGCGTTATTGCACGTAATTCGAGATTTCTATTTTATATGATATTTGGGCTTCGGTTGAGTGTACTACGTGCTTGTGTTTTATGTGATTCTGAAGGTTTTACGGAGAGGCGTGAAACCGAGGAACTAATTTACAGTTTTTGAGGATTTCACGGAGATGCGTGAAATCGAGATTCGGGCTTGAGTCCTAGTTGTACGATGATTTGAAAGTGTTTTGGAAATGAGAACAGGTTTTTGGCTTTGGAAATATCTTTCAGGCGTATAACCCAGTTGATTTCAGGTTTGACTTAAAGTATAGTCAAACGTGAGATAAGTCGAGCTGTGACCCAGTTATAAGTTTTATGATGGATATTTAGGGTAAGAGACCCTGTTGTGCATTTGATAGGATTCGAGGAATCCTGGGATATGAAGTGTCATAGGATACTGGTTTTCAGGCTGTGACCCACTTGGTGATGTTCTGTGCTTGAGGCCCTATGTATGATGATAACATTCGGGTTCGTCCCGAGTGTTACGGTGCTCGCCTCCGGACTGCGATGTGTTACTTCCAGAGAGGTCACGATGCACTACATGTTGTCGAGCAGCCGCAGGAAGCAATAACCGAGGGAGGCTCGACTTAGGAGTGCCGATAAAATACTCTATGATCGATCAGTGATGTGTTCGCGATGATCTAGAGACAGTCGCGGTGAGTGATGTGTTCACGGCGACATGCTGGGATTGTGAGCGGTCCTGAGCTATTTGTACATGTGCTAGGATTAGAATCATGACTGATATTGGGATGAGTTCCCATGAGATGTGTTCCCACATGTTCTATAATCTGGGCTGAGGTTCTGAATGTGTTTTCTATGATCTGATTTTGGACTAAGACCCTATTAAGATGATGGTTTCGATTGAGAAGCAGTTTTCATTGTGTTTTGTTTGGGAAGCAATACGTCTTGCTTCTGAGAAAGTATTTGAAATAACTATTTTATGATGCATGCATGCTTTTATGTGAAGGGTATAAGTATCTTTTCGATATAAATGAGTTTTATAAACTATTGTTTTGTCCATTCACAGTTTTTAATGGTTTTAATACCCTTCAAGTTGATCGCGGATGCGGGCTGTAGTAGAGATCGAGACATCACATGCCACCGCCGATCCTGGAGTACTCTGATGGACCCCGAGTGGGTGACGAGTTTATCCCTGGTCTGACACGCGGTGTCAGACTAGAGTAGGAAAGTACCACGATGGGATTGGGATGGGTCCTGTCACTATCCACCAGTAACCAATTATAGTTCTCCTTAGATTTCGTTGATTAGATTAATTATGCATGTATCTAAATTAAGTGCCCATGCAGGGGGCCGGCTAAAGCTCACCCTACACATATTATCTTCTCTTAGATTGCATGTTTAAGCGTGATGTACCCGCCCTTAAACAACTATTACCGATGGTGCGTGATAATGCATGAAACATGAAGAAGATTTAATGAGACTACAATATCTCTAGAAAAGTGATGTGCAATCTTAGTGAGTCATGCGTTTAGATTACAAATAAGATTCCCCCTCTTAAACGTGATCTTACAAATTGCTGGTGAATACAAACATCGAGGTGATTTGTCAAGCAATTATATCGACAATTCTACACAAATAAGATAGCTAAGCTTATAAGCATAAATTGAGTTCATGAAGCGCAGTAATCCAATAAATTCAGGCATACATAACAACCATAATCAACAGCCAGAAATCTAATTATGAACTAACACGACTAGACTTCAAAAAGCCCTAACCTAAAAATAAACTACAAAATAAAAGAAATTATAAAATAAAAGACAAAAGTATCTCGCTTTTTTTTTTATTTCTGAATGTAAACTAAAAACTCTGAACTTTCAAAAACTCGAACCCCTTTACATAAACCCTAGTACCTTTATTTATAAGAGAATAATTAATCCTCATAAAAATATAAGTTTTACAATTTAATTCTATAAGCAAAAGGCTTCCTAAATAATTAAGAAATCTAATTAAAAACCTTTCCTACAAGTAAAGGAATTGAAAATAAGAATACAAAAGGAAATATGACTAAAATCCTTATACAATATGGAGATTAAATGTCAAAGCAACTTGAAATTATCCTTAAAAAGGAGAAAAATCACGAAATAAAGCTTCAGGGGCAGTTTTGGTGGTCAACCACTGAATATGGGCGGTCAACATCAGCATTCAGCCCTCGGTCAAACCTTGGTCAACTCGGGTCAACACGGCTGGACTGCAGTTGGGGACGTCAGTGGATGCCCACTGAATCAGAGGGAAAGGCTTCAGGACACGCACGTCGTGGAGGAAGAAGGGCGTTCGGCTGGCGTTTACCGAATGGGGGTCCAAGCTACAATCATGCTCGAAAGACCCTTGATGCTTATTTCGGTGGATGGCCACCGAATTTCCTGTGTCATTTTCTTCCCTTCATAACTCCTTCGTTTCAACTCCGATTTAGGTTCTTCTTTCGCTCAAATTCTCATAATTCCAAGCTCTATTTGATCTACACATTTCTTACAAAATTTATTATTTTCTCCAATTGAATAGAACAAATTATTAAAAAAAACATTAGTAAAAGGGTATTAAATCATGGATAAAACATGCATAAAATATGACCAAACATCCAACTCGAGTCGGGTCGATCTGGAAGACTGGAACGAGGCTCGACCCGTATACCACAACTCGGCTTTAATTCCTGCAATCCCCAACCGAATTTCACATTCAAATAATCAAAATCAATCTACTGAATTCCAAGAAGACATCTATGGAATTAAAATCAGGCAATATCATCTAAATTAATAAAAAATTCAGCTTAACGTTTTCAGGAATTTCAGTTTCCCCCTCCACTGTCCACAGCGGGCCTTGACAGGACCTGTCCCAAATTTCCTGTGAAAAATCGGACCGACCCTGCTGCTGTCTTACAACTATTGTTAGACAAGGGAGCATATCAATTAATCATATTTTTTTAAAAAGCAATTTAACAAATAAATCCACAGTCGCGGAGTCATCGCCCTCGTCGACCCATTTAACCCCGTCGGGCGATCGATCAGACGCTTCATAGTAAGAACATTGCGACCGATCAGACGCTTCATGCTAAGTACCCTCCCATGTCTATGCGCTGATCGGAAAATAGGAACATTACGATTGATCAGAAGCATTAGGAAAGGTATTCTCGCGACCCTAGTTGGCAATCAGGAACATTGCGACCAATCAGAAGCATCAAGTGAGGTGCTCTCGTGGTCTCAATGGGAAAGCAAGAACATTGCGACCGATTAAGAGCTATTGTGACGTACCTTCTCGTATCTATGCTCCGATCAGCAAGTAGGAACATTGCGACCGATCGAAAGCATAAGGATATGTGCTCTCGTGACCCCAATCAGCAAGCAGGAACATAGTGACCGATCCGGAGCCATTGTGACGTACCCTCTCATGTCTATGTTCTGATCGGCAAGCAAAAACATTGTGTGATAGGGCCCTCCCCGTTATCCTCCAAAATTAGCATGGAAATACTTGCTCCCGTCTGACACGACCTTGTAAAATAACCATATTACCCTTGGAATTAAGTAAACATCCTAACTCTGTGTTAGACCAGAGGTACTACTACATACTAACCAGCATCATCAGAGTACGCACTCACCGCGATACCTTAGCCTTCACACAGTCCACGTCTGAGATCAACCTGGAGGGTGCCAAAATCAATAAAAATTGTGAGTGGACAAAAATTGAGGTTTATAAGAAACATAGTTTAAAACACTAGGTTTACTCTCCGTTTTATAAAGCTATGTATGCACCGAATTTACAAATAAAACATCAATTTCAAATACGCGCAGTAAGGCGAAAAGGCTAGTAACCTCATAACCATACCCATGTTAAACCATCGCAAAACATCATTGCAAGGATGACTAGATCAAGTCACAAACTCAAAAATATAAAAAGCCAACCCTGTCAATATACCCACACAAAGAAGAACACACTAGTCCATAAGCATATAAATCACACAGAACTAGCTATACCAACATACCGAATCAACCGGCCACTTCAACCGACTCAATCTCGATATCTGCCGCTGAATCATCATGTGCACTATTGGTAGGCAAATAGCCCTCGGGAAAGACGGAGTCCGAGACTCGACGTCCGAGTTTGACCAGCTAAGGAACTATAGAGTCCCAGACTCAACGTCTGAGTTACAGTCCTAGTCTCAGGGATTATAGAGTCCTAGGCTCGACGTCTGAGACACGTGTAGGGAATGATGACAAGCCTTGAATTAAGCATCATTTTATACATTTCATGCTTATAATTTCATGTTTAAATACAAAAAAATAGGATAAAATAATATATTTTGTGAGAAATGTGCATAATTAGATAGAGCACAGAATTATGAGAATTTAGGCGAAATAATCACCTCAATCAAAGTTATATAGAAGAAGTTATGATTGAAACAAAGGAAGCCACCAAAAATAACATAGAATTTCAATAACTAGCTACCGAATCATTCTAAGAAGGCAACCTCCAATTTCGGCAGCCGCCTACTGAACCATCGATTGACAGGACTCGTCCCAACTGGACTTTGATAACCGTGCTCGGTCCTGCTCCCGTATGACAAGTCAACTGAAGTCCAGAAACCACCCTTCAGCGCCTATCAGACAAGGGATAACTGCACTGATTTCCGCTCATGCCACCGCCTCTCGATCAGCTCCGAATGTCGTGCCACGGCCTGGAGGGTCATCAAAACAGGAAAGGTGTGAGTGGACATAAATAATATCATTTAAAACACATTTATCAAAACACATCATTTACCCTCCAGTTTATCAAACCATGCATACATAAAAACAAATATAAGAATCGCCGGCTTTCCAGCCAAATCACATAACAAGTATCAAATCCCGGCTCTCAAACCAAACATATGAAAACATAATCATCTGGCCACAAAGACCAGAACCCGTACTCAATACCAGTACGCAATCACAATCAACGTCATAGAGCACTACTCACAAGTGCACAATCAATCAATCAACAATCAATCAATCTGCACTATTCACAAGTGCACAAACAATCACATAATCACATCCGCACTACAAGTAGGACAATATCCAGCCATATTCTCGAGATCAGACACATCTGGGCTCAACCCTCGGGCTCAGTCACATCTAGGCGAACACATCCCCAGGATCAGACACATCCGAGTGGTACATCCAGGCTCAGTCGCATCCGAGAAGCTGGCTTACCATAACAACTCCCAATCATCCAATCATATCCCCCAAGCTCCGGTCGTCTGGGTGATTGTCAAGACCCGTCCTAAATACCACCTCAATACCCGGGACAAACCCTGCTCCCGTCTAACAATCACACTTAAAGTACCCAAAAGAACCTCAAAATAACCATAAGCATAACTATCAGACAAGGGTGAACTATAATACAACCGTAATTCAGAGAATAGTTTATACAAAATAGGCACAAAATCCTACTAGGCTAATCTCGCAACGGAAGAACGTCGTAAGATTTATGCCTCAGTCTCTGCCTCAACGTTCCCCCCAGCGCTATCACCATGACCTGGAGGGTAAGTTAAAACCAAAAAGTGTGAGTGGACTAAAGAAATAAAAGGTTTAAAGCACAAGTTAAGAATAAAACAGCTAAAAGAAAACACTAAGATTTTTCCCTCCGTTTTAAAATATGCATGCCTACAAGTATCAGAAACCCACAATATAAAACAGTATGGTAAGTATGCTAAGATCATATCAAAAAACCAAATCCGCAAATATCAAAGTCCGATCAAACCTGCTGGGTCTATCTGAGTCTTTAAACTCAACCAGGCCTCAAATGTAATCTGAGTCTTTAAACTCCCGAGTCTTTAAACTCAATAAGCCTACGGGGGTAATATCGTAAATATTTGAGTCTTTAAACTCCCGAGTCTTTAAACTCAATCCGGGCCCGTCCCCTGTCTATCAGAATCCGGGTCTTTAAACCCAATATCCAGATCCAGCAAACCCAATCCAAAACCAATTCTAAAATCTATCTCCAAACCCGAATCCGAAAACACTGGTCTGATGCCCTTCCAGCATCCAGAACCGTCATTCTGAACCCAAATCCGGAATTCCATTTGTCCGACTTTAAAACCAAATTTCGTTTCTCGAAATCCAATTTTAAAACCAAAACCTTGATTACCAAAATCATGTCTCATAATCCATTTATAACCATCAGAAAACACTATAGATTGAAAACCCAAAAGCTTAGCATCAAAATCAGAAATCCAGTTTTTCTCGAAAAACGTGCAAAACCCCCGAAAATGTCTCGAAAAACGTGCAAGCATATCAACCACATATAATCACGATTAAAAGCATAAAAACATACTTTAAATCATTAAACATGAATAAAAACAGTTAGGCATGCTCGTAAGAAAAGAAAGAGTCCACTCACGAATCAAAAAGTATCAATCGTGCTCCGTGCGCTCTTCAACCGTCTCAGGCGTCTCCCGTCCTGTCAATAAGCACCAAATAGGGTCACAAATACGTCAAATATGCTAACCCTAATTTTCCCAAATTCCCGGGGATTTATACGTAATTTAAACCTAAACCCTAAACCGTCTGGATCCTCGAACTATCCCGACATTATCCGATTAACCCGAAAATTACACCAATGGATTCCTTAGAACATTTAGAACAAAACCCATGTTGGAAGTTTGTTCAGAATCCTCCCCACGCGCCCCCACGCGCCGCCCAAAGTGGCTGCGCGTGGGCCTCACGTCCCTGCTACAGTGCATCGTCTACCTCGAGTCACCCGGTTCTCCTCTATTCTTCCACCATATCCATCCAATCCAATCCCAGAAGCTTCGTCCAGTTCCCTACAACCAAACCCAGTCCTAAAACCTGGAAATCGGAGCCTAAAATCCATCGTCTTCATCCCTAAAACAAACTGCCCGTTTGCCCTGTTTGGCCTCCGGCCACCCAGGTCATCCCCCGTCACGGAACCAACCTCAGACGACTCCTGGAACCTTCAGGAGTCTCACACTAACCACCAAAACCTTCGACTCTAAACCAAAGTCCACGACTTTTGAAAACAATAAAACGGGAGAAACAAGGGAATGGGATCTCACCTGCTATTCTTCCTCCGCCGTCTGCACCACCGTGTTCCACGGTGCTCATTGAGTCCTCTGCGGTCGTCCTAACTCCTCCTCAGCTTGGATTGAACCAAGACACGGCACAACCACCACCTCTGTCCCACGGTCTCTCTGTTTTCCCTGAAAACTCAGCCTCACCATGCCGTGTTTCTTGCACGATCTCACTCCCAAAACTCAGTCACCAACTTCTTTTCTTCTCTTTGTCACTCTCACAACTCACCAAACTCTCTCCCACACTCTGAATCGATCACAAAATCTCACTTTCTTCCTCTCTGTTTTCTGTTCTTCACAGCACAATACACGGTTAAATTTGGACAATTTGTGGCCGTGTACATTGTACACAATCCTAGAACCATCTAGGCATTACCACGTGTCCACATTCCTATGGACATCAGTACAAATATCCCAACCCACTCAAGCCATTTGTTCTTAGCTGATTGGTCCTAAAGAAAAAAAGACCAAAATGCCCCCGGAGTTAAAATTACCATTTTGCCCTTCAACTTCCCAGACCCATAACTAATCTGTCTGACGTCCGATGACAGCGTGCCGCCTGTCGTTGTACTCTGGATGTCGAGACCTATCTAACGGTCCTCGGTCTACGTGAAAATCACAAGTCCACTAAAATTCAACATTTTCCTCTAATTAATCAAAATTACGGTAACGCCCTCAAACTTCTGAACGTCATAACTTTTTCTCTGATTGTCCAAACCGGACCTGCCACTTGCCTACGGACTCGTGACGTCCTAAACTACGTCACGGTCAATGGTCAACACTCATCCAACCTGTAAATCAAAAAGTCAACTTTTGACACACTATTCACAAGGGCAAAATCGTCCTTTTATACAAATCTTTTACAAAATTACATTTATACCCTTCCTAAAGGTACGGGTTGTTACAATCTACCCCCCTAAAAAGAATTTCGTCCTCGAAATTCAGTGAAACAAGTAAGGGTACTGTTCGTGCATTAAGGACTCGGGTTCCCAGGTAGCTTCTTCCACCTGATGATTCCTCCACAATACCTTAACTAAGGGAACCGTCTTCCTTCGTAAGACTTTATCTTTTCGATCCAAAATCGCTACAGGCTGCTCTTCAAAGATCAAATCTTCCCTAAGCTCAACAGGTTGTGCTTCCAGAACGTGTGAATCATCCCGTATATACTTCCGAAGCATAGATACATGAAAGACATTATGCACCTTTGCCAAGTCTGCTGGTAAGGCCAATCGATAATCAACAGGACCAATCCGCTCCAAGATCTCATAAGGTCCAATGTAATGAGGACTCAACTTTCCTCGCCTGCCAAACCGTACAATACCCTTCCAAGGAGATAACTTCAAGAAAACCCAGTCTCCTACTGCAAAATCCAGATCCCTGATCCTACGGTCGGCGTAACTCTTTTGTCGGTCCTGTGCTGCCTTCAGTCGATCTCTGATCAATGCCACTTTTTCCTGGGTAAGGTCTACCAGCTCGGAAGTAGTCAATCTCCTCTCACCAACCTTGGTCCAACACAATGGAGTCTGGCACTGTCGCCCGTACAAAGCCTCATAAGGAGCCAACCCAATACTCTCCTGATAACTGTTATTGTAGGCGAACTCCATCAAAGGTAAATGTGACTCCCAAGTACCCTGAAACTGTAAGACACACGCTCTCATCATATCCTCGAGAATCTGGATGGTCCGCTCAGACTATCCATCGGTCTGAGGATGAAATGTAGTACTGAAGTGCATCTTTGTCCCAAAAGCTTCCTATAAGCTCTGCCAAAACCGGGAAGTAAACTTCGGATCTCTGTCAGATACTATTGACTCTGGAGTACCATGCAGCCGAATAATCTCTTCAATAAACAACTGTGCAAACTGCGTCAACCTGAAGTTCTCCCGTACTGGCAAGAAATGAGCAGACTTCGTAAGTCTATCCACGATCACCCACACGCCATCGTGTCCCTTCGATGTCCTGGGAAGCTTGAATACAAAATCCATCGTCAGGTGATCCCATTTCCGCTCGGGGATCGGCAAAGGTTGCATGGCTCCATAGGGTATCTACCGCTCGGCTTTCACCTGTTGACAGATCAAGCATCTACTGACATACTCCGCAATCTCACGTTTCATACCTGACCACCAGTAATGCTCTCGAAGTGTACGATACATCTTGGTCCCACCAGGATGCATCGCATAGGCTGAACAGTGAGCCTCATCCAGTATCGTCTTCTTCAATGTTTCGTCCTCGGGTACACACAACCGTCCATCCTTAACCAAGGCTCCATCCTCGCGGATCTCAAAGTCCTGTCTCTCTCCAGCCTCGACCTCAATCCGAATAATGCCCAAAATGGGGTCCTCAAACTGAGCATCAATAACCTGATAAATCAAAACAGGTCGCACGTGGAAACTCGCTAGGAGTGCTCCCTGACCATCCACAGTCAACTCTATTCCAAGCCTACGGAGCTCAACCAACAAAGGTAACCGGACTGTCCTCAAATGCGACAAAGAACTAGCTGATTTCCTACTCAAGGCATCGGCTACCACATTAGCCTTTCCTGGATGATACTGGATAGCACAGTCATAGTCCTTAAGCAGTTCTAACCAACGTCGTTGTCTCAGATTCAATTCCTTCTGAGTAAACAGATACTTCAAGCTCTTGTGGTCCGTGAAAATCCTGCACCTCCCGCCATACAAATAATGTCGCCAGATTTTCAGTGCATGAACCACCGCAGCGAGTTCCAAGTCATGTGTAGGGTAGTTCATCTCATGGGGTTTCAACTGTCGAGAAGCGTAAGCAATCACTTTCCCGTGCTGCATCAACACACAGCCCAAACCCTGTCAAGAAGCATCACTAAAAACCTCGAACTCCCTACTGTCGTCTGGAAGGGCCAACACAGGAGCCGATGTCAACCGCCTATTAAGCTCATGGAAACTCTGCTCACAGTTCTCATCCCAATCAAACCGAACTCCCTTCCGAGTCAACCGTGTCAATGGAGCAGCAAGAATAGAAAAACCCTCAATAAAGCGCCGATAATAGCCTGCTAAACCCAGAAAACTCCTGATCTCTGTCACCGTCTTGGGCTGTTCCCAATTTGCTACCGCCTCAACCTTCTGAGGATCCACTCTGATGCCCTCGGCTGAAATCACATGTCCTAGAAATTCAACACTGGTCAACCAAAACTGGCACTTGCTCAATTTCGCATACAACTGATGCTCTCTCAGGGTCTTGAGCACTATTCTCAGATGCTTCTCGTGCGCCTTCGCACTCCTCAAATATACCAAGATGTCATCAATGAAGACAATCACAAAACGATCCAAGTATGACCAGAACACTCGGTTCACGAGATCCATAAAAGCTGCTGGGGCATTAGTCAACCCAAAAGGCATCACAACAAACTCATAATGACCGTACCTGGTCCGAAAGGCCGTATTGGGTACATCCTCCTCTTTGACCCGTAGCTGATGATATCCGGAGCGAAGATCAATCTTCGAAAAGTACTGTGCTCCCTTCAGTTGGTCAAACAAGTCATCAATCTGGGGTAGGGGATACTTATTCTGAATAGTTACCTTATTCAACTGTCTGTAGTCAACACACAATCTCAACCCTCCGTCCTTTTTCTTGACAAACAGTACGGGTGCTCCCCAAGGTGATATACTCGGTCGAATGAATCCCATATCGACCAACTCTTGTAACTGGGCCTTAAGTTCCCTCAATTCTGCAGGTGCCATGCGATAAGGAGCCTGTGAAATAGGCTGTGTACCTGGAAGAAGATCAATCGTAAACTCGATGTCTCGATGAGGTGGTAATCTTGGCTACTCCTCGGGGAAGTCATCGGGAAACTCCCGCACCACTGGTATATCCTCCGCCCTTATTGGCATAGCACGTGTATCCACCACGTGAGCTATGTAACCCTGGCACCCCTTCCGCAACAGCTTGCTAGCCTCAAGTGCCGAAATAAATCCTGTAGGAAGTGCACGCTGATCACCCTGAAACGTGGTCTCTGGTAATCCTAGACTCCGAAAGGTCACTCTTCTATCGAAACACTCGATAGAAGCATGATGTCTAGTTAACCAGTCCATACCCAGTATAACATCGAAGTCCCGTAGATCCAGCAGTAACAAGTCCGCCACTAACTCAACCTCACCTACCATCACCGGACACTCTCTCAGAACCTGAGTCACTACCAACACCTCCCCAGTAGGTGTACTCACCCCTAAGGCACAATCCAAAGTAGACACCTCCCTCTCCGTCACCAGACTACAACTCCGGGCTATAAATAAGTGAGTAGCCCCGGGATCTATCAAAGCAAAAACAGTGTGACCAAGTATGGTGAGTGTACCTGTCGCCATTCCGGGTGCTGATCTGGCCTCCTGCTGGGTCATAGCGAAAACTCGCGCCTGAGGTCCTGATGACCTACCGCGCCGTCTGGAACTTCTCGTGGCACCACTGCCACCTCTAGGGCCTGCCGCCCCTGACACAAATGCAGTACTCCGCCCAGGTTCTGCTGCACCTCGACCTGCTCCACCCTCCTAGGCTAATAACGGGCACTCTCTCCGAAAGTGGCCCCGCTCTCCACAATAATAGCAGGCATCTCTACCCGGTCCACCAGTCTGTCTCCCAGTAGAAGCAACAGAAGTCGCACTCGCCTGAGGAGTCGGCTGTGCTCTAGCTCCCCGAAATCCAGAGCCCTGAGAACTGCCTGGCCTGCCAAACCGGGCACCACCAGCTGATGAAGTACCACCAAAATTGCCCCGCTTCGGGGTCCTCTGATTCGACGCTCCAGGAAAAGAATGCTCACGGCGTCGCACACTGCACGAGTACTGTGACCGGGCAGGCAAACTGGCCTCCACTCTAACAGCAGCGTCTGACAACTCCCTGAAGGTAGCAAAGGAGCCAGCTGTCACAATGGCCCTAATCTCTCCTCGAAGACCCAACTCAAACCGACGACACTTCTCAACCTCGGTTGCCAAAAATGAGGAGCAAATCAAGACAACATCTGGAACCTCTGCTCATACTCAGCTACTGTCATGTTCCCCTGTTTCAAATGAAGGAACTCTGCCTCTTTGGCATCCCGGAAAGAGCGAGGATAATACTGGTCCAAGAACCGCTCCCGGAAAGTCTCCCAAATCACGGTATGAGCATCCCAACCTGACAACTCCAGCTTATACCACCACTCATACGCTGCACCGTCTAGCAGAAAGGTAGCCAACAACACACAATCTCCTGGAGGACAATGCATCACCCCGAAAATCCGCTCAAGCCGGGTGATCCATCGGTGAACTACCTCTGGGTCTGCTCCACCACTGAACGAAGTAGCCCAGAGCCGCTGGGCTCGCTCAATCGACGCACTCTCTGCTTCTTCAGGTCGTGGAGGAGGTTCACGTCGCGGAGGCATGGTCAAACGTACGCTGAAAGAGGCATAGAGTTAGTAAAACAACCTACAAACGACCTCGTTCTGACACAAACCGACAAACCTATGCTCTGATACCAATTGTCAGGACCCGTCCCAAATACCACCTCAATACTCGGGACGAACCCTGCTCCCGTCTGACAATCACACTTAAAGTACCCAAAAGAACCTCTAAATAACCATAAGCATAACTATCAGACAAGGGAGAACTATAATACAACTGTAATTCAGAGCATAGTTTATACAAAATAGGCACAAAATCCTACTAGGCTAATCTCGCAACGGAAGAACGTCGTAAGCTCTATGCCTCGGTCCCTGCCTCAACGTTCACCCCAGCGCTATCACCACGACCTAGAGGGTAAGTTAAAACCAAAAAGTGTGAATGGACTAAAGAAATAAAAGGTTTAAAACGCAAGTTAAGAATAAAACAGCTAAAAGAAAACAGTAAGATTTTTCCCTCCGTTTTAAAATATGCATGCCTACAAGTATCAGAAACCCACAATATAAAACAGTATGATAAGTATGCTAAGATCGTATCATAAAACCAAATCCGCAAATATCAAAGTCCGATCAGACCTGCTGGGTCTATCCGAGTCTTTAAACTCAACCAGGCCTCAAATGTAATCCGAGTCTTTAAACTCCCGAGTCTTTAAACTCAATAGGCCTACGGGGGTAATATCGTAAATATCCGAGTCTTTAAACTCTCGAGTCTTTAAACTCAATCTGAGTATTTAAACCCAATATCCAGATCCAGCAAATCCAATCCAAAAAACCAATTCTAAAATTCAACTCCAAACCCGAATCCGAAATCACTGGTCGGATGCCCTTCCGGCATCCAGAACCGTCATTCCGAACCCAAATCCGGAATTCCATTTTTCCGACTTTAAAACCAAATTTCGTTTCTCGAAATCCGATTTTAAAACCAAAACCTTGATTACCAAAATCATGTCTCATAATCCATTTATAACCATAAGAAAACACTATAGATTAAAAACCCAAAAGCTTAGCATCAAAATCAGAAATCCAGTTTTTCTCGAAAAATGTGCAAAAACCCTGAAAATGTCTCGAAAAATGTGCAAGCATATCAACCACATATAATCACCATTAAAAGCATAAAAACATACTTTAAATCATAAAACATGAATAAAAACAGTTAGGCATGCTCGTAAGAAAAGAAAGAGTCCACTCACGAATCAGAAAGTATCAATCGCGCTCTGTGTGCTCTTCAACCGTCTTAGGCGTCTCCCGTCCTGTCAATAAGCACCAAATAGGGTCACAAATACGTCAAATATGCTAACCCGAATTTCCCCAAATTCCTGGGGATTTATACGTAATTTAAACCTAAACCCTAAACCGTCTGGATCCTCGAACTATCCCGACATTATCCGATTAACCCGAAAATTACACCAATGGATTCCTTAGAACATTTAGAACAAAACCCATGTTGGAAGTTTGTTCAGAATCCTCCCCACGCGCCGCCCAAAGTGGCTGCGCGTGGGCCTCACGCGCCTGCTACAGTGAATCGTCTACCTCGAGTCACCCGGTTCAACTATGTTGAACCGGCGTGACCGGTTCTCCTCCATTCTTCCACCATTTCCGTCCAATCCAATCCCAGAAGCTTCATCCAGTTCCCTGCAACCAAACCCAGTCCTAAAAACTAGAAATCGAAGCCTAAAACCCATCGTCTTCATCCCTGAAACAAACTGCCCGTTTGCCCTGTTTTGGCCTCCGGCCACCCAGGTCATCCCCCATCACGGAACCAACCTCAGACGACTCCTGGAACCTTCAGGAGTCTCACACTAACCATGTCACGACCCAGCCCATCTAACACAATATTGTCCGCTTTGGGCCCAGCCCTCACGGTTTTGTTTTCGGGAGCTCACGTGCAACTTCCCAGTAGGTCACCCATCATGGGATTGCACCAGCCTCAACTCGCTTAACTTTGAGGTTCCAATCCCCCCCAAAGCCACTGAGCTCCCAAAAGGCCTTGTGTTAGATAGATACGTGCCCACACATATAAGGTACTTCACCTTTCCCTCCTCGAGCGATGTGGGATCATTCACCGATCTTACATTTCCAAGCTCACAGGTCTTGCTCACCGATCTTGCTTCTCAAGCTCATGGGTCTTGCTCACCGTTCTTGCTTCCAAGACCGGTTCTTACAATCCACCCCCCTTGGGGCCCAGCGTCCTCGCTGGCACACTTCCAGTCGGGGTCCAGCTCTGATACCATTCTGTCACGACCCAGCCCATCTAACACAATATTGTCCGCTTTAGGCCCAGCCCTCACGGTTTTGTTTTCGGGAGCTCACGTGCAACTTCCCAGTAGCTCACCCATCATGGAATTGCACCAGCCTCAACTCGCTTAACTTTGGGGTTCCAATCCCCCCCAAAGCCACTGAGCTCCCAAAAAGCCTTGTGTTAGATAGATACGTGCCCACACATATAAGGTACTTCACCTTTCCCTCCCCGAGCGATGTGGGATCGTTCTTCTGTCACGACTCAGCCCATCTAACACAATATTGTCCGCTTTGGGCCCAGCCCTCACGGTTTATTTTTCGGGAGCTCACGTGCAACTTCCCAATAGGTCACCCATCATGGGATTGCACCAGCCTCAACTCGCTTAACTTTGGGGTTCCAATCCCCCCCAAAGCCACTGAGCTCCCAAAAGGCCTTGTGTTAGATAGATACGTGCCCACACATATAAGGTACTTCACCTTTCCCTCCCCGAGCGATGTGGGATCGTTCACCGATCTTACATTTCCAAGCTCACAGGTCTTGCTCACCGATCTTGCTTCTCAAGCTCACGGGTCTTGCTCACCGTTCTTGCTTCCAAGACCGGGTCTTACAAACCACCAAAACCTTCGACTCTAACCCAAAGTCCACGAATTTCGAAAACAATAAAATGGGAGAAACAGGGGAATGGGATCTCACCTGCGATTCTTCCTCCGCCGTCTGCACCACCGTGTGCCACGGTGCTCATTGAGTCCCCTGAGGTCGTCCTAACTCCTCCTCAGCTTGGATTGAACCAAGACACGGCACAACCACCACCTCTGTCCCACGGTCTCTCTGTTTTCCCTGAAAACTCAGCCTCACCACCGCCTTGTTGCTTGCACGATCTCACTCCCAAAACTCAGTCACCAACTTCCTCTCTTCTCTTTGTCACTCTCACATCTCACCAAACTCTCACCCACACTCTGAATCGATCACAAACTCTCACTTTCTTCCTCTCTGTATTCTGTTCTTCACAGCACAATACGCGGTTAAATTTTGGACAATTTGTGGCCGTGTACATTGTACACAATCCTAGAACCATCTAGGCATTACCACATGTCCACATTCCTATGGACATCAGTACAAATATCCCAACCCACTCAAGCCATTTTTTCTTAGCTGATTGGTCCTAAAGACAAAAAGACCAAAATGCCCCTAGAGTTAAAATTACTATTTTGCCCTTCAACTTCCCAGACCCATAACTAATTTGTTTGACGTCCGATGACAGCGTGCCGCTTGTCGTTGTACTCAGGACGTCGAGACCTATCTAATGGTCCTTGGTCTACGTGAAAATCACAAGTCCACTAAAAAGTCAACATTTTCCTCTAATTAATCAAAATTACGGTAACGCCCTCAAACTTCCGAACGTCATAACTTTTTCTCGGATTGTCCAAACCAGACCTGCCACCTGCCTACGGACTCGTGACGTCCTAAACTATGTCATTGTCAATGGTCAACACTCATCCAACCTGTAAATCAAAAAGTTAACTTTTGACACACTATTCACAAGGGCAAAATCGTCCTTTTATACAAATCTTTTACAAAATTACATTTATACCCTTCCTAAAGGTACGGGTTGTTACAGTGATCCCCTAGCTCCGACCGTCTGGGCATTCACAGTCGCAATGAAAACCATCCCGGGATTACATCCCAAAACATTTCAATCAAATGCTTGACTTCAAACCAAGTCAAAATCATTCCTGACTGGGTCTCAAGCCCGAATACCCTTTACACGTAAATCCGTAAAATCTCATTTGAAAACACTAAAATAATCTAGAAATCATCCTTGACTCATTAATTAAGTCAAAATATCCATTTTGAAACCTTTTTGACTCCGGGCCTAGCCCAAAATATCATTTGCACATTTCTCGTAAAACGTGCCCAAAAAACTGATTAAAATAATCATTAAATCACAAATAATCATGCCACATCATCAGGACATCATTGCAATTCAAATCATGCAATTAATCATGTAAAACATTTAACTATGTATGCATATCAGTTTATAAAACAAACGTCCACTCACACACCGTCCAAACCGCTCGTTTTCCGAGCTGCACACGTTTTCGTTATTTCTGACATTTTCCAGGAATCTCAAATCCTGTCCAAAATCATTATTCAGGGTCACTAATGACTTAATTAACATCATATTAATTCTCCATAATTTTATGGGAATTAATTACGAATTAAAAACGTAACATAAACCTTCGAACCCTCGAAACATTATCGAAACGGTGTCCGATTGACTCGAAACCAACTCTAAAATGTTTGTTACATTGCATAGAACAAAAGTCATGTTGACCTCACCTTGGGAATCAGGCCCACGTGCCACCGTGAGTGGCTGCGCATGAAACTCACGCGCCTGCTACAGTGCCCTGCTACAATGTTCTTCTTCACCCGATTAGCCTGCAAACGGGTCCGGTAACCCGCTACATGACCCGTTTGATTCTCCATTAATTCAACGTCTTTTTCAACAATTGAACATTCTATTAGTTTCGTAAACAACTTAATTATGGATCTGTAACATCAATTTGGATCAAACATACCTTAATCGTTTCGATTTGAACTCGAATTCGAAGAACACCAGAACACGGTTCCTCGTCCAATCTCCATCAATTCTCATTGTTTTCCTTTAATCGATGCGTCAGGGAGCTTCGTGGGATCCTAATGAACTTATTTCCAAGTCCAATTTCATCGTTCTTTGTCTCCAATGCATTCGACTCAAGCTCGAAAATTCAACGTTCTCCCTCTTTCTGTTCTAAGGTAAAACGACCCCAATTCCCTTCAAGTTTCATTGGGTTCGACTCGGTTTGAGCTCAAGAAGCTTAATCCAAGCTCAATTTCACTCATGAATGTCCACAAATTCAAATTCGACATTAATGCTTATCAAGGGTTTTCGGGTTTCTAAGTTTGGTTTCAGCTGGGTTTTTCTTCCCCTTTTCTTTTCTATATTTCCTCACGATTTCACTCTCACTTGCATCAAATTCTCAATTACTTTTGGTTGCTGGGAAGATCGATTAAACAAAATTATGGTCTCTATTTTTGTTTTCTTCACAGTACACACATACACGTACAAATACCCAAACTAATCATCATCATCAACTTGCCACCAATCTTGTTTACAAGGTGACAGATGTCACTTAGTGGCACTCCCACGCCCAATTCGACAAGAACAGATGTCCACTATTTGGTTAAAACAAGATCAACACAGGTGAATTAGCCATCATAGCCAATTTACCATTTTGCCCCTGCCATAACCAATTACCAAAATACCCCTCACAATTCTGGATCCATAACTTTCACGACCGAACTCCGATTGACGCATGCCGTTTGTCTACGGATTCAGCGTCCCGAGACCTATCCAACGGTCATCCCTGGAAGTCCAAACAAGGTCCCGGTCAAAAATTCAACTTTCAGCCCTCATAACTAGGGGTAAAATCGTCATTTCCTTCCAATTCTTCCAAATTTTCCTTTTTTGAAATTTCGGGTCGTCACACCGATCCTCCCTTCGGTGCACGCGTCCCAAACCCCACAGTCACCAGTTTCGGCGTGCGCGTTCTGAGCCCTTAACGACGGATTCGGCGAGCATCCACTGAACGCCTTCAACCTTCATGTCGCGTTGACTTTACCTTTGAACTCCAAAATTCTCTCCATATTTCGGCCAGCACCTACCGAAATGCCTTCTAAGTTCCAGCAGGCTTCCACCAATCCGTTTCCTATTCAAATTTCAGCATATTTCCTTCCTTTTTAAGGAAAATTGTCCATTTTAAGCTTGGATTTGTTTCCTTTTTATTTAGGAAACCTTTTTAATTAGTATTTTTATTACCTTTTTCTCTAGGATTTTAATTTAATTAGTTTAAACCTTTTCCCTTTAGAATTAAATTGTAAACTCCTATTTATTTGGGAATTAATTTTCTCCTATAAATAGAGAAGTTTAGTCTATTTGTAAAATGTCGCCCATTTTTGTACCAAAGCTCTGCTTAACTAAATTTGTAAGACCCGTGTCCTAGAGGGAATGGTGAACAATCCCACATTCCTCCGAATGGGGAATGGTCTGGGAAGGGAATAGTGGTGTGCCTTAAAGGTGTAGGCACACACCTATCTAGTACAAGGCCTTTTGGGAGCTCATTGGCTTTGGGTTCGATTGGAACTCCAAAGTTAAGCGAGTTGACGCTGGTGCAATTCCATGATGGGTGACCCCCTGGTAAGTTGCACCATGAGCTCCCGAAAACAAAACCGTGAGGGCAAGGGCAAAGAGGCCCAAAGCGGACAGTATCGTGCTAGATGAGTCTGGTCCTGACCGAGGAGGGTTGGGTCCTGACATAATGGTATTAGAGCCAGACCCCGACCTGGAATTATGAGGGGCGTGGATTGTATGACCAGTGTCCTAGAGGGAACAGTGAACAATCCCACATTCCTACGAGGGGGGAATGGTCTGGGAAGGGAATGGTAGTGTGCCTTAAAGGTGGAGGCACACATCTATCTAGCACGAGACCTTTTGGGAGCTCATTGGCTTTGGGTTTGGTTGGAACTCCAAAGTTAAGCGAGTTGAGGTTGGTATAATTCCATGATGGGTGACCCCCCTGGGAAGTTGCACCATGAGCTCTCGAAAATAAAACCGTGAAGGCAAGGGCAAGGAGGCCCAAAGCGGACAATATCATTCTAGATAAGTCGGGTCCTGACCGAGGAGGGTTGGGTCCTGACAAAATTTTCCTTTTCATCAATTCGAGATTTCCTTAGCAGAATATAATCACACCATACTCGATCATAAACACCTTCACCCGTGACATATATTGCAATTTCTGAGTGTCTCACCAAGGAGTGTCGAGCCACTTAGCATTCGTAGGGTAATTTCCAAGGAGAAAAAGTGTAACACCACCTCTTTACCCTGTGATTTTCTTTTGTTATTGAATAATTGTTTTGTTGGAATAATCTTTAATATAATTATGGTTTTATATCTTATATGACTTTCAATAATCTTTCATGTGTTACAATATCTTAGTTTTTGTTATGCATGTATGTTGTGCTTAATGCTTGATTAGATGTAGGGCAATTTCCAAATCTAGATCATTGAAAGTGTGTAGGGCAATTTTTGAGCACGTACTTGAGATAATATGCTTGTATTTCGTAGAACTGAGTTGAGGGAATTTTGTAGATTTTGGAATTTGCATAATTTATGAATGAGCTAGGTTAAAGATGAGTTGACCATGTAAATAATAAATTAGGTTAGTTTAGATTAGTTAAGCACGTAGGATAATAGAAACAATCAACTATCCCCTTAATTAATTAATCAAACGATAATCATGCTTAGGTACCCTCAATCCCTGATTAAGAACGATCCCTACTTATCAATGCTACAATATACAAAAAAAAGGTTTTAATTTGCATATATTTTTATTAAGTGTTAAGTGTGACTTTGTGTTTACTTTAATGCTTGTTGTTAGCATGTCAAATTACGAAGCATTATCTCGACGTCCGAGACTACTCACAGGTCTCGGAAATTACGGAGCAGTACCTTGAAGTTCTAGACCTCCCAACCAATTGATATCTCGAGGAGGGTAATCAAATCACATCATAATCACACATCATCACACATGTTGCATCATCAAAATCATCATCACATGGATCACAATCATCACAAATACCAAGGAACCACAAGTATCAAATAAGCATATACCCTTAACACAAACCACGTTCAAAACAAAAACTCAACTCACAACCCAGGCCTAAGCCCAAATCGCAAATCCATCAAACCTCGTAAAGCGAACCATTAAAATATTCGAAAAATCATATAAAATCCAATTCATATAAATATGACCTAATATGTATAAAACCATTTCCCATGACTCAGTTGAGGATCTGAGGTTTGTTAAACTCAATTTCTTCGCAAAACGTTTAATAACACTTTTCTTAAATATTCATAAAAATTTCCTAGAAATCCATAAAAAATCGTACGTAACCAACCATCAAACAATTCTCATAATAAATCATATAAAATGATGTAAAAAGGTATGCATAGAGTTTAAAAAAACAAAAGTCCACTTACCGTACCGCCAGTCACTCAAAGCAAGAGTCGTAGCCAATCTGAAGCCTCCGGGATGTCCAGGCTTGTCAAAGTAATGCCCGAGGGTTTCTAACAATAAATATAAGCCCATACAATAAGCCCTCATAAACTCCAGAAATGTAAACGCATACAGAACATGTTTTCCGAGGAGAAAAACCTCCAAAATACCAACTAAATTATATTCGATTGACCTGAAACCACTACCATTGGATTCAAGATGTCGAAACATTTCGAACAAGACCAATTTGACTTCAAAATTTGTGCCCACGCACCTATACACGCCAGTAAAAGTTTGGTCAACGTAAGTCGACACTAGTAATCACTACTAACGTCACTACTGACGTTAGCCCTGATATCTGACAGCCTAACCATTGCCACGTGGCGATACCTAATAGGTTCCACGTGTCACCACCTAACATGTGCCATGTGTCACTTGCTAATGTCATACTGACGTCATCATACCATGTCACCACTAACAAGGCCTGACAAGATGCCACATGGATCCAACCTATCACTGCCACATGGTTGACCTAATGACGTCACTACCGATGTCATCGTCTTCCAGCTCCATACTGGTCAACCTGAACCTCTGGTTTCGGGCTTTTAACCCAGCGGGTTAAACCAGCTCTAAAACCTTCGTTCTTAATCCGTTTCCAACCGTTCTTCGACCAAAATAATTTAATCAACTTCTAAAAAAATCCATGAATTCAAAACCAGAATAAAGCACCATGATTTCATACATGGACCTTCGAAAAGCCTGTCTAGAAACCAGCTCGATTTTCCAACTATTCCCCCGTCCCAAACTTCTGCTCAGTAGTTGTAGATGCTCACATAGACTCCTAAAACCACCCAACGATCCTAACTTTAACAGTCTTCCTCAGAAAACCCCAACTTGACAACCTCTCCAAACTTTCCAGTTTTCTTCTCTCTCAGGTTTCCCTGTCTTCACACGGTATTCTTCTCTCTTTCATCCTAGTTTACTTTTTTTTCTCAATTTTCTTTCTTTCCTCCCTTTTCTCTCTTCTTCTTCTCTTCTGGTTCCTCTCATCCTCTTCTTTTTTGTTCTCACGGCCGAAACCCATGGAACAACCCAACTCACACAAATATCACAGGGAGGCGGTGGCACAAATTCCCACACAAACAAAGGACACTTGTCACAATCCAAGTAAGCCAGCAGGAAAATCTCCCAACAGATTTACCAAAACACCTTTTCTTGCCAATTTACCAAATTGCCCCTACACATCTCAAACCCAAAATAAAACCATCCAGGCTCCGTTTCCAGCGTGCTGCTTGTCAATGCACTCAGGAGACTGAGACCTTCCTAACAGCGTTTTTGGAATCGCTAAAAACCATCACGTTCAAATATTTTGACCTTGGTTAAAAGTCAACCCTTTGACTTTAACCAAAAAGTCAACCTTTTACTCTCGGGGCAAAATGGTCAATTCCATCTGAATTTTCCGATTCTACTCTCGTTGAAGGTCTGGGTTGTTACAATCTACCCCCCTTAAAGAGTTTCGTCCTCGAAATTTCAAAACTAATCATTTCCTGTGCATATTCCCATCAGACAATTGAGTTGCTTAACTCATCCTCCACTAATCACACTAGCCTAGGTTCATAACTGTGAGAAGACAATACCGCCTCCAACCCAATGAGTCCATGTGCTAGTCCAAGTCCAAAATCCATCCACAGTATACGTACCGAATTAAACGTCATCCGACATTTACTACAATCTAATGGTCGATGTCGAATCCCAGCTCATCCTCAATGACCATACATGATAGGAGAACGATCAAACTGCCACTGAAACGCAAAATCTCTTTTGAGTTATTCGGGTTTCCCGACCAATACTCGAGACATATCCAACATGTACTCACAAGAACTCCTAAGATAAATCGTCAAGTTCACTAACCATTTCAAATCTTGGTTAACTCCAGAGGTCAAAAAACTTACGTCTACCAAGATGTACCAATCCCAAGTGAACAGTCATGTTGGTTACTTAACTCGACCCCCATCCTGATGATGCGAAGGGTCGGATCCTAAAGCTATGCTGTAAACATCTGACCTAGCAATAAAGGTCTCACCGGAACATTGTCCAATAACATTCCACGGTCATCTACTACCAGCACAAACCCTCAATCGGGCCTAATATCAAAGGTAGATGAACAATACGCATAAGAGATAACGAGCTCGTAACTCTCCCACTCCAGGCATCGACTACTATGTACACTCATCCAAATAATACTCAAATGTATAGTCATCATCAGTGGAGCAGCTCTAGCCGTCTCCTTTACCACGAGTTCAATTCCCTCGGAGTAGCGATACATAAGGCTCAGGTGATCTATAAAGATCATGTACGTTTCCCTATGAGAATAGTGAGTCCCACTCTAATTAACTCAAATGTCTATTTACAAAAGCAAAAACCTTCACGGGTAGCACAAATGCTCAAACTAAACCAATCTGACTCTTTCCCGAGTCAACCACGTCAACGGGCTGGAATCACGAGGAAGTTCTTTACCAACCACCTGTGACACCGAACCAATCAAAGAGACTCCAAATCTCAGTTACCATGGTTGGTTGATGCCAATCAAAACCATCTCGATCCTCCTAGTATCCATGCTAGTTCTATTAGCAGAAATATAACGACCCAACCCGTAGTCACGTGCGGGATTACTTAGAAAGGATTATCAGACGATTTGTGGTGAAATGATGATTTTTACCTTTGAAAATGGAAAAATATTAAATTTTGACTCGGTAGTTTATTTACACGTGGACCGAGTTCTGTTGCGTAGATCGAAGGATTACGATAATATAGACAAGTGGCACACCGAATTTAGAGGTCGAACCATGATTTTACAAGTCACGGAAGATTTTGGGTGATTTTTATGGTGCACGCATTTCAAGAAAATTGGATTGGTGGTTTGTCTGTTGTGGGACCCAAAATATCTGGTTGAGAATCAGAGGATGAGTGACAAATGTCACTCATCCTATGATCCTCATCTTTATCACACCACATCTCATTCCCTTTCTCTCTCATTTAGACACATACATGGACACACACCCGAAACCGCACCATTCCACCCCATTTCATCCTTTTAGCTTCATCTGTTGCTGGTCGAGGTACACAGAGAGTGTAAGTCAGTCGTGAGAGGCTGACAGAGACGGTGGAGGCGACCGAGCCAAGGTGGCCGGCTAGAAAACCCGAAATCCCAGGTAAATCGTGAACCCTTAAAACTTTAATTCGGGTTTTAGGAATTGGCTGCTTAGAGTTGTAACTGAAGCATTTGTTGTGTACTGTGAGTCCTTTTGAGTATCTATAGCAAAAAATCAGAGGAAGGGGATGCTGGAATCTCCCTAGGAACGAGCTCAAAGTTAGGTCGCGAAAGTCGAGCATGGCTGGAGGCTCTACAGGTATGGTTTCTGGATTTTATGGCCATGGGATTGTTTCTAGGTAGGTTAGGAATAGGTAGGTGGAATCAGGAAGAAAAAAGGGCATGAAATGGTGGTTTTAAAGTTGGGTCAAGCTTACGGTTCAAATGACCCACTACAGGGTGTCGGGTTGACCCGTCTAAAAGTAGGAGATGATGACGTGGCATGCCACATCATCACTGTCAGGCCACGTGTCAAATTAGATGGTGCCACGTGGCGACTTATCAAGGACTGTCAAAGCGTACGTGGAAAGATGAAGTCAGCATATGACATATCGCACTTGCTGGGTGATGCCACGTGGCAGGTTGTCATGAGCTGTTAGGATGACGTCAGCAGTGACTTCAGCGTTGACTGGTGTTGACCAGCATTGACCAAACTTTGACTGATACATGTCGGCGCATGACATGAGTTTTGAGGTCAAACTGGTCTTGTTCGAAAAATTTTAACGTCCTGAATTCAATGGTGGTAGTTTCTAGTCGATTTGAGATCATTTTATTGGTGTTTTGGAGGTTTTTCTCCTCGAAAAGTGTGTTTGGGACGCATTTTTGGTTCCGGGGTTTGTGAGGGTTTATTATCTGGACATATATTGATTATTAGTGACCCTCAGGTATGACTTTGACAGGGCCGGACGTCCTGGAGTCTTTGGATTAGCTTACAGCTCGTGTTTTGAGTGAGTAGTGGTACAGTGAGTGGAATTTGTTTTCCTAACCCCATGCATGCATTTTTATATGGTTTCATATGATTTATAATGATAATTTCTTGATGATTCCTTACGTACTATTTATGTGGATTTTGGGAATGTTACAATTGTTTAAGAAATATTTAAATAACACGTTTTGCGAGAAAATTGAGTTTATTATACCCAGGATCTTTATTGAGTTTTGGGGAGATGGTGTTACCCCCATTATGACATGTTTATATGATTTTGACGTTGTTTGGTAAAATTGGATTGTTCATGAGTTTTTGTATATTTAATGACTTGTTTTACGAAGTTTTTGGATGTATTTTTGATTTGGGGCGTAGACCCAAATTTTGAGTCTGATCTTGAATGTTGAACTTGGTTTGGGTCATGGTTATGTGATCCTTGGATACCTGTGGTAGGCTAGTTGTGAATACTTGATATATGATATGATGTGAGATTAATAGGGATATGTGGGTCCTCGGTTTTGTGACCATTGTGATGTTGGTGATGATGTGTGATGATTATGTTGATGTGAGATGTGATGTGGAGCCCCTCCTCGAGATTCCGATGGGTCGAACGATCTCGGACGTCGAGGTCAACCTCTGTAGTTCCCGAGATCGATATTGTAATGGATAGTCTCGGACGTCGAGGTAAAACTCTGTAGTTCCCGAGACATGTGAACAGTCTCAGATGTTGAGGTAATGCTCTGTATTTCCTAAGACTGGGACCTTGACTCAGACATCGAGGTAGTGCTCCGTAGTTCCTGAGTTGGTCCCCACTCAGACGTCGAGGTAATGCTCCGTAGTTCCCGAGTTATATTAGCTTGCCGTTAGTGTACCTCGATATGATGATTCAATAGTCGGTTTGGTATGTTGGGTATTTCGGTATGGCTGGTGTCATGTGATTGGTATGTTTCTGCACTGATGTGGCCGTGTCATTGTTGAGATATTGATAGGGTTGGCTCCCTACTTTGTTGAGTATGTATTGGTCTAATCATATATGTTGTGATGTTTGATATGCTTTCATGTTGGTAAGGTTTATGACATTACTGGTTTTCTAGTTACTGTACGTATTTTAAGATTGATGTTTTTATTTGTAAACTCAATACATGCATAGCTTTATTAAACAGAGGGTTTAATGTCTGATTTCTAAAAAAAAGTTTCCAAACCTTTGTTTTTGTCCACTCACATTTTTATTTGTTTTGACACCTTCCAGGTTGATCGCAGACGTGGGCTGTGTGAAGGCTGAGCCATCACGTGGTGTTGCGTACTCTGAGTATCCAAGGTATGAAGTAGGTTTATCCCTTGTCTCACACATGATTAGCATGTTTATTCGGTTCCCAAGAGTAATTGGGTCATTTTCTCATGAACGTGTCAGATGAAAGTATGTCCTCCCACAGTAATCGAGGGGGATTACGGGGAGGATCCTGTTAAGAAATGATATGACCAATAACACGAACACGGGTCCACTAAAACTAATACTCAATCCACTTGGTGTTTTGCTGCTTTAGGAATATTAATAACACGATTCCCAAATCGATCCAGGCATTTTCGGAAGACTCAGTATATCAAGTCCATTAATATCACTAGGGTGTTAGTAAACCCAAAAAGTACGATTCAAAACTCAACATGTCCATACCGAGTCTAAAAGCGATAATAAGAATATCTAATTCCTTGATCCTCAACTGATGACATCCAAGTTCATTCGATGCGGAGGTGAATACGAATCCATACTGTACACATCAATGTCAAGCAACACCAAGCACCCTCTGCTCCTCGACTCATTTGAATTGGTCCACCGCCAGCTTAACTTCTAACAGGGTTACACATCCATGGAATCCAGAGGTGAGGTTGTCAGGACCCACCCCGGTTTCACCCCGAAAACCGAGGTAAATCCTGCTCCCGTCTGACACCCCGACACAACACAAAAGTACTCACTCTAAACCACCAAAGAACACAGTCAGACGCAGGAGAAACTATACAAAATATCCCGAAGTTAAAGTTTACAGAGCATAGTACTAAGTACCAAAAGAAAGAAAACCGGTAACTAGATACACGCACACGGAAAAATTAAAACACTTCGGGGTCGCTCTCGTAACTTCTATGCCTCAGACGCTGCCTCGACGCCGAAACCCCGCTCTAGCTCCACGACCTGGAGGGCAAGTTAAAACTAGAAAGGTGTGAGTGGACCAGAATAAAGGAAAAGTTTTCCAAAACCATTTTATAAGAAAACCGGGTTTAGCCCTCCGTTTTGAAACCACATGCATAACCCAGTTACTAAAACAGTTATAATTTACATAAACCTCATCATAAAAACATTTACAAAAACACTATAAAAACAGTTATAGAAATTATAGCATCAACGTCATAAAACTGTATCAGAAAACATAAGTACCAAGCCATAACCAACTGATCAAACCTGCTGGATCTATCCGAGTCTTTAAACTCCCGAGTCTTTAAACTCAATCCAGGCCTCAATAATATCCGAGTCTTTAAACTCTCTAGTCTTTAAACTCAACAGGCCTACGGGGGAAATATCAATATATCCCCGTCTTTAAACTCCAGAGTCTTTAAACTCAATCCGGGTCTTTAAACCCAATCCGGGCCCGTCCCCCGTCAATCACAATATCTGGGTCTTTAAACCCAATAACCAGATCCAGCAAATCCAATCCAAAACCATTTGAAAACCATTTCGAAATCCATATCCAAACCCGAATCCGAAATCACTGGTCTGATGCCCTTCCGGCATCCCGACCGTCATTCCGAACCCAAATCCGGAATTCCACGTTTCAACTTTAAAACCAAATCTCGTTTTCCGAAATCCGATTCTAAAACCGAAAACCTTTACTCAAATCCATTTATAATCATTGAAAACCATTTATCATTTGAAATCCCAAAATCATGGCATCATAATCAGAAATCCAGCCTTTCTCGTAAAACGTGCCAAATACGTAATTTTCTCGAAAACCGTGCAATTATGTAAAACTAACATATTCAACAATCATAAAATCACATATAAAACCATAAAACAATTATAGGAAACCGTTATGCATGCTCGAGTTTAAGGAAAGGGTCCACTCACAGTACCAAGCCCTCAATCGCGTCCCGTACGTCTCGTACGTTCCTCAGCTTCCTCGGGCAACCCCGATCCTGCCCTCCTATTGCCGTCGTGAGCTCAGCCGTGAGTAAGTAGCTCCTCCCGTCCACCTCCAGCCTCTGGACACCTCCACCGGTCTCGATTGATCGAACACGACAGCACCACCACCCAAAACTCCTCACCTCTTCTCTGTTTCCTCTGATTTTCCCCCTGGTTTCCCGTGGCTCACAACTCACACACACACCACCACCGCACCTCCTAACCTTCTCCCTAGCTCTCTCACAATCTCTGGTCACTAACCCCCGCACCAAAACACACCAACACTCACGATCACCTCTCAATTTCCTCTCAATCTCCCCCTCTGTTTTCTGTTCTTCGAACACACACAACACACACCTGCACGATTACCCCAAATAATTGGGACCGTGCACACGCCTAGAACCAACCAGAACCCCTACACGTGTCACCATCCCTTCAGCCTTCTCACAAGTGGCTCAATCTCAGCCCTCCATTTGTCCCTCTCTGTTGCACCAGACCCAAAACACAAAGACCAAAATGCCCTTCCTTTTTAAGCTAAAATTACCATTTTGCCACTACCTTTCTAGACCCGTATCTCACACATCGTAAGTCCGATGAATAAGTGCCGCCTGTCATCGAACTCAGGACAACGAGATCTACCTAACTGTCCTCGGTCAACGTAAAAAAGCCTGTTCGTACGAAAAGTCAACTTTTTCCCCTATTTTCGCCAACTTACGGTTATGCCCTCAACCTTCCGAACATCATAACTTCCTCCTCGGATGTCGGAATCGGGCGTGCCACCTGTCTACGGAGTCGTGACGTCCTAAACCATGTCACAGTCATCGGTCAAAATCCAATTGACCGCCCGAACTAGGGGAAAAATTGTCATTCTAGGCTAACGATCTTATCGGGACCAACTAACCCCCGATTAAGCTCACTAATTCCATCTTAATCACGGTATTAACCCTAATTTCTGGGACGGGTCGTTACAGAGGTTGACTAAGAACTTCCACCATAAGGATTACTAGTTCCACATTATTTCCTCCTTCAGCTGCCGATCATCAATTCAAAATCGTAGGGCGCGATTCACTTTTCGTCCAAACAACATTGGGGCTCCCCAAGGATACATCATAAGTTAAAAGAACCCCAAATTCGCTAAATCTTGAAGCTGAACCCTCAATTCTCTAAATTATGTCGATACCATCGGACAAGGTGGTTGCGAAATGGATTGAGTACCCGGAACCTTATTCTAAGGTGGTAATCCCGTAAATCCCCTGGAATTGCATCCGAAAATTCCCGAACAATTGATATCTTCCCCAAGCTCACTGAGACATCCAGGGACATCATAACACAAGTCCAATATCCTTAACAATTATTCTGTAGTAACTTCCCAGCTTCCAAAGACAATGGTTCCTCAACTCACTTAACCGAAGCATGATGGTAGTCCGCCAATCCATCCTAAGGATCACGAATAAGCCATATATGCTCAGGGACTCCAATCTGTGTTAAGGTTAAAACTTTCCATTCCAAACAATTGATCTCAAATTATCGAACTAGTACTAAGGATAGTATGAACCGAAGTACAGATACGTATGTCCCAACCTAGTGGAATCAACTCCTAGTCAACAAAGTGTAACTCCGATAGAAATAAAAGAATGTAGGTCTGTACTCCATCAATACTCATGCATCCGACCAAAGTTAAACAGAGTACCTATCATTAATCCAGGTATAACATATGTCTCCAAAAAACCAACCGAATTAGAAGGATGAACGAAATCTCAATTGATCATCTCGGGACCTACTTCGTCCCACTCGTCGATCACTGCGACACGCACGCCTGTATGCAAAGAATCGGAGCTAGAAATGTCCCTCATCTAAGCTCCTTGGTAATGCATCCACTAGACGCACTCGGTGTCAACCGAACTCATCTAATCGCTGCTGGGATCCTATCAAACGCATCTCTCTCTGAGATGACAAATTTGGCAGAGTCCAGAATGTGGTAATCCTCCAGCAAGCACCATTGCTCTAGTCTTACTCCCAAGACCTGATGCCAACCAAAAAAACCTCATTACCTTAGTCACCGTCATACTCAGTGCGAACTGAGCCAAATCCTGAAATCTCCTCTCATACCGAGCAACAGCCAAATACCTCTGCACATAATGCAGGAGCTCTACCTCTTAGGTTTCTCTATAAAACTAGGGGCGAATATGATGTATGAAACGTTCCTTGAACGTCGCCTAAGTCTCGGTAGTCACCTCCAAAACTGTAAGTAGAATTGTCTGCCACCGACCCTATGCAGACCAATCCAAAAAGAACACTGCTATCAGGATCATAAGCGTATGATGGCAACTCATCGCCCGTACAATCCGCTCCAATCGTGTCATCAAATGATCGGTCAGCCCCGAGATCTGATCCATAAATACACATCTCGAATAAGAGTCATCAATGACCCCAGTTTCCCTTAGCAGCACCTCCTTCCTAACTGCCTATCGGTCATAACTCTGAAAAGTTACAATATTGGGATTCAATCAACCAGTAACTCCACGGCTCCAAGCTGCTGGGCCCACAAGAAGCTTGGCCCTTCTCGGGATCAAACCCCACTAGAACACGACATCTAATGCGTAATAGAACCAATCCAAGGTTCTTTCCCATTTAACTTTTCTCGCTTTCCTTTCCTTAATCTCATTACCAGGTTGATGACGGGGCTGTCATCGTGGAGGCATCATGTCCATAACAAAACTATCATGCACACCCGGTGTGCAATTCCCAAAGAGAGAAACCCAGTGCTCTAATACCAAGTTGACATGACCTTCCCTGTAATCTCCAATTATTAACGTGGGAGGACCTGCTCCCGTCTGACACGACTTTGTAAAATGACCACATTACCCTCGGGATTAAGTAGACATCCTAACTCCATTTCAAACCAGGGATACTACTACGTACAAACCAGCATGATCAGAATACGCACTCATCGGATGCCTTAGCCTTCACACAGCCCACGTCCGCGATCAACTTGGAGGGTGCCAAAATCAATAAAAAGTGTGAGTGGACAAAAATCAAGGTTTATAAAAAAACATAGTTCGAAACACCAGGTTTATCCTCCATTTTATAAAACTATGCATGCATCGAATTTACAAATAAAACATCAATTTCAAAATACGAAAGGATGACTAGATAAGGTCACAGACTAAAAAATATGAAATTCTAGCCTTATCAATATACCCACACAAACAAAACCACACCAGTACATAAGCATATCAATCACACGAAACCAGCTATACCAACATACCGAATCAACTGGTCACATTAACCGACTCAACCCTGATATTTATTGCAGAATCATCATGTGCACTACCGGTAGGCAAATAGTACCCATGAAAGGCTTAGTCCCAGACTAGACGCCTGAGACATAGTCCTAGTCTCAAGGATTATGGAGTCCCATGCTCAACGTCTGAGACAAGTCTCAGAAATTACTGAGCATTACCTCGACGTCCGAGACTACTCGCGGGTCTCAAAAATTACGGAGGTTTACCTCGAAGTCCGAGACCGTCCAACCAATCGATAACTCAACGAGGGTCATCAAATCACATTACAATCACACATTATCACACATGTCACTTCATCACAGGCACCTTAATCATCACAAATACCAAGGAACCACAAGTATCTAATAAGCATATACCCTTAACACAAACCACATTCAAAAGCAAAACTCAAATCACAGCCCGGGCCTAAGCCCAAATCACAAATCCAGCAAAACCTCGTAAATCAAACCACTAAAATATTCAAAAAAAATCATTTAAAATCCAATTGATATAAATATGACCTAATATTTATAAAACCATTTCCCATGACTCATTGAGGATTCGGGGTTTATTAAACCCAATTTCTTTGCAAAACGTTTTAGTAACACTTTTCTCCAATAAGCATAAAACTTCCCAAGAAATCCTTAAAAAATCATACGTAACCAACCATCAAACAATTCTCATAATAAATCATATAAAATGATGTAAAAAGGCATGCATAGAGTTTAAGAAAACAAAAGTCCACTCACCGTACTTCCGCTCACTCAAAGCACGAGCTATAAGCTAATCCGAAACCTCTAGGATGACCAGGCCTGTCAAAGTAATACCTGAGGGTTACTAACAATTAATATAAACCCATAAAATAAACCCTCACAAATCCTGAAGTCGTAAACGAGTCCAGAATACGCTTCCCGATGAGAAAAACCTCCAAAATACCAACCAAATAATCTCTGATTGACCTGAAACCACCACCATTGGATTTATGATGTCGAAACCCTTTGAACAAGATCATTTTGACCTCGAAATTCGTGCCCACACGTCCACTCGCACCGGTGAAAGTTTGGTCAACGAAAGTCAACACTGACGTTAGCCCTAACATTTGACAATCTTGAAAACTGCCACGTGGCGACACCTGATAGGTGCCACATGCCACCACCTGACAGGTGCCACATGTCACCTACTGATGCCATCATGCCATGTCATCACTAACAAGGCCTGACAAGATGCCACGTAGATCCATCATCTCACTGCCACATGGTTGACCTAATAACATCACTGCTAATGTCATCGTTGTCCAGCTCCAGACGGGTCGACCCGAAACTCTGGTTTTGGGTTTTTGACCTAGCAGGTCGACTCGACTCCAAAACCTTCGTTCTTAGCCTGTTTCTAACCGTTCTTCGACCAAAAAATCCTAATCAACTTCTAAGACAAATCTATGAACTCAAAACTAGAAGAAAGCACCACGATTTCATACTTGGGCCTTTGAAAAACCTGTCCAGAAACCAGCTCTATTTTCCAACTATTCCCTCATCCCAAACTCCTGCTCAGCAGCTATAGATGCTCGTACAGACTCTTGAAACCACCCAACAATCGTAACTTTAACAATCTTCCTCAGAAAACCCCAACTCGACAACCTCTCCAAACTTTCCAGTTTTCTTCTCTCTCGGGTTTCCCTCTCTTCATAGGTCTTCTTCTCTCTTTCATCCCAGTTTACTTGTTCTCTTAATTTTCTTTCTTTCCTCCCCTTTCTCTCTTCTTCTTCTCTTCTGGTTCCTCTCATCCTCTTCGTTTTTGTTCTCACGGCTGAAACCCATGAAACAACCCAACTCACACAAATATCACAGGGAGGAGGTGGCACAAATCCCCACACAGACTACAGACACTTGTCATAATCCAAGTAAGCCACTAAAAAAATCTCCCAATAGATTTACCAAAATATCATTCCTTGCAATTTTACTAAATTTTCATTACACATCTCAAACCCAAAACGATACAGTCTGAGCTCTGTTTCCAACGTACTACTTGTCAACGCATTCAGAAGATGAGACCTTCCCAACGACATTTTCAGAATCGTAAAAAACCATCCCAGTAAAAAAGTCAGCATTTTAACCTTGGTTAAAAAGTCAACCCTTTGAATTTGACCAAAAGTCAACCCATTACTCTTAGGGTAAAAATGGTCAATTTCATTCGAATTTTCCGATTTTACTCTTGTTGAATCTCCGGGTTGTTACATTGCGATGCATCAGGAACAGTGCTCTAGCGATCCCAATCGACAAGTAGGAACCACCACCATTGGATTCAGAACGTCGAAATCTTTCAAACAAGATCGATTTCACCTTAAAATTTGTGCCCACACGTTGGTCAAAGTCCTGTCCACGATGGTCAAAGCTGACGTCATGCTAGTCAACGCTAACATCACCTACTGGCGTCAGCCAAACAACTATGACACCTGCCATGTCGCACTCCCTAATTGGTGCCACGTGACACTAACATGTTAACTCTAACAACATGACACACTGCCACGTGGCAGCACATCATTGGTCCACATGGTCTGATAATGCTAACGTGGACCTACCACGTCAACTGCCACGTGATCTAACACCCTCTGACATGTTGTCGTGTGGCACCACCCCACTGGTCCACGTGGTTTGACATGTCTGACGTGGGACTGCCACATCACTGCTGATTGGACCTGACACCTAGCAATGTGTCACTCTCTAGTTGGCCACGTGGCCTGACAGGTCTAACAGGTGATGACGTAGACTACCACATCATCATTGTCAACCTCTAGCCGGTCTATTGGAACCTCTATAAAGGGTCGTTTGACCCACGACCCTGACTCGGTCGTATCTTGGTCGTCTGGCCACCATTTTCCTCTGCTCTTCTTTCTACAGACTCGTCTGACTCCTAGGTTGGGTTCTATGACCTCAAAATCACAAGAAAAGGTCTAGAATTTACCTGTCATTCTCGAATCCTTATGGTTAAACTTCCAGCTTGTCCTTTGTGCAATTCTGGCAGCCTCAACCTTCCATTTTTGGTTCCTCAGCCTCACAAGGACTCAACAAACAAGACCCATGCTTCAGAATGTGTCCCAAAAATCTCAAAATAAAAAATGATTTAACTGGGTTTTGAGTTACCTGGGTTCACGGGTTTCCGGCCACTCCGCGACGGCTCTACCATCCATGCCATAGTCCTGGTCCATTTCTCCATCTCACTCTCTCATTCTGTTCCTCTCAATCAAAAACATGAAGAAAATGAAGGTTTGGGGATAGGTACGGGTTTGAATGGAAAAATGAAGAATAAATGAAGATGATGGTGATGCATGAAGATGGGGAAATGGTCCAATGAGATGGATGACACTTGTCACTCATCCATTGGTCCATACTAGATATTTTGGGTCCCACTAAAGACAACTCAGAACTATTTTTTCCTGAAAACCGTGTAATCGTAAATAGTTCTCTGAACTTTCCGTGACCCATAACTTCCCCGTATGATGTTCAATTTTGACATGTCGCCTGACAGGACCCATCCCAATCCCCCCCGGGATTAGTGCGGGATGACCCTGCTCTCGTCTGACACGAAGTGTCAGACAAGGGATATTTTCGTCCTTTGCCCTCCCGGGCTATCAGAGTACGCCAGGATCCGGAGGAGGCATGTGATATCTCGGTCTCTGCTACAGTCCATATCCGATGTCAACCTGAAGGGCAGTCAAAACATTAAAAACTGTGAGTGGACAAAACAAAGAGTTATAAAAACATTTAATAAGGAAGACATTTGTACCCTCCACTAAAAAGCATGCATGCATTCGAAAACCATTTATCCAAAACAAACCATATGTGGGACTAAGCCCAAAGCAGATATAAACTAAGGTCGAAAGGACCACAATAAAAACGACCATACGGGCCACTGCCCAAATCCTGTGCACACCTGTACACACCACATATCATATATCATATATCCATCACATACATATATATAAGTCACACAACCAATCCTGTCACGGTATCCAAAGCCACGCGCGTGCTACCCAGGTCTCAATCCGAGTCTTCTCAAAGTCAAGATCAATGTCCGTAGACCACTGACCCTACCCGAGGTAATAGTAATCATAGCCTTCCTGAGAGTAAGGAACCCAACTGGGGGGTGACTCCACTCAGTCGGTGCTCCGTGACTACTCCGGGGTCCACCTAGGCCAACGACCCTCCCCGGAGGAGATAATAGAAGTAAAGGAAGGTAGACGAACATATATATACATAACATAAACATTCATGACCGGTTCCCCTGAACCGTCATGAATCCATAATATCCATAATCAGGTAACATGCCGGTTCCCATAAACCGTCATGTACCGTAATAACTAACAAGGGTTCATGCCGGTTCCCATAAACCGTCATGAACCATGATACCATAACAAGAGTTCATGCCGGTTCCCATAAACCGTCATGAACCTGGGAATCCATTTAAGGTTCCCTGACCTGAAATCAAAACCGTAAAGTGACTGGGTCTCGTACCCGAACATAGGACACCAACTGGGCACCGTGCCCGGAATCTGAGGTCATATGCCCGAGACAAAACCAAATGGGTCTCATACCCGAGTTTATCATTTTGAAATCCAAATTTAGTTCATTTAAATCAATAAAGAAATACAGACCCGTATAAGCACCGTATAAGGCCGAAACCTCGAAATACGTGCTTATACGTAACCACATACAAATGCACCCATGGCATCATCAAACAAGTAATAAAACATATAATAAACATTTATGCATGCACCAATTTAGAAAACAAGGTCCACTCACAGACCGTCCGAGCTGCCGCCTCGATTTGCGTGCCATACGGCTCCCCGAGCCGATCACCATCAACGGGACTCCCAAACCTGTCCAAATTTTAATAGAAGGTTACTAACTACTTAATTAACCTCCTACCAAAGCCCCGTAATTTTCCCGAACTTTTAACTATTTTTAAACCTACCCTAAACCTTCCGATGTCCCGAAACATATCGAGACGGTGTCCGATCGACACGAAACCAGTCCCAAAATGTTCGTTACATCGAATAGAAGATTTCCCGTGTTGAACACTTCCCCAAATTATGGACCACGTGCCCTCACGGGCCCCTAGAAGACCCTGGTTACTGTTCATCACCAGCATCCTCAGGAAAACCGGTTTTTCCTGGTTTTCCGGTCCAGGCACTGTGCTGAACCGGCGGAACCGGTTCAGCGTTCCTACTCCCTCAAATCTCGTCCGATTTCCTCCATTCCAATTCCTAAATTCCTATTTTCTCATTTCTAATCTATCCTAATCAAGAAAACTAGGAAAAACGCCACAAAACCCGTCCGTCCAATTCTCCCATAATCGGTCCAATTTTTCCGATTGCACCCAGGGCTGCTCAGCCCTTCACCGCCGTCCAAAACACCCTCTACACCTTCCTACAACCTCAATAAACTCATCCTAATCAACTAATAGCAACCATAATGTCTAAATCGAAAAATAGAAGAAAAATGGGTTTATCGGGCTTACCGGGTACCCGCTCGGGTTCTGGGCTCCAGCCACCGCCCACGGCGGTTCCAGCCGTCCAGCCACCTCCATCCGGTCTTCTTCCCCCTCTCTGCCTCTCAGTCTTGGTCCTAGGGTCATGGGTTTGGATTTGGGTGAGAATGGTGGATCGGTTTCGGTTTAGGAAAAACGAAGAAAATGATCGATGAAGAGGAAATGGAAGATGCATGAATGAAATTGGTGTCCATTGGATGGGTGACACTTGTCACTCATCCATTGGGCCTCCAACAAATATCTGGGCCCACTAGAGACAAAACTGCACTTTTGTCTCGTAAAACGTGCCGTCGTGAATAGTAACCGGGAACTTCCGTGAACCGTAACTTCGCCGTCGAACGTCCGAATTCGACGTGCCGCCTGTCTACGGATTCGTATCGTCCTTAGCTACGTAATGGTCTTTGGCCCTCGGCCATCGGACCTCCCGGTCAAAAAGTCAACTTTTGACCTCCTATTCACCCAAATTACCAAAATGCCCTTGGGCTTCCGAACGTCATAACTTCTTCCTCGAATGTCGGAATTGAACGTGCCACCTGTCTATGAACTCGTGACGTCACGAACTACGTCACGGTCATCAGTAAAAGTCCATTTGACTGCCCGATTAAAAAGTCAACGTTTTGCCACCATCAGGGGCAAAACGGTCATTTCGCATCGTTCGTCCGATTTCGCTCTACTAATCACGGATTAGCCTCACTAATCGTGATTAGTCACTAATCTAATCATGGAATTTGGGACGGGTCGTTACATCGCCTATCTACGGACTCGTATTGTCTCGATCTACGTAACAGTCTTCGGTCCTCGTGCGTTAGACCTCCCAAGTCAAAAGTTAACTTTTTACCCTTTTTAGGGGTAAAATCGTCATTTTATCCTGATTATCCGATAATCCTTGACTAATTTAGATTAGTCCTTAATTAATTCTCGATAATCCGACATTAACCTTAATTAATCTCGTAGATTTGAGACGGGTCGTTACAGTCATTGTGAAGTACCCTCTCTTTTCTAAACTCAGATCGGCAAGCAGGAACATTGCGACCAATCGGAAGCATCAGGAGATCGGGAGCCATTGCAACTTACCCTCTCATGGCTATGCCCCGATCAGCAAGTAGGAATATTACAACCGATTGGAAGCGTTAGGCGAGGTGCTCTTGAGGTCCCAATCAGCAAGTAGGAATATTGCGACTATTTGGGAGCTTTTTGCAAAACCATTTCTCACACTCACTCGAGGTGCAGGAACCTTTATGCCGACAAGATACTAGGGACTCGTGCAATGCTAGTTGACCAAGGTACACTTCCTCCTTCAAGAACTTGGGGTACTAGTGGGTACACCCCTAGCCGATCGACACGTATCAGCTTGAGTTGCAAGCCTTCGGCTGAGAAAATTCACCTCACTCAATGACTTATGGGGCTTATGTTGATACCATATCGACCAATCAGGCTCAGAACGACTAACACCACCACAAACACACGATTCACCACTAGGAGATCGATAAGCATGTCAAACGACATCCCTGAGTCCGGTACCTAACAAGGCCCAAATCATGGTCTTTTGGCATGCATACTCCGCATGCATGGGTCCAAACTCCTCGCCCGATCCGCTGACACTGTCAGTAACGACTACTTAACATGAAGGGAGATCTATTGGCACCTAACACACATCCTGGATCTGCGAGGCATGTGGCAACACCTTTTGAGGTAGCGTGAACCCTATATCAACGGTGTTCAACCACTACATTCATTACTTATAACGACCCGTCCCGGGAATTAGGGCTAAGACAGTGATTAAGGTGAAATCAGTAAGCTTAATCGGGGGTTAGTTGGTCCCGATAAGATCATTAGCCTAGAATGACGATTTTGCCCCTGATTCGGATAAATAGTTGACTTTTAGTTTGGGTGGTCAATTGGGTTTTGACTGATGACCAGGACGTAGTTTAGGACGTCACGAATCCGTAGACAGGTGGCACGCCCGATTCCGACATCCGAGGAGGAAGTTATGATGTTCAGAAGATTGAGGGCATAACCGTAATTTGGCTAAACTAAGGGGAAAAGTTGACTTTTCGTACGATTGGGTTTTGAGACGTTGATCTAGGACCGTTAGATAGATCTTGTCGTCTTGAGTTCGATGACAGACGGTACGTATTCATCGGACTTACGATGTGTGAGATACGGGTCTAGAAAGGTAGTGGCACAACGGTAATTTTGACTTAAAAAGAGGGGTATTTTGGTCTTTTGCACATGGGGATTTGTCCAACAGAGAGGGAAAATGGAGGGCTGAGATTGAGCCACTTGTGAGAAGGCTGAGGGGATGGTGACACGCGTAGGGGTTCTGGTTGGTTCTAGGCTCGTGCACGGTCCTAATTATTTGGGGTAATCGTGCAGGTGTGTGTTGTGTGTGTGTTCGAAGAACAGAAACAGAGGGAGAGAGTTGGGAGAATTGGACGGTGTTTTGTGTGTGTTGTGTTAATTGATGGGTGAGGAGTGACCAGAGAGTGGAAGAGAGCTAGGGAGGAGGCAGGGAGGTGCAGTAGTCGTGTGTGGGTGAGTTGTGAGCCACGGGGAAAATCAGGGAAAACAGAGTGAACAGAGAGATCGTGGTGGTGGTTGTGCCGTGTGTTGGCCTAATTCAAGTTGAGAGGAGACTCAGAAGGTTGCAGGGGACTTAGCAGACACCGTGGTGTGCGGCAGTTCGAACGGCGGAGGGCGAATCGAAGGTAAGCCTCCAATCCTTTGTTTTTCCGTTTTGCTCAGTTTGAAAGTCGTGGACTTAGGGAGTGAATCGAAGGTTTTGGTGAGTTGGGTAAGACTCTGTGAGGTTCTAGGAAGGGTTTAAGGTAGCCACTGTGACGGGGGGTGACCTGGGTGGCCGGAGAAGAGAACAGGGGAGGTGTTCGGGTTTCTGTTCGAGCTTGAGTCGACAGGTTTTAGGTTGAGTCGAGGTGTTTGGAGTAGGGGAATGGATAGTTTAGGACGGGACGAAGAGGATGGTGAAGAAAGGAGGTGTTTTGGTGCAGGTACGGCGGTGAACCGTCCTCGCTGGTTCGAATTGCAGAGGCCGGTTCGACCGGGTCGACTCGAGGTAGACGATGGTACTGTAGCTGGCGCGTGAGGGCCACGCGCAGCCACTTTGGGCGGCGCATGGGGGCGTGCGGCGGCGGCTGGGAAAACGGTCAACATGGTTTTTGGTCTAGGTGTTGTGACGAGTCTAATGGACTTGGTTTAGGGTGGTTCGGACGTCGTTTGAGGATAGTTCCGCGAGGGTAAAGGTTAAGGGTTCCGGTTCGTTACGTTTAGGAGCCGGGGATTTTTGGGGAAATTTAGGTGGACTTTCGTAGTCGTGTTAGTAATGTACTTTTGTGGTTGTTAACAGGATCGGGACTTCCTGAGGAAGCTGAGGAACGTACGAGACGTTCGGGACGCGATTGAGGGTTCGGTACTGTGAGTGGACCCCTTCTCTAAACTTAAGCATGCATAACTGTTTTCTATAATTGTTTTATGGTTTTACATGTGATTTCATAATCGTCGAATATGTGATGTTAGTTTTACATAACTGCACGGTTTTCGAGGAAATTACGGTATTTGGCACGTTTTACGAGAAATGTTGATTTCTGATTATGATGCCATGTTTTGGGGATTTCAAATGATTAATGATTTTCAATGATTATAAAGGGATTCTGGAATATAATTTCGATGATCAAGGGTTTTCGGTTTAGAATCAGATTTCGGTAACGGGATTTGATTTTGAAGTTGAAAAGTGGATTTCCGGATTTGGGTTCGGAATGACGGTTCTGGACGCCGGAAGGGCATCAGACCGGTGATTTCGAATTCGTGTTTGGATGTGGATTTCAAAATGGTTTTCAACGGTTTGGATTGGATTTGCTGGATCTGGTTATTGGGTTTAAAGACCCGGATTATATTTGACGGGGGCCCGGATTGGGTTTAAAGACCCGGATTGAGTTTAAAGACTCGGGAGTTTAAAGACTCGGATATATTGATATTTTCCCCCGTAGGCCTATTGAGTTTAAAGACTCGGATATTATTGAGGCCTGTATTGAGTTTAAAGACTTGGGAGTTTAAAGACTCGGATAGATCCAGCAGGTTTGATCGGTTGATTATGGCTTGGTACTTATGTTTTTTGATACAGTTTTATGACGCTGATGATATGATTTCTATAACTATTTTTAGTAACTGGGTTATGCATGTGGTTTCAAAACGGAGGGCTAAACCCCTGGTTTTATTAGGAAATGGTTTTTGGAAAGTATTTTTTTTATTTATGGTCCACTCACATTTTTCTGGTTTTAAATTGCCCTACAGGTCGTGGAGCTAGCGCAGGGTTTCGGCGTCGAGGCAGCGTTTGAGGCATAGAAGTTACGAGAGCGACCCCGAAGTGTTTAAATTTTCCCTAGTGTGTGTACTCTTTGTATCGGTTTCCTTCTTTTGTATTTAGTACCATGCTCTGTAAATTTTAACTTCGGGATGTTTTAAAGTTCTCCTGCGTCTGACGGTGTATTTTGTGTCGGGGTGTCAGACGGGAGCAGGATTTACCTCGGTTTTCGGGGTGGAACTGGGGTGGGTCCTGACATTACTACTATAAATACACCCTCAAACCCTCTCATAAAAGTACTCACGACTCTTTTTAAACACACAAACCCGACTCTTCCGTTTTTATGTTGTTGATCTACCTATTAGATCTTCACCCCGCTTACTGATTTAAACATCGGTGCATCTTAAACTGGCACCCCACCTGTGTCAAGTGTTTTCTCTTTTTACCTAGCAGGTCACTCGACGGGCAGAAAAGTGAACCAACACCCCAGCAGGTCTCATCACGTTAAGTCTAATTTGGGATTAAACAATTATATTATACAATTTGATATTAGTTCATATACAAGATGTTAGAATTGTAGTATTCTTTCTAACGAGGTCATATTTACGTGACAATCGCAGCTAAATTTTATATCAAATAATATCTTATATTACGGTTCGATATAATATTTTATATTGAACACTTAGAAGTTTGTTCTTCTTTTGAACAGCGAAAATAGCCTTTTATTCTTAGCCCACTGAAAATAGTTTGAGGCTTTTGCACCACAAGTCAAGTCCACTTTTCTCATTCGTATATTTTTTTATCCGATGGATTAGAATATTCTAAGATAAGAAATTGATCGAAGGAAGGAGCAATTTAATTTTAAATTTACCCAAACGAACGACAATTATATCCACACCAAAAACACATTCAAACCACTATCCTCCAATGGAAATTGAAACACATAGAGAAAGAGATGGGCCTGCCAAGAACTAAGAATAGTAGGTCACAAATCTTATTATGTATAATTAAAGCTAAACATAAATGGGATGATGTGACACAACGTACTAATACTAAAACCCTGTGATACTTCCCAAGTCGGCGTCATGATTCCATCATATAGCAGAATAGTTGTTATCGTCTTCTACAGGAGGAGGTTGAGAAACGACAGAGAGAAGAACAAAAACTCCAAACAATATTGTGACGAGGGCAGTGAAGTTGACGAGGAACGCCTCTGATCCGAACTTGGCGATCCCTGAGCTCTCAAGGAATGTGAGCTTCTCTAAGAACCCTAATGAAGCATTCCCAACAGCCAATATGTACACAATTATCCCAAACACCACATGCCATGGAAGTGACTCACTCCGTAGTCCAGGAGTTCCTCCAGGGTAGAAGAATGTCAAGAACCCATATATCCACTGCATCCATGCACGTCCAAAATTAACTCAGCAAATAAATATTAAAACCCTAAATATATACTGGTTTCACCAATTTTTTTAACCAAGAGTATATGACTGCATGGATGAGCGGTTGTCAACTGTTGATATATTGTAAATGTGTTACATATCTAATGCGGTTGTCAATTTGTCACACACACACGTGACATGGATAGTACATCTTGTCAATTAATAATACATGTGTGTATATATGCTTTAGTAGGGTTCACATATACCCGTGGTTAAAAATCACTCACGCATGTATGAATGCACTATGTGTGCAATTATCAGTTGTTGATACGTGTGTGCATACTTTATAAATTCGTCATATGTTATTAAAGGTTAACAGTCACCTATATATGCGTGACAATTATGTTCACGTACCTGAATGCCATAGAGAACGATGACCCCAATTCCAATCCAGGAGTGCAAGCTGTAGAGATTGGCAATTCCACTCTCATTGTGGTTCTTGAAAGCAGCATAAATACCAATGATACCAAGTGCTAATGCCAGGGCATGAAGGACTAGGTGGACCAATTTCTTCACTTCTTTCTTCAAAGGGAGTGATTTGTAACTAATAATGGCTGCAAAAATTTTAGATTTTGGACCAGGATCATCAAATTAATCAATACTTTAGACACTTCAAATAAAATTTATAGTAGGGGATCAAATAGGATAAATCATGATGTCATGAACATGCATATATAATGTAAAACGCATTAACTAAGGAGTAATTACCTTCTCCTCCGAGGATAATTAAGCCAAGTAACATCAGAAGAGGATGAAGCTGTAGAAAAGAAAGAACAATAATATGAATTTATGAATCATAGCACATAAACAAATGGGCCCTTTTTTTCTTTCTTTCTTTTCCCAAAATATTGGGCATTAATGTTTTTTTTTTCTTTCAAATTATTCATGATCCCCCAGATCCTGTATTAATTTCGTCATGGCCCCGTATACTAAGATCGTTAAAATGAATGCATCTTTATCACCAAGTTGCAAACTCGGGGCTATTTTAACAAATTATTAAAAATCCGTCCATATAAATATAAGACATACTCATGAAATTTTAAAAAAAATCTCCTACTTCGAAAAAAATAATGATACAAATGCCAAATGAAACAATAATAAATTGACCCAACCCAGAAAAAATAGAGGCCTAACGCGTGAATGCAATATTGAATAAATTTAAAGGCTGCCAAATGCCAACTAAGTCAATTATTTATTAATTATATCCAAAATATGTAATGAGCAACTTAAAAAGGCGGAGACGTAAAGAACAGAGATTTTTTAACAAATTTGGCTGGCTATATATAAGAAAAAGTTTGACCCAGAAAGCAGGGAAAAAAAGGGCCGGTTACGTCATAAATACAGGTTTCAGCCTTCAGGAAACAAAGGTGGTAGAAACGATGACACCGTTGATATAAGAATATAGAAATAAATATAAATTAGTTCAATTTTTAAGTATTACATATAAAATAGTCAATTTAACATATAAAGTAATTATTTTATTATATTATTAAAAATTTTACTGTATTTTTTATAATATTATTTTTTAAATTTTCTAATACCTTTTATAATTTTTTCTGATAAGATAACTCTAACTAAATTTCATATTTTCAATTTTTTTTTAAGAATGAAAATCATTTTAATTCACCAAACTTCACATGTATTATCCATACTTTTGAATAATTATAAACTCACAGGTACTTTATTTATTTTATAAAAAAATTTGATTTTATTCATTCGTAAGTAAATTAATAATTATTTGTACAAGTTTTTTATTTTTCTATTTTATTAATAATTATTTGTGTAAATTTTTTATTTTTCTATTTTATTTGAGAGTGATATATGACATATAATATATTTTTATTATACAATTAAAATTTTCATAGATAAATTACGTAAAATAAAATTAAACTATATAATATATAATGATTATAATGACACACTTGTAATTATTTTAAAATTAAGGAATTAAAACTAATGGTGAATTTTAAGCAACAATAAAGAAATTATTTTTTATTTATAATTTATATTTACTGTGATAAACTCTTATAATTTAAATTTTAAAAAAAAAAACCTATATATAATTGCTCTAAGAATATATCATCTGCTAATAATTTTCATTTAGAACCACAAAAAGAAGATGAAGGTCACGTGGAGAAGTAGGTGGGGATAGATAGACACGTGAGCAACTGATGCCAAAACAGAGTTTGTATAAGTAATCAGGTTCCGGTATATGAATTTCCACACCCACCCACATGGACGCTCATTTCATTCCAGGTAATCATGTTACGGTATATGAATGCACACACCTCACACCCACCCACATGGTGGCTAGGTTCATTACGTGTTCCAATGATTTACTATCAAAATATTTTTCTCCATTTATGTATCTTAACATGGTATACAATTCCAAAGACATGCACATATATACGGATCATAATATTATTTTTACGTAATTATTAGCAACTCGAAGTAATAACTTTTTATAACATATTAACCGTCATTTATTAAATATATTATATAAAAAATGGTCTATAATCAAGATAATATTACAGCGTTATAATGAAATAAAATTTAGTTCCGGAAAGTGGTGGGTGTGAACTTTTGAAAGTTACTCTGATCGAGTAACCAACGGTGAAGAGTAGCTAGCCGCCTAGTCTTGATAAGACCGATAAGTAGAAAAAGTTGGAACTAATCATGTCCTACAGCGCCTCACTCAACAAGCTACAGTATGAACAATCTTTATCTAAACTATCTTTAATTGGCTAATTAAAAACATTTTAATTTTTAAATTGCCAAGTTGCCAACTGTAGTCAATAATTTATGCTCACAAAACAAAAACAAAAAAAGAAAAAGAAAAACCATCTAACAACGTGATAACGGGATCAAAATGATAAAGATAAAAAATAAAAAAAAATTTAAAAATCAGATAATAAGTGCATCCAAATTCCAAAACCATTAAAATAAGAAGACAGTGAAGAACAAAGCCATGGCCAATCTCAAAATTTGAAATTAAGGCCAGAAAATCTCAAGTTATAAAAAAAAAAAAAAAGAGCCGCAGAAAGAGGTCGGGAGAGACATACGTTGAAGATGAGGTTCTTGTTGGTGGCTTCCCATGCGAAACCACCTCGGAAGTGAATGTTCCAAACCAACACCAACACCAGAGCCGCAATCCCGAGCGCGTGGACCACAAACGTGAACGGAGCTGCCGGTACGCTTAACGCCATATCTCTTCGATCTCCGACGACGACCCTCCTTATTAATTCCCTGCCTCTCCCTCTCTAAATTGAGCCAATATATTTATAGTGGAGAATTTTTTATTATGATTTTTATCTGCTTTCTTCGTCTTCTCTGGTGTCTCCTCAAACCTTTCTACTAGTTTTTTTTTTTTTTTTGGACAATACCTTTCTACTAGTTTATGGCGACCCATTTGGACCGTCCGATTGAGATCGCTTCATCAACAATCCGTGATTCTGACACGTGGCTTATGCTTATACCTGGACCTTCTTTATGACTACGTGTACCAAACTGTCCTATCTTTTTACCTCTCCCTATGAATGGGTGCCCCTTGGTCGTTATTCACATGCCCATGCTGCCATGCACATATAACACACAACCATGCCCTTTTTTTGTGTAATTGCAACCAATATGATTAAGAAGCTGGTTTTATCCTCTACAAATCATTTCTTGAATTCAATTTTTTTTAATTTTAATATTTTCCTATTTACTTGTTTTTTTATCAGAATATTTCCCTATTTACTTATGAATTATAAAATTGGTGTACGAATTAACATGGCACCAAAAATTGAAATCATTATGTGGAACCCAAAATCATCCGAAAATTATGAAGTTGTCACGTGACCCGTAATTCCCAAAAATGACTAAATTGCCCCTGGCAATAACGCTGATCATTTGAAAACACCCGCATATTAAATAATTTATTTACCAGTTAAATACGTTATTTGATGGGATTAAAATCTCCGTAATATCAATATTCTCCCCGAGAATTAATTGTCGTTATTCTTAATAATGGATAATTAATATTGATATTAAAATACAATAATTGTCATTACTATCATGATGAACCATCATTAAAATTATTAAATAGTATATTTAATTAATAATATATTTTTTATTAATTAAATATTCAACCGACCAATCAGAACGCTCCAAGGCTCCCAAGATTTTCTTATAAATAGCAAGGCACATTTCATTTCCAAGGTACGTTGATTCTTCGTTTCGAAGTATATCCTTTTCCTCTCTCAAAGCTAACTTAAGCATCGGAGTGTTCTTGGTCGAACAACCCCCCGGGTAAATCGATCGAAGCAACGATAGCTAATTGTTTGCTGTTTGCAGGAATTGTGAGGACTTTTCGCGACGAGTTCAATCTTTGATTCAACAATTGGTGCTTTCATTGAGAGCTATTGAGGAATACTCAGAAGAAGCTCTCTCATTTGTTCATCGTTCATCTTTCTTCGTCCGTCGTTCATCGATATTGTTCGAAGATTTTGAACGTTGTTCATCGCTCATCAAGAATTCGTTCATCGTTCATCTTTCTTCGTTCGTCGTTCATCGACATTGTTCGAAGATTTTGAACGTTGTTCATCGTTCATCTTCCTTCGTTCGTCGTTCATCGACATTGTTCGAAGATTCTGAACGTTGTTCAAATTATCCATCAACAGCTTTCTAAATTCGAAATTCTTCGATTCGGCATGGCTAAGGTTCGTCGATCCGTTCGATCGGCTGGAGAAGGTGTTTCTGCCTCAACGACTCAGACAAGGAATGAGGCTCGCATTGAAACTCCGAAGAAGCGGCCAACTTAACCCAGGCGTGTATCCATAGAATCACCCATGGAGATACTTGAAGGGAGGTCATCCTTCAGTTTTGGAGCGTTCCCCTATTCAGCTAACCAAGTACCCGCGCTAGGGGAAGAAACTTCGGCTTTACAACAAGCAAAAGAGAGGTTGATGGGAAATGCATCACGACATGATCTGCCCACAACAAACATGGTCCTAAGGGACTTTCTGGACGGGTGTCATGACATCTCAGGGAGAAGTCGTCACCAACCTCCCCAGGACAACTTGGCGCAGCAAGTTGAAGGGTTAAGCAAACAAGTTCAACTTCAGTCAGAACTCTTACAGCCAACTCCTAGCAGAGAGACTAGTCCAAGAGCGGGACAGACATTCCACGTCACGTGGAAAACAAGAGCATGCTCAAAGACGTCCTGGGAAAGAACCAGTCCACTACCGAACAATGTCACGAGACACTTCGCTAAGCGATTCTAGTGAAGAAAGTCATGCTCACCGAGCAAAAAGCTCTCAACGCCTAAAGCCATCAGTGCGTGAACGACTATGAAATAAGATTGGGGCAACTTCACAGGCAGAGCGTGTCAGGACCCACCCCGGTTTCACCCTGAAAACCGAGGTAAATCCTGCTCCCGTCTGACACCCTGACATAAATACAGTCAGACGCAGGAGAAATTATACAACATATCCCGAAGTCAACAGTTTACAGAGCATAGTACGCAATACAGAAGAAGAAAAACTATTAAATTTATACACGCACACGAAAATTTAAAACAAATTACTCCGGGATCCCTCTCGTAACTTCTATGCCTCAGACGCTGCCTCGACGCCGGAACCCCGCGCTAGCTCCACAACCTGGAGGGCAATTAAAAACAGAAGGTGTGAGTGAACCATGAATAAAAGAAAAGTTCAAAAACCATTTTATAAGAAAACCGGGTTTAGCCCTCCGTTTTGAAATCACATGCATAACTCAGTTATTAAAACAGTTATAAATCAATCACCATAAAACATCATAAGAAACAGAAACACTATAAAACAGTTATAGAAAACATAGCAGAAACATCATAAAACCGTATCATAAACCGTGAATATTAACTCATCATTTTCCGATCAAACCTGCTGGACCTATCTGAGTCTTTAAACTCCCGAGTCTTTAAACTCAATCCGGGTCTTTAAACCCAATCCGGGCCCGTCCCCCGTCAAACAATATCCGGGTCTTTAAACCCAATAACCAGATCCAGCAAATCCAATCAAAACCATTTGAAAACCATTTCCGAATTCACATCCAAACCCGAATCCGAAATCACCGGTTTGATGCCCTTCCGGCATCCAGAACCGTCATTCCGAACCCAAATCCGGAAATCCACTTCCCAATTGTAAAACCAAATCTCGATTCTCGAAATCCGATTGCAAAACCGAAAACCTCGCTTATCAAACCATGTCTTAAATCCATTGATAACCATTGAAAATCACTCATCATTTGAAATCCCAAAATCATGGCATCGAAATCAGAAATCAAACATTTTTCGTAAAACGTGCTGAAAACCGTACTTCCTCGAAAAACGTGCAACAATGTAAAATCAACAAAGCATATCCGATAAACATAGAATCATGATTAAAACCATAAAACATTTATAGAAAAACAGTTATGCATGCTCGAGTTTAGAGAAGGGGTCCACTCACAGTACCGAGCCCTCAATCGTATCCCGAACGTCTCGTACGTTCCTCAGCTTCCTCGGGAACTCCCGATCCTGTCAACAACCACCAAAGTACGTTACTAACACGTCTACGAAGATTCTCCTAATCCTCCACAAAATCTCTGGGGTCCTAACCGTAACGAACCGAAACCCTAAACCTTCACCCTCGCGGAACTAACCTCAAACGACGTCCAAACCACCCGAAACCAACGCCAAAAGACTCGCCACAACACCTAGAACAAAAACCAAGTTGACAACTTTCCCAACCGTCGTCGTAGGCGCCCCCACGCACCTCCCAAAGTGGCTGCGCGTGGCCCTCACGCTCCAGCTACAGTACCTCCGTCTTCCTCGCGTCGACCCGGTTCAGCACAGTGTCTGCAACTTGAACCGGCGTCAGCGGTTCACTGCCTTTCGTCCACCAAATCGACTCCTTTCTTCACCAACAACATCGTCCAGACCTAGGCTACCAATTCCCGTAATCCAATCACCTCGACACGGCCTAATACTCATCGACTCGAACTCGAAACAAAACCCGAACACTACCCTGTTTCCTTCTCTGGCCACCCAGGTCACCCCCCATCACGGTGGCTAGCTTAAACCCTTCCTAGGGCCATCCTAAACCTCACCCAACTCACCAAGACCGTCGACTCTCACCCAAAACCCACGACTTAACGTCTGAAGAAAAAGGGAAAAACAGAGTACACAGGGTACTCTCCGTCGTCTAGCCTCCACCGTGCACTCCTCCGTCACGGCAGCACAACCAGAAGAACCTTAGGACCCTACTAAGTCCCCTAGACCTCACTAGACTCCTCGATTCTACACCTATAGCTACGACTCTCGACTTGAAACTCGACGGCAAAACAGAGTATCGAAAGGGAAACAAGAAATTACCTGCCTCTTGTCGCTGTCGTGAGCTCAGCCGTGAGGCAGTAGCTCCTCCCGTCCACCTCCAGCCTCTGGACACCTCCTCTGGTCTCGCTTGATCGATCACAGCCGCAACACCACCCACAAACACTCACTTCCTCCCTGTTTTCCTTACTGTTTTCCCGTGGCTCACTTTGCACCCTCACACAGCCACCACACCTCCAAACCTCCTCACTGCTCTGATCTCTCCTCACTTGCTAATTCACACAACACACTCACCATCACCGCCCAATTCTCTCAATTCTCTCCCTCTGTTTCTCTCTGGGTCGAGGAACACACACTGCACGATTTAATCCCAAATAATTGGACCCGTGCACACAATCCTAGAACCAACCAGAACCCCTACACGTGTCACCAATCCCTCAACTCCCTCACATTTGTTTCAATCTCAGCCCTCCATCTGTCCCTATCTGTTGCACACATCCCAGAGCACAATAGACCAAAATACCCTTCCTTTTTCACCAAAATTACAACTTTGCCACTACCTTTCTAGACCCGTAACTCCCACATCGTAAGTCCGATGAATACGTGCCGCCTGTCATCGAACTCAGGACGACAAGATCTCTCTAACGGTCCTAGGTCAACAAGTCAAAACCCGTTCATACGAAAAGTCAACTTTCCCCCATATTTACCCAAATTACGGTTATGCCCTCAACTTTCCGAATATCATAACTTCCTCCTCGGATGTCGGAATAGCCACTACCTTTCTAGACCCGTAACTCCCACATCGTAAGTCCGATGAATACGTGTCGTCTGTCATCGAACTCAGGACGACAAGATCTCTCTAACGATCCTAGGTCAACAAGTCAAAACCCGTTCATACGAAAAGTCAACTTTCCCCCCTATTTACCCAAATTACGGTTATGCCCTCAACCTTCCGAACATCATAACTTCCTCCTCGGATTTCGGAATCGGGCGTGCCACCTGCCTACGGATTCGTGACGCCCTAAACTACGTCCTAGTTACCAGTCAAAGTCCATTTGACCATCTGAACTAAAAGTCAACTTTTTTCCCGAACCAAGGGCAAAATCGTCATTTACTCACTAATCCCATCTTAATCACGGCCTTAACCCTAATCTCTGGGGTGGGTCGTTACAGAGCGCTCACAACACTCACATGGGAGCAGGGGGCAACTTCGAGCTCTATACAAAGACCCAAAATGATCTGCCCACGGCAGTAAGGGGAAGATAAAAGCCTACTCCCCTGCACGATCCCAGAGATCAAGGGAAGAAGCTCAAAGAGGTTCTCGACAATTAGCACAAAGGGACCCATCACCTCAGCGAGGGACGTTGCGGGCTAATGATGTTCAAAAAATGCTGGACATGCACCTTCGTGCTCAACAAGGTGGCGATCTAGAGGACGATCTACATCGCCAGATACAACTCTCTACGCCCTTTATAAGGGATATTGAGGAGGAGCCATTCCCCCAGAGGTTCGCAATGCCAAACTTCACTCCATTCAAAGGAGCCTCCGACCCGGTAAAACACATAGATTATTACCGAGGAGTCATGATCCCTCACAGGTCTAACGATGCGCTCATGTGCAAAGTTTTTCAAGCTTCTCTCCAAGGCCAAGCCATGACTTGGTTCAATCATCTCCCCCCGAGGTCGATTGAGTCCTTCGAAGAGTTGGCCCTGGCATTTGTGAAGGAATACGCACAACTTCGGACAATCGAGGTGAAAGATGACCATATTTTCTCTGTTCGAAAGAAGGCAAAAGACACTCTGCGATAATACATACGGAGATTTTGTGAAGTGAAGTCTCGCATTATCGACTATAATGACCTTGTTGCAGCAATGACATTTAAGCAAGGACTCCCTCGAGACAGCCAGCTTTACAGGGACATCGTCATGAGCAATGCGTGAAGTCTCACCAAAATACTTTCGCTAGCAGAGCGACATGCAAGTTGGGAGGACGAGAAGAACGCCGCTCATACTTAGGACCATGCTGGGGCTAGTGAAAAGGTCTCCAATGAGGATGAGCCCCATGGAAAGTTTGCGACTGGAAAGCTCAACAAGCGCAAGGCGGGCCAACACTCCCAAACGCCAGTTATGGGGAAGCCTAGCTTGCAGCTATCTCTACCAGTCCATCAGATCCACAATGAAATTAAGGATAAGCCATGGTTTAAGAAACCGGAGCCATTCAAGGGCAATCAAGAGAATGTTGATAAAACCAAATGGTGCACCTATCATGAATGTTATGGGCACAATATCAGCACATGTATATCTTTCGAAAGATATCTCCGAAATCTCCTGAAGGAAGGGCATTGTACAGACTACATCAAGAAGAAGACTGTAAATCAAATGGAGAACAAAGAGCCAAATGAGCCAGCGTCAAAGGTGATCCGCATCAATTAGACACAAGTCAACATTAGAGAGACATAAAATTCTATGGAGCTTTCCAATTTTGCTTTTCAAGTTGTCTTCTAAATTCAAGTATCAATGGAATGAGATTTACAAATTGATTTGTTCACCATGTACAATTTTCAAAGCTTATTCTCTCTAGTGTAAAAAGCCTTCGTCATCGAAGCATCCAAGCCTTCGCCCTGCGAAGCATTCGAGCCTTCGCCTTGCGAAGCATCTAAGCCTTCGCCATGCGAAGCACCTAAGCCTTCGCCCTGCGAAGCATCAGAGCCTTCGCCTTGCGAAGCATCTGAGCCTTCGCCCTGCGAAGCATTCAAGCCTTCGTCATCGAAGCATCTAAGCCTTATGAGTCCTGCAAATTTCTGCGCAGCAAGGAGAACTCATCTCGAGCGGTATCTCGCTCATTTTCTATCAGCATACTCTCTGCACGGCTCATCTCCAACTTGCCCACTTTGGCTTCCGATGTGAAATTAGGACCATAAGTTTTCTTAAGTTATCGTAATCTCACATCGACAACATAACTTTCCGTTTCTGCAGCCTTTCGCGTCAAGATGGCACATTCGCGGGACCAGAACGGTCGGGTTAGGAAAGAAGTTGCTCATCATGCTTTTTTCTCCAAAGAACCAATAGGTCCTTATTTATTGTTCTTCTTCTGAACAACGGTTTCTTTCAAGCGCAGTGGAGCGCTCAACCACTCCTTGATTAGGATGTCTGAAGGCCTCCCGCCATTCATATCTCTAAATGGAGAAAGTAGCCGGCTCATGTCCCGGGACTCTGGAGGAATTTTAAGGGCCATGTCAATCTTTTTGAGATCAGGCTGACCTCCAAACCCGTTGTACAACTCATCAAACATGCGGAAGTGCGAGGCCATCCTTAAGTCTGGAGAGGCATAACTATCGCCAAGCTCCACGAGAACGTGGCTTGGAAAGGCAATTTGATTGCGAGCCTTCCACTCCATGAAGTCTTGAGGCTTCTCAAACTCCATATCTTTCCCTCGGAATGGACTTAGGCCACGAAAACCGCTACGCTCCCACAAAGAAAGTTTGCTGGGCCTCTCGGCACCTTGACGCATAACGAGCATATTTGTGGTACTAGCAAGAGTCATAGTGAATGTGATCCAGCCTACCGATGCTCACTAGTCACGTCCCCAAGTGCACTCAGTCACCGCCAAGTCCCCATCGACTGTTCAGCCAAACTCTGCCCACCACGTGGCACTGGTTGTACACCCGCTCCAACAAAGCTTCTAAACACCTTCGACGGACTCTTGACTTGTAGCAAGCATTTTGTGGTACTAGCAAGAGTCACACTGAATGTGAACCAGCCTACCAATGCTCGCACACACCGTCCAAACTGCTCGCTTTCTAAGCTGCACGCGTTTCCGTAATTTCCGATGCTTTCCAGGAATCTCGAATCCTGTCCAAAAACATCATGAAAGGTCAATAATGACTCTATGAGTATCATATCAAATTCTCACAATTTTTCGGGAATTAAATATTAATTTAAAACATAACCTAAACCTTCGGTGAACAGTGATTTGCTACAGTGCGCGGTGAACAGTGTCGTCCCTACAACCCGTTTCTCTGTTAAACGGGTCGTGTACCCGCGATCAGACCCGAAAAAATCTCCATCAATTCGACCTTGATTTCTTTCGTTCTTTAAACTGTTTTCATCTAAACCATCTTAATTTAGGTTCTGTACATTTAATTACTTAAATTACAACCAAAATCCAAAAATCCCACGATGAACTTTCAAACGGGTTTCGTGATCGGGTTCACCCAATTCGTCCCTGTTTTCCAAATTAATTCTCACAGAAAGCATCGTGAGAGTAAAATAAACGTTTGTACATAATCAATTTCGTAGTTACTTACCTCCAACTACACGAACCCAAGCTCGATTTTGGGAAGGGAATGAAGCTTTTGTTCTTGCTCAGTACAACCTCAATCCTCTTTGTCTTTGATGTGGATCGGTTCGAAATGATCCCAGGAGACTTAATCAAGTCTCAATTTGGATCCCCACAGCTCGCAAATTAGATTTCGAATTTCCCCCAAAAATTCCAAAATTTTCGATTCTGGTTCTCACTTCTCACCCTCTGTCCCCGTGTTTTCCCTCACCTAAAATCAGACTCTTCAAACACTCAATTACTCACGCTCATGAACAATTTCACCCTTTGTTGTTCACGGATTGAAAGTGAAGGAAGATGAAGATTAATGGTGTTTAAATAGGATTAGAGATAGATTAAAAAATGATTAAAACATGATGATGATGTTTTCCATGAAACATGGATTAAAACATGATTAAAACATGATGATGATGTTTTCCATGAAACATGGAGCACATTTTAAGGGTTCTTAAATCAAGGGATGGGTGACACTTGTAACTCATCCAAGTGTTCACAATCAACAATCACTATTCACAATTTAATATTATTTTAATCGAAATCCCGGTTTGTTCGGTTAATCGTTTTCGTCCCCGTGACCACAACTTCGTCGACGAATCTCCGATTTCGGCATGCTGCCTGTCTATGGATTCGTATCGACTCGACCTACGTAACGGTCCTTGACCCTCGTCCTTTGAACCTCGCGGGTCAAAAGTCAACATTTCGCCCTTACCTTTCAAATTTACCAAAATACCCCTCGACTTCCGAACGTCGTAACTTCTTCCTCGAATGTCGGAATCGAACGTGTCACCTGCCTATGAACTCGTGACGTCCCAAACTACGTCATAGCCATCAGTCAAAGTCCATTTGACCGTCCGAACTAAAAGTCAATATTTTTTTCCACGTCTAGGGGCAAAACGGTGATTTTGCACATTTCGTCCGATTCACTCCACTAATGACAAGACCCATCCCGATTATCCCTCGATAACCGTGATAGATCCTGCTCCCGTCTGACAATAACTCGAAAATACCAAAATTAGTTTCAAATATATACATATAACACACAAAAACGATAACATTGTCAGACAAGGAATAGTTCAGTATCCCGAGACCGTTGACCTAGTCAACAGGTTTACAGAGCATAGGAAATATTTACATGTAGGGAACAAAATCCTACGCTGCAAAGTGTCTGAGTATGCAACGGTCCGTTTATTCCTCTGCCTCGAAATGAGCCTCAGTACCTGTGCACTGGCCTGGAGGGCAAATAAAACATCAAAGGTGTGAGTGGACAAAAATAACTTTTAGAAATACATTTATCAAAATATAGACTTACCCTCCAGTTTTCACAAGCATGCATGCATATCATAACTAATAAATCAAATAATTAAAATATGAATAGAAATTTCAATATCAATGAAAACACAGAATCCAGGTCCAGTATAGAGTCACGTTATCCCTGCAACGCGTGCAAATCAATAGGCTCAAGGACCGCTCAAATCCCGAGCATCCGCCGCTGTGAACGCATCACTAGCCGGTAATCCGGATCTCGTGAACACATCACTTACCGATCCATATGTAATCCAGCACATCTGATCTGAGTCAAGCCTCCCTCGGCTGCTCGACAAAGATCGTGCTACGTGACCTCTTCGGGGTAAACACTTCCATCCCGAAGGCGAGCGTTATCTCCAGGGTGCATTTCGGGGGAAACATATTCCACACCGAAAGCCCTCATATATCATCATCACGAAAACCAGTGAAAACAGTTGCATGTAATATCAAAACCATTTTTGAACTGGGCTTTAAGCCCAAAAACACTTTTCTCAAATCCATAACCAATCCACGCAAACCTGCGCAATCACAATCTTATTTATGACATAAATCCATCAAATCCAATATCAGACTCATAATCTGAGTCAAAATCATGTTTAAACCCCGAGTCTTAGCTCGAAATATCAGTTTCACAGTTTTCCCGAAAATCGTGCCAAAAAACATATAAAATAATATAATATTCCAAAAATAATATAATATTCCCAAAAATCCAGAAATCATCATATCGAAGTATCAATCATACCAAATCATTCCCGATCATATTATAAAGCATTTAAAACATATATGCATGCATTCAGGGTAGAAAACAAAAGTCCACTCACACACCGTCCAGATTGTTCCGTTTCGAGTTGTTCACTTCCTTCCGATATCCTGGAAGTATTCGGGCCTGTCAAACAAAAAATATAATATTACTAATTTGTTACATAATCCCCTGTACGAATTTCCTAATCGTCGGAATAAAATAATATTATTTTTAAACGTAACCTATACGCTTCGGGTACACAAACTACTCTCAGTTCATATCTGATTGACCCGAAACCAATGCTAATAGGTTCGTATCATCGAGAGTATCAAAATTGCTGTTGGACCCTTCCTCAGATTCCCGGCCACGCGCCGCTGCAAGCGGCTGCGCGTGAAAGCCACGCGCCGTGAACAGTGATTGCTACAGTGTCTCTCTCTCGCCCGTTTCTCTGGTATTCGGGTCTGCGACCCGCGATCAGACCCGACTGGATTTCCTTCAATTCCAGCTTAATTCATCTCGTTCTTTCACTCATTTCTATCTATCCAATCTAACTGCTAGTTCTGTACCTTCAATTGAACCAATTAAACCCTAAAACGTCTCGACTCACGAAGAACACTCATCGGATCCTAATTCGGGTTTGACCTCAAATCGACCTATTTCCTTAAATTGTTCATACAAGAAGCATCATAGGATTGTAATGAACACGAAATCGAGATCAATTTCATGAAATGTTCCCTCTAAGTACCTCGACTCAAGCTCGATTTTTCGAAACAATTGCAGCGTCTGTTCTTCACGATTTCACCTCCAATTTTCGTTCCAGTTGATTCAGTTCGATGCGTTTAGCGCCCAGAAAACTTAAAATCACCTCAATTGCGATCGAAATCGTTCAAGGAATTAAATTCGAATTTAGGTCCTTCAATAGTTGTTTCGGGTTTGTTCTCAGTGGGTTCCCAGTCCAATTTCCTCTCAATTCTCACTCTAGTGTTCACTAAATTCCTCTCCTTTGTCCTCTGTTTAGTCTGTCTCACTCCCTGGGATTGTTGATCGATCAAGGACGAAGAAAATGTTTATGGTGTGTGTTTTGTACTAACTGAGAGTTAATATCCATTCAAGTAATTAATTAATTCAAAAGGAAATTCAAATGCCACTAATCCTTATAAACAAGTGACACTTGTCACTTGATGAAGCTAATGAGTCATTTAAAGGCTGATTCAGCCAATTTTTCTATTTAATTAACTACTGCAGCTACATAATTTAATAACTGTTCACAATTACCATTTTACCCTCCTTAAGCAAAATTACCATTTTGCCCCTACACTTCACAATCCCGTAACTTCTTCATCCGAACTCCGTTTCCGACGTGCCACCTGTCTACGGATTCAGCGTTCCGAGATCTACACAACGGTACTCGAGGAATGTGCAAAAAGTATTTTAAACAAAAAGTCAACTTTTAGCAATAAGTCATCAAGGGTAAAACGTCATTTTCACATTATTTTAATATTTTACAATTTTTGGATTTTTCGGGGCGTTACAACTAATCCCAAATTAGTCATTCTAAATCATAATTAATTAATATTTCATCCCGATACTCGGGACGGGTCGTTACACCCCGCCTTCGCAGACCCATAACTTTCGCATCCGACCTCCGATTGACGCATGCCGCCTGTCTGCGGATTCAGCGTCTCGGGACCTACTCAGCAATAACCGGTAAACCCGGTAAAACAAGATTCCAAACAATGTACATCTGACAGGACCCGTCCCAACTGGACGTCAAAAACCGAGCCCGGTCCTGCTCCCGTCTGACAAGTCAACTAAAGGTCCGAAACTCCCCTTCAGTGCTTGCCAAACAAGGGATGTTTGCGCGGATTTCTGCTGCTGTCACTGCCCCACGATCAGTCCCGAACGTCGTACCACGGCCTGGAGGGTCACAAAACAGAAAAGGTGTGAGTGGACAAAAATGACCTCTTATAAAAACATTTATCAAAATACATTCTTACCCTCCAGTTTTCAGAAACTTGCATGCATATCGTAAAACATGAGTGACCGATAAAATCAAAACATATTTTCCCATGGTCCATAAAACTCATGTTCACCAAATCAGTTCATGCTATAAAACATCAAATCCCGGCTTTCAGGCCAAAACATGTGAAAACATAATCACTGGCCACAAAGACCAAAAACCTGTACTCAATATAAGTACATCATCACAATCAATACCAATCAGCACTAATCACCAGTGCACAAGAAATATATCAATCCAATCAATCAAACTGCACTACTCACAAGTGATGCACTACGCGTAGGCCAATATCCAGTCACTCTCTCGGGAATAAACACCTATGGGCTCAACCCCCTCGGGCTCAGTCACCTCTGGGCGAACACATCCCCAGGATCAGACACCTCTGAGTGGTACATCCAGGCTCAGTCTCATCCGAGAAGCTGACTACCATAGGATCAACTCCCGATCCTACAATCACATCCCCCAAGCTCCGGTCGTCTGGGTAATCCCCCCAAGCACCGACCGTCTGGGAATATCACAATCACAATGAAAACCATCCCGGGAATTACATCCCAAAACATTTCAATCAAATCTTGACTTCATACCAAGTCAAGGTCATTCTCAACTGGGTCTCAAGCCCAAAATACCTTTTACACATAAACCGTTAAAATCACATTTAAATCAATAGAATAATCCGAAAATCATCATTGACTCACCAACCAAGTCAAAACATCATTTTAGAAATCATTTAAACTCCGGGCCTAGCCCAAAACATCGTCTGCACATTCCTCGTAAAACGTGCCCGCAAGACTGATTAAAATAATCATAAAATCCCAATAAATCATTAATTTCACAATTTCACAAATAACTCCAATTCCGAGTCAAAATCACTATTCACTTGGGTTCTCATGCCCAAAATAACATTATCACGCAAATCCATGCGTTGCAACCTCCGTTGCAAATTTTCACGTAAATCCACAAAATTGACCCTTGACTCATTCCCGAGTCATCACATCATTTTTCAATCCATGACTCAATAATCCGAGTCCAACCATTATTTTCAATCAATTTCAATCCCGGACTCATAAACCAAGTCCAAACATCATTTTTACTAAATTTCGTAATTTCTCGAAAATCGCCCAAAATAATAATATAATAATCATAAAACCGAGAAATTACCGCATTGAAACATAAATCATGCCCAAGCATATAAAATCATATAATAAGGCATTTAAATCATATATGCATGCATCACGGTTAGAAAACAAAGTCCACTCACACACACCGTCCAAAACGGTCCGTTTCCGAGCTGCACGTTTTTCCGTAAAATCTGGAAATCACAACTCCTGTCCAAAATCATTATAGAGGGTTACTAACATCTCAAAATACAACATATAATTTTCCCCAATTTTTCCGGGATTTAAATACGTATTTTTAACGTAATACAAAACTTCGGATACGCGGAACATTATCGAAACAATATCCGATTTCACCGAAATCAACGTCAAAATGTTCGTTACACTGAGAGGATCAAAAGTCATGTTGACCTCACCTTGAGACTAGGCCAGACGCGCCCCCACGCGCCGCCGTGAGTGGCTGCGCGTGAAACCCACGCGCCAGCTACAGTGCTGTCTCCCTCACCCGTTTGTCTGGTAAACGGGTCGTTTAACCCGCGATCAGACCCGTTTGGTTTTCTGTCAATTCCACACTGAATTCATCAATTGAACATTCATACAGCTTCGAATTAAGTTCAATTAAAGATCTGTGGACTCAATTTCAAACAACCTTACCTATAACCCCACGATCACAGTTGATCGTTCGAAGGTCCTCCGGCCATAGTTCATCCTTCGAAAACCATCAAACCTTCTTGATTTCGTTCAATTGATTCACCAGTAAGCTTCAATGGACTCAGGTAAGTGTTTTCCCCAACTCAATTGCATCAATTCGTGGCTCAAACGCCACGAATCAAACTCGATTCTTCGTCACTGTGCAACCATGGAGTTCAGTCAATCTCCCGTGTTTTCCTTCAATTGATGGATCCAGAAGCATCGTGGGATCCTCAGGAACATATTCCCCAGCTCAATTTCAACAATCAAAGCCTCCAATTCCTCGACTCAATCTCGAAAATTCTGAAAGTTTCCTTCCTCAGTTCTACCTCAATTCGATCTCAATTCCACTTAGTTCCTTCTACAAAATGGATCGTAGTAATCCCAGAAGACTGAAACTGAACCCAATTTCGATCAACAAGGCTCAATTCATCCAATTTGATTTTTCCTCCCAAAAACCCAATTTTCGAATTCCCAGTTTTTCAGCCATTAATCGATCCCAGTGTTTCCCCAGTTTAACCCCCTCTCTCAAACTCACAATTTCCCCTCAAAACTGGTTGTGAAAGGGAGCTGAATTCTCCCAATTAGATTCCCCCAATTTGCACGGTTTGAAGAACAAAAGGGGGGTTAAGGGATGAATTAAGAATAATTTAGGATTAATTAATTAATTAAACATCATAATTGTGTTTTCCCTAAAACATGGGATCTGGTTTCATGCCTGATTTTAGGGGATGAGTGACACTTGTCACTCATCCAAGTGTGTTCAGTCACGTGGTACTGTTCATAATAAAATATTACTTTATTCCCGGTTCGTTCGGTTAATCGAGTCCGATTCCGTGACCATAACTTCGTCGTCGAATCTCCGATTTCGGCATGCCGCCTGTCGTTGGATTCGTATCGACGAGACCTACGTAACGGTCCTTGGCCCTCGTCCATCGGACCTCCCGATCAAAAAGTCAACATTTGGCCCCTAATATGCCAAATTACCAAAATACCCCTCAACTTCCGCACGCCATAACTTTCACTACGAATGTCGGAATCGAACGTGCCACCTGTCTATGAACTCGTGAGTCCCGAACTACATCACAGTCACCGGCCAAAGTCTATTTGACCGTCCGAACTAAAAGTCAACATTTTGCCCACGCTAGGGGCAAAACGGTCATTTTGCACGTTTCGTCCGATTTCACTCAACTAATCCCCGATTAGTCATTCTAATTCATAATTAATTAATATTCAATCCCGATATTCGGGACGGGTCCTTACAACATCCCTTCGGATTCCCTGAATTCCAAATCGATGTTGGGACATTTGTGGAACCCAAAATCATCCGAAAATTATGGAGCTGCCACGTGACCCGTAATTCCAAAAAATGACTAAATTGCCCCTGGCAATAACGCTGATCATTTGAAAACACCCGCATATTAAATAATCTATTTACCAGTTAAATACGTTATTTGATGGGATTAAAATCTCCGTAATATCAATATTCTCCTCAAGAATTAATTGTCGTTATTCTTAATAATGGATAATTAATATTGATATTAAAATACAATAATTGTCATTACTATCATGATGAACCATCATTACAATTATTATATAGTATATTTAATTAATAATATATTTTTTATTAATTAAATATTCAACCGACCAATCAGAACGCTCCAAGGCTCCCAAGATTTTCCTATAAATAGCAAGACACATTTCATTTCTAAGGTACGTTGATTCTTCGTTTCGAAGTATATTATTTTCCTCTCTCAAAGCTAACTTAAGCATCGGAGTGTTCTTGGTCGAACAACTCCCCGGGTAAATCGATCGAAGTAACGATAGCTAATTGTTTGCTGTTTGCAGGAATTGTGAGGACTTTTCGCGACGAGTTCAATTTTTGATTCAACACATTACATGACATATTTTATTAAGAAAATGGTTTAAATGTATCATTTGAAGATATCAAAATTTCAAATTTAACTCCAAATATTAAAAATGTATACGTCATAATATATACATATGAGATGTGCGATGTGCTCAGTTTTCCATCTAAATTGATAGATGGATCAAATTCTATTTTCTGTGAAAGGAATTATGCCATGTCATTTAAAAAGAATTATTGTTATAAAAAAAAAAAGGAAGCAAATATTGGCAAGAGCATATATTATTATATTAAAAATAGCTGACCACGTGTCTATTGGTCCTACCTGCATCAAAGTAGCAGGGCGGTTTCAACTGGTTTCACCTTTTTCTTATCGAAGTTTTATGTGGTATGATATGAGTCATATGATACACCCATTTTAATGTGATAATTATATATTTCTCCAAAAAAAAAAAAAAAAAAAAGGTAACAAGGTATTTGTCCACAATTTCTAGAACGACGTCGTTCTCATATAACAGTACACAACCCAGTCACTGACATCATCGGTGACATATTGCCCTAATTAATAAGCGACAATGCCGTGAATATCCAGATTCCGTCCCGGTTCATACTCGGTTCATTTACAGATGGGCTTAGGCTGACAAAACAGTTCTGTCAATTTAACGCCACATGTTCAGAAGCCCAAAATACCCGACCATTATGAGGCTTGCCTGCGATTGCAGTCCAGCTCCATGAAAAGCCTGCATTGAAGGCCCATGCTGACTTGAGCCTAAATTCTAGCGTTAAGAGAAGACAACTAATGCACGGGCTGTGAACAAATTTTCACTAGTTTATTGCGAATAATCAGAGTCTCAATATCGCTATCTGAACATTTTTCAGATACCCATAGAACTAATGGTACTTCGCTCGTCAATATGACATTCTGTAGAATATTGGACACTGGCCAGCGATATTATACATTCTACTTTGCTAGTGCTACGCTGTTTTGTAATTCAAATATGTAGCAATTCATTGCAGAAGTGATTCGGGGATGAACGTGGTTCACACAACATAGAAAGGAGGACTTTCAGAAAGGGAACAGATGATAAAGACACTTACAGAGAAATTTGACCATTTCAAGCCTATCCAAGCCCTAATACATTGAAAAATACATCACCTGACCAGTATGATAAAATGGAGTAATTTTCACTTCATTGTAACAACATATTTACCAAATTTGTTATTTTGCATAGTATATTGATATTATAGCTTTTTTTCAAATATATTATATATTATCTGCGATAATTATATTGACATATTATTAATAATATAGTAACAACATAACGGACGATACAGAACCCACATCCCCCACAAAACCAGAATATCGATCCATAGGCAATTCCAATTGTATACCAATGGACGAAAAAATAGGAACACACACTAGGAAGCTGTGTACAAAAAAAAATAAAAGAGGTTGAGCAATTCCCAACCAGATTTATAAGAAAGATATTGACCAGAAAAAGAAAAGAATACAAAATAAACAGTCACGTGAAGTCCAGCGTAACACAGGCAAGAGCACGTGTTGAATATAGTCTAAGTTTTTGATGGAGAATATAACCTAATTCAAGGGCGAAGACGTAAACCTCCCATGTGCTTTCTCAATTGTTATCTTAATAACAGACGAATACCGACAAGGCACTCACAACTTTATGATATTTCAGACTTTTTAACTTCCATGATTAAATTTTTTTTCTCATGGAAAAAAAAGGTTGTGGATGCTGAAGCAGTTTTGGGCCACGCCTTCTGTTAGGTCGACGGCTAATCATTGTATAGGATTTATATTGTAATATAAATTATATTTTATTTAAATATGTCAAATTCGAATCATATTTGTTTAATAATAATGTTAAAGATATCCAATTCAAGTCTGTCTTATTAATAAACCAAATAATTCATGTAATCCATTTAATAAATAGGTTGTACTCGAAATTTAATTAATTTATGACTCGTTTAACCTATTTAATATATTTCAGACTGTACGAGATATTTTCCGAGGTATACTCTAGATGAGTTGAGATGCCAGATAGGGACTCTAGATGAGTCGAGATTGCAGGCTGGGTCTCCACGCGAGTCAGGGTACCGAAAAAGAACTTTAGTATGAGTCAAGTTTTCAGTAAAGGACTCGAGCGAAGGCAATGTAGCCGATGGGTTATCAGCTAGGCATGGCTATTAATCGAGGGAGTTATCGACGGTGGGGATAAATTATTGCATTATGACTGAGGTTGGGATTATTGAACCAAGTTTACCTCGCTTCCAGGGCCAATGTGTGGTGTGGCCAGTGACTCCTGAAGAGCAACTATTATTAGTTTATCTCTTATCAGATGGTTTTAGTTTAGGAGTCAAGTTATAGGGCACATTTGAAATTTCGCATAAAATGTCATACAAGAGCAGGATTAAACACGAATTTCGAGGTATTTTCTAAGATGGGTCCTATCATTTTAGGTATTTTTGATAATATTAATGATGTGACTTCTTTAGTTTTTAATTTGGTTTTTATTTGCATTAATTTGTTGTATTAATTTATAGATCTTAATGTCATAATATGATAAAAAAAAGGAAAAAAAAAATGAATTCCTCAAAATATGTTTTTTTTTTTGGGCAGATTGCATGTGATCGGTCTTTAGTCATTTTGCGAGTGGCCTATCAAACCTTCCATTCTGGTCAAATCAAGTTTTCACCCATAATGTGACTTTCTAATATGACAATAACGAAATACCTTACAAGACCTTTTGAAGATTGGTTCTGAATCCCAATTGGATTTGGAGCCCAAAAAGACGGCCATCTTTAGGTAATCAAGAACTAACGTCGAAGTGCAAAGTACCAATTTTTATTTGGTCAAAAGAGCAGCAGGGTTATTTCTGTCATTTATACTCCATGCATAAAGTTAGCTGTAATTGCGATTACAGACCTAACGATTGCATTAAATCCATGACAGCGAAGCTTCTTATTATGTTTTTGTATTAACATTTTTTTATTGGATTTGTTGCTGTGTCCAGACACGTAGGCGATATACGACCCCGTTACTGGACACATCTTTTCCTACGTCGACCAGTTCCTTCAGTATCTTTAATACAGCTAGAGATGTGTTTAACAGCCACACTGCCCTGTAAGTAGCTTTCAGTATATTCATGTGTTTTAAAAAATTCTAAGTCGGAAGAAAAAAATACCTTACTTGTTCTAGCCATATCAGAAAGAAAAGAAAAAAAAAACAGCATTGTTTGCTGAAATCTCAGAAAGAAGATTGTTTTTTATTCCTGAGATCTGAAACTCGAGGATAAAACATGTTCAAGTCATGGAGCAAGAAGAAGAAGATCAAAGCTATATTCCAATTGCAGTTTCAGGCAACGCAGGTATGAGTTGGACCCAACAAAATTAAATTATTGTAGATGGTTTCGACTTTCGAGTGATTTGAGTTCTTAGTTTCAATTTTTTTGGTACTTAAAAACGAGTTCAGACTTGTTCAGTGATCTATAAGAGATAGGATCATTATCGTACCTGGTTTTGAGTGACTGCTTTCCTTTTTAGGTACCGAAATTGAAGAAGCCTGCTTTGATGCTAGCTTTGGTACCGGACGACGTCGGAAAGCCAACAGTGAAACTCGGAAAATCTCCGGTTCAGGACGGCACCTGCATTTGGGAGAATCCAGTTTATGAACCAGTGAAACTCATAGAGGAATCAAAAACTGGAAAATTAAAAGAGAAGATATATCACTTCATTGTTTCAACTGTACGGAAGAATCTAGTTTCATAATTGCTCTCACATTTTGATTTTTACATGGAACTTTTTTTGGGTATTGAATTCGAATTCTAATGGTGTTATGCAGGGAACATCGAAAGCTGGTTATCTAGGAGAAGCTTCGATTGATTTCGCAGATTTAGTGGCAGAAACTGAACCGTTAGCGGTCACTCTGCCTCTTAAATTTGCGAACTCCGGCATAGTTTTACAGGTGACTCCTCCCTCTTTTTTTCACTCGAAACTAAAAATGAAGAAACTAGTCAAGAAATTCTCTAATTAAAGACACTTGCGTTTTTTTATCTCTCAAAACAACACAAAATTTCAATGCCATTGACTTCAGAAGCCTAAACACAATGAAAATGAATGAAACAGGTGACAGTTCACAGAATTCAGGATGATGCTGATAACAGGTGATATATTTTTTCTTCTAGTGGTAATAATCACTTTCACTTTCACCTTTGATTCTCTAAGTAATAAAACTTAATCTAATCTCAGGGAAATTGAAGAAAGTGATGGTCCGACTCTGTCACGCCATAGCAGCGTGGATAACCAAAACAGCATTTGGGATACAGATGGAAGCAATCACATAAGTGTATATCAATTTCTTACAAGTTTAGGATGAGTAAAATAATCTCTAGCATACTTAACGCAGATGAGCTAACATTTATGAAATAGAATGTCGAAAGTAAATTGTTTATTCATATTGTTGAACAGAATGGAGATGTTGCAAGTTCTCAAAATGGAAAGGCAGGTGACACCACAAGAAAAGCCCATGTGCGTCAAAAGTCGAGCTTGGATTGGTCGTCAGATGGAAGCTTATTTGACTCACCAAATAGAGTTGAAGACAAGGTTTCAACAGAAAGGGTGCAATCGGCTTCAGATGATTCCATTGAAACACTCAGAAATGAAATTGGTAATCTGAAGAGGCAGGCAGCTCTATCCGAACTGGAATTACAGTCTCTTCGAAAACAGATGGTCAAAGAGACTAAACAGGGACAGAATCTGTCAAGACAGATTAGCAGTCTCAAAGAGGAGAGAGATGCACTCCAAATAGAATGTGAACAGCTGAAGTCCTCTCAGGGACGTAATGATGGGGAACAGACTTTCCAAAAGTTCCAACCCGAGAGCAAGGATACAAGACTTCAGTTAGAAGCAATGAAGCAAGAGCTAAGTTATGAAAAGAAATTAAGAACAAATCTTCACTCACAACTGCAGACGACACTAGACTCAAATTCTGAGTTGGTCCTTGTGGTGAAGGATCTTGAAGGTGCCTTGGGTAAGAAAAATAGGGAAATATCTGATCTTTCAAGAAAGTTAGAAACTTCTAAGAATTCCAAAATGATGGGAAAATATTCTGCAGGAAAAGTAAACGAGGATAAAAACCAGATATCACTGGAGAAAGTGGCCAAGAAGCACAATGATGCCCATGCCAAGGAAGTAGAATCTTTGAAGCTTGAGATCAGAGATCTTCTCAGTGAAATAGACACCCACAAGAAGGAGAGGGAAGAGCAAGATATGCATATAAAACAGCTTACCTTGGAGTATGACCTTTTAAAGAAGGACAACCATGGTATTTCTTTGAAGTTAGATCGAAACCAAGAAAGACTACGAACAGAGATGGAAAATGAGCGGGTAGGTTATATGGCTACTATAAGAGAGCTTGAATCTCAGTTAGAGAGATCAGAAGAAACGATTGAGAAGCAAGCGCATGAATTCTCAGAATGCTTGATTTCCATTCAGGAACTTGAAAGTGAGGTTAAGTCTCTAGAGATGGAACTGGAGATGCAGGCCAATGGATTTGAAGTTAAACTGGAGGCCATAGCACATGACAAAGTTGAGCAAGAACAGAAGGCCATCCAGGCCGAGGAAGCATTGAAGAAGGCAAGGTGGAATAGTTCAACTACAGCAGAGCGTCTTCAAGAGGAGTTTAAAACGCTCTCTGTGGAAATGAAATCTAAGGTTGATGAGAAGGATAATCAAGCCACAAAAGCACTGGCCGAAGCTAATGAACTGCGTCAGCAGAATAGAATTCTGGAAGACATGTTCCAGAAAGCCAACGAAGAAATAGAGCTGATGAAGGGCCAGAACGAAGTAAAATTGCTAGATCTTGTCAACCAGATAAATTTTCAAACAAAACATATAGAGAAGATGTCAACGGAACTAGAAAATAAATCCAAGTACCTTGAAACTGTGCAAAAGCGCAAGGAAGAAGAGCATGAAGCTCAATCAATGAAAAACCAAATGCTCAAAATTGAAATAGAAAGGCTCACAGAAGAGAATTCTAACTTCACAGTACAGGAGGCAAAGAAATTGAGAGATTTGGAGCAGATGAAGAAATTAATTTCTGAAAATGAGATGCTGATCCAGTCTCTGAGAGTTGAGAAAGATAATTTGGAGCAAAAGTTCATTTCGGCAAAGCAGGAAGCACAAAAAACACATCAAGAACTTACTAATATGATATCTTTAAAAGATGAGAAGGAAACGACAGTCACTTATCTGAAGTCCGAAGTGGAAGAGCTGAAGTCCCAGCACAGGGAGTTCAAGGATACCTTGTCCAAGGAAGCATTGGCAAAAGAAAGCTTAAAGAAACAAGTACTTCAACTAAAATCTGAGCTACAGAAGACAGTGAGCACTACAAAGAAGCTCAAGAATTATAATGGACAAGCTGCAGTTTCAGATAAGAGCATTACTTCTAGCAATCTTCCAAGGTACAAGCATTCAAATAAGAAAACTTTGAATTCATCTCTGCTCATCTCAATTAATTATAATTGAACCGTTTTATTCATAATACTAGCTGTTTATTGTTTTTATCATATATTTTTTTTATCGAAGTATGCATGTAAATGTGCGCACAAACACAGGAAAGTGTCACAGATAAAGAAGGAGAGTAACTTTTTCATTAATTAACTTCTATTTCACAGGAAAGTAGAAGATTGTTCAGACAAAGAGTTGAATAATCACACAGATTTACTGGCTGAATTGACATTACTGAAGGAAAGAAACATATCTATGGAAAATGAACTCAAGGAAATGGAAGAAAGATATTCAGAGATAAGTCTGAAATTTGCAGAGGTTGAAGGTGAAAGGCAACAACTTGTAATGACTGTCCGTAACCTCAGAAACAGTAAAAAGAACTAGCTTCCTCTGAGGTGTTGAACCTTGGACACCGTACAGAATTGCAGCTGGTTATGCTGAGCAGTAGAGCAAACATCAGATATCAAAAGCTCAAGGAATAGCCTGTGGAGCAATGGGCATTACTTTTATATGACTTGTTCATCGCTCTCCAATAAGAATCACCAAAAAAAATCCATCAGGTACGACAAAAAAGGAAGATCCAGGATTCTTATGTGAGTTGAGTTTTCATGAATGTTGTACCATGTTCATTAGAAATAACATAACTTTTGTATCATGCAACCGTTCATTCATGATATTCGTTCTAGAAGATTTAATAGAAATTATTTTCAATTATCTGAAGTTTGACATTAGATAAGGCTCAAATTTTGCATGAAATAAGATACGGACTGGAAATTCTTGGCTTAATTTCGTACCAATGACACTTGACAAGACAAAACAAAAGAAAATTAGGTAAGACATGTCGGTGACATGAGTTCAAGGCACACAGAAATTACCCCAAATACTCAAAAGAGCTTCAAGTAAATGACATCTTACAAAATCCCCATCATGGAGATTATGTAGGCAGTAACTTGACCGGATACGTTGGTCACTTTGAAAACGCTCTCCAATAAGAATCACCAAAAAAAATCCATCAGGTATGACGAAAAAGGAAGATCCAGGATTCTTATGTGAGTTGAGTTTTCATGAATGTTGTACCATGTTCATTAGAATTAACATAACTTTTGTATCATGCAACCATTACTCGTTTATTCATGATATTCGTTCTAGAAGATTTAATAGAAATTATTTTTAATTATCTGAAGTTTGACATTAGATAAGGCTCAAATTTTGAATGAAATAAGATACGGACTGGAAATTCTTGGCTTAATTTCGTACAAATGACACTTGACAAGAAAAGAAAATTAGTTGAGACATGTCTGTGACATGAGTTCAAGGCACACAGAAATTACCCCAAATACTCAAAAGAGCTTCAAGTAAATGTCATCTTACAAAATCCCCATCATGGAGATTATGTAGACTGTATCTTGAACGGATCCGTTGGCCACATTGAAAATGAGAAAATAATTCAAATCAATTTCTGACCGTTGGATCTGATTAAATGGTCTTAATACAATGATTCTCATGGTAGGGATCTTAGAAGATCCTAGTCCAGATATTACACGTCTAGCCTGCCCACTATAAGTTATTAAATGAGATGCTCTTACCAATAAGAGGCCAGTTATATGATTTAACCAAAAAAAAAAAGGCCAATTGTATATTTCATCATATTAATTAATTACAGCATATCGGGAGTAGAAGAGCTACAGAGTATCAATTCAGAGACAGAGATGTAAACATATACTTTTCAGCCATGTAAATATGAGAAGAAACAAATACCAATAGTAGTAATTGGAAAATACCTAAACCATAAGCTTTTACCAACATAGCATGACTTGTCATGTTTGAATCTGAAACTTTTTCCTCACACCACGAGTTCCATCACTCCAGACCAGCCTAGTTTGGCTTCCACTATCATTCATTGCAAAAGATAGTGTCTGCAGTTGATTGAGGAAAGGTGGAAAAAAAAAAGTCAGAAAATTGAAACTCAGTATGACACTATGATTATAAAACATAAATCAGAGTACCAAGATGCCAAAGGAATACTACACAAACCTGTCTTGCTCTCTTGTCAGCAGGTGTCCATGCAATAAGAGGAGATGAACTTTTTTCATTCTTGGATGATTTTGATGATTGTAAAGGCCGTTTCTGCCTCTTTCTTTCAGGTAACTTTCTCGGACTGGCTCCACCTTGGTACTTGAAAAACTCAAGAATAGACGGGCTTCTTCTCTTGGTAATTTTTGATATATTCCCTGCATACCCCAAACTAGGGCCAGAAAAGTCACGAGGAAGGGACTGTTGATGCAACCTGCTCTTTTCCTTGATTCTGTTTAGAAACTCTATTGTCCAAGGAGTATTTGCTTGTGGACTCCCTGAACGGAGAGCATTTTTTAGTGGTGTTCCTCCATAATGTGATATATCATTCTCGTGGACATACATCCCTTGAGATGTTCCACCGGCCCTCTGCATAAACTTCTCCTCTAAGGGCTTGTTATGGTTTTTTGAAGGGAATGCATCGTGTTTAAGACACGTATCTGAGTCATTGCTGGCTGCAACTTGTGAAATTTTTCTCAGGTCTTTAGCAGAACGCCAACCAGTTAAGCTTGAGTTAATTTCAGCAGCTGTTGGGAAAGTAGGGTGACTGCTTGAACCAAATGACAATTTCCTCGCAGCTTTAGACTTCCTTGCAGAATCATTGTCCAACTCAGGCATCAAAGATGAGAACTTCATGGAGTTGACAATAGAAGAAAAGCACTCATTGGATACAGGACTATCTGTTAGGTCAATAACTTCCCCTTTTAGGTCCTCATTCATAGAAAAATTGTTCATGATATGCATATCTGATCCCTGTTTCCGATCTGACAGCTTATCCTTCAAAAATGAACAAGACCTTTTTATATTGTTCAATACCTGAGGCCCTTTGAAGATCGGAGATTCATATGGCTTCAAAACTCCAAAAGGATTCGTCATCATATCCATATCAAAACCCTGTTCTTGATCAGACAATTCATTCTGAGAGAATGTAGGCTGTCTGAACTCATCAATTGTTTTGGGGATTTTTGACATGCATGAATCAGATTGCTTGGAAATTGTAGAAGGACCCAAAAAGTCTGTAGTGAATCGATTTAACGGCTCCATGTGCAATAACTCATTCATTTGCATCTCAAATTTGTCAGGGGTACTACTGTATTTCCCTTTTTTTATTTCGGAGGCAATACTCAGATTATATCTTCCTGAGTCTGGACCTGAAGACACAGAAGAGGAGCAGTCTGTCATAATTGATTTTGAATCTTCCCGTTCACCGTATTTGCATAAAGCACTAAATAATGTGATACATTCATCAGGAACATGATACTTCTGGATTGCACAGGTCCTGGTTTCATGGGACCATTCAAGAAACTCTTTGAGCAAGCCTCCTGAAGACAGTATTGCATGAGCTGTCAAAGCATGTACTGAAGGAAACTTGGTAAGGAACGACTCTGCAACAGTTTCAGACTCTGGCATTCGAGGATATTGAAACCTAGTCAACTTCGTGGCATATCTCACGCAGCTCAATATAATTTCATCAGTCAACTCAGATGAATACGAGTTGAAAAGCTGCAAATCAATTCCCAGGCTAGCTGCTGCAGCATAAAGTCCATCTGAGGACTCCATTACAGTGGAAAGGAAGCTGTTTTCTCCCTCAAAGACCCGTTGAAAGAGATTAGACACGAAAAAAAAGAATTTCTATCAGTTCAGTGTGCATAAATGAAAAACTTTCACATCTTAGGCTTTCGAAAAATACTAACAACAAAAAAGTATCCACCACCCCAATATGAATCTTCACTTGAATTATTCCTTCATTAGTTTTTTTATCTTTTGATCATATGTTATACCTAATGGCTTAATTTTCCTACTTTAATTTCTTAGACAGAAACAAGACGGCATTTAAATTCATAAAACTTATGCAATCAAAGAGTTGTTATTCAATGAATCCATAAACCAACGAAATATGAAAATACTTTCTTTTATTGAAAGTGGTACTATACCAGTTCATGAGAATCTATATTATAAGAATGCTAAGAAAGAGGTTGCTTTACTATTCCCTTATGGTCTTTACTTAATTTTTTCCATATGCCGGGTTAGAAATGGAATTGGAACAGAAAGTACACAAAAGTTAAACCTACAAGCAAAGGTATGGTAACTACCATGATGCACCCACTGAAAGAAAAACTCAGCAACGTCAAAACGTTTGTGGCAATGTTGTCTATGTACAAAGGTAAGCATGAAGAAGCTTCGTCAAAAGAAGTTGCTTTCTTTCCGATGTTTCTGCAGTCATACCACACTAAACATATTGCAGAGCTGATTATAATATCCACTGGTAAATCTGAATCACGTTCTACAACTTGGGCCCCTTCTTTCTCCAGTGCAAGAATCTTTTGGTAGGTACTTCTTCTAGATACTATCATTTCCTTATCAAGGTTTTGAGTGTTTACAATAATGACCATCTCGGGAAAAGACACCATGTTGTGCTGAGTACAGTCAGCTTCCATTGCAGATGACATAGAAGGATTAGGTAAGGGCATACTGCTAGCTTCTACTTCATCTGCACCTTTAGATCTCATACCAATGTTCAAAAGGTCCTTCGAACTATCCTCCACATTCTCAACTGGAGCAGATATAGAATGAGACTGCTCCCCCTGGGCACACAGCTGGTGTTAGCAGATATTAGAGTGGTAACTGGTATGATAAGCTATCCATGCATGAAACGGCATATAAACAATGACAGTAAACAGAGACAAAAATAACAATAAGATGACCCGGAGATAGAAAATGCAAATAGTTACAATTAATTGTTGGGAAAAACCTTGGCAAATGAAGCAATATTATCAACTGCAGTAGCTTCGTAATTACTATTTCCACCTGTAGAAGCCTTCCGAGGATTCAAGAAAAAATCAATATCATTGAGTTGTGATATAGACTTGAGAAATGATGAAGCCCTATCGGGACTTTTTTTTTCCATATGCTTTCCAATTTTTGGCTGTGGAAAACTGTCACCTGACAATTTGGCTCTAGCATCTCTAACATGGCCAGCAAGCATAGGAATGCAATCAGAAAGCAACTCCTGTAATTCTTTATTTTCTTCTGAGTTTAACCCATCTACATTGTCATCTGAGAAAGCTAAGTCATAACACAACTTTTCTTCATCATAGGAATCCCAATCAAAACAGGTGCTACGTGCATCCATATCCTCCAACATTTTCTGATGGGAAGACAAAATTTGGCAATTGCATTTATCTTTCTCGAGAAGATGCCAATCCAAGTAAATCCTATCTGATGCAGATGGGGGCTGTGGTTTTAAGTCAGTTAATGTTTCCTCAATAAGAATGTGTGATGAATTTATCTTTTCATGATCAGAGAGAACAGGTACAGGTAAGGATTTGAATGTGTCATCAGCCAGGGTTAGCTCTTGGCTAACAATCAAATTATTGAAGTTCCTCTCTCCATTAAACATCCCCTCAGATATTTCTGGTTCATTTGTTTCTTGTGCACTAAAGAGAACTTCAAAATTCTGAGATGAGTCCCAATCAAGAATCTGAAATTCCTGGAAAACAACTGGGCTCACAGACTGAAAACAAGTACCTATTGACGTCCCTTGATATGTGATGTTTCCCTGATTCTGTGAAATTTCCACCATGCTTATTAAGTCCATTGCAGGCGTACTGTCAAGGGACTGGAGATCAGATCCAAGGCACTGCTTTGATAGACAATGATCTGAAAGAGACTCTAATATCCCGTATTCCTTTGCACCCAAAAGCTCCTTTCCATTCAGGATATCGTTTTGAGTCCAATGTTGGGATTCAATATTTTCATAAACAGAAGAAAGCTCCTCCTGTACAGATAAATCTGTCAAAGTTTGCAGAGGTATCTCATTTGCTTCTAATAGAGGGAATGTCTGATAAAAGTGTATATGTTCCTTAAAAGAGCCATCATCTTCAAACAAATAAGCCTTCTGATCCATGGGATACTCCAAATGAAAGTCTTCAACTATAGCAACTGATTCGTGAACTTCTGAAGGATACTCCAGTGTAAGATTGAGCATTTCCTGAAAGAAAGGATTGATTAGGAGCCCTCCTTCTAATGCACAATTAGGGGTCAGAAACACATGCATCTAGATAAATTTAATATGAATGACTGATTAACAAGCAAGATGATATAATGAGCTTGCAATAACCAAAAAAACATTGAACCATAAACGTGTTATATTATATGCATCCTAAACAAAACTCAGTTTATCAAACCCCTTCCATACAAATAGTTATCCTAGATCGACGCCTTCCCTACTTAAGGGCAACGGAAAAATGGCATAAGTTAAAAACCATAGGATCATGCTAGTTAATATGATAATTAAAATGTGAAAAATACTGTAATAATTAATACAAATTCCAAATATTGTTTCACCAAAAGTTAATAGTACATACAAGAAGACCAGGTCACCCACAGGTTGTTCCAGTGTTGTTTGTCATACATCAACTAATTAGAAAAGCTGAAGTATGAGGGAATATGAACCATAGAAAACTATGACTGAATCATAAATTTATAAGAGACATACTAAATTATTTTTGGTCTCTGGTACTTCTGAAAGAGAGGGGATCTCCTCTTTCTCATAAACGTAAGCTTTTTCCTGCACATAAGAGACAAAAACAAAATGTAAACGTATTAATTCTCACGTGCATGCAGACCATATTGTACATTACAAAATGGTTCGTAGACGTTCATTTTACCAAGAATACATCCAGCTCTTGTGTTTCAAATTGGAAGGCTTTATAATGCAGTGCATCTTCTCTGCCATTATCCCTCTACAATAATGTAAGCATGACTTTTCAGGCCAGAACAAACTTGATATAAATCTGTTATAATCTGAGAATGACATAGTCATACTTTTCGAAATTCAATTTCCAGAGGCTCGGAACCAAAGCTTACCTGATTCTCCAATTCCTTCTCTTTCTTCTGCAAGTCACCACAAACCAAAATATTATACAAATTCCAAGAAGCAAAGTTTTCACTATAATTTTGAATTACTTCCGAATGAAATTACCAGAACTACTTAACAGAACAGTTCAGCTCGAGAATTCGTAATTATCTATTAACATTGTCATCAAAGTAAGAGCTATCCAATGACGTTGTCAGCCAAACAAACAGAAACCTTCAGCACCAATAACTAGGGGAAACATAATGCAATTTACACAGTTCGCCCTCATTTTAGATTTCAAATCACAGAAACTAAGACTAAAAGTAAATAAAAAATGCCTACTTAGTTTCTCATTGGCGCACAAATTCTACTTATATCAAGAGCATACCATCAGCAATTAGAAAATTTAAAAATATGAAACACAGATATAAACTCTTCAGATTTTAAGTAACACCGTCAGCAATCAAAACCTGTCATACATAGCTTCTTTAGTTATTTTCCGTTTTCTTTTAATGGTATTAGCTAGTCACAAAATTAAATTTGGAAATCCATTAAAGACCATACAAAAATAGGAGGGAAAGAATTCATAGGAGCATAACTGAAATTTTAATCGCAAAGCAACTTCTTACGTTATGATCATAATGAGAGTCAGTGCGTTACCTCCGAATACTGAAGCTCGTGGCTCCCTGAAATGAAACTCGTAGAAGTTGGAGACGAATCGACGATCTCCAAGTCTGCAAAATCGAGAACGATGTTGTGAGGAAGGACGTCGGAGAAGAACTTGGAGAGAGAATCTCCTGTCAATAATTGTTCGATTTGGAGCGAGACTTTGAGGGCGGAATCGAATTGGAGGGTATCATGCGGACCAGTGAAGGTGGAGAGATTAGAGTGAGGAAGGTGAGGGATTGGGAGATGAAGGAAGGTTAGGGATTCTAGGGTTTGGATTGGAGTGGCGGTGAAGTAGTCGATGTTGAGGTAGCGAGTTCGCATTTCAGCATTCAGCTTCAAATTTGAGAGCGAGAGAGGCAACAGACTGGGTTTGATTTTTGGAACGAAATTCAATTTGGCGCTTTAAATTTCGGCCGTTTATATTAAAACGGATGGCAGTTGGTGCTACAATGCGCATGGCGCGCAAAATACATTGGAACGTGCAAAGTTGCAAACTCGCTTTTCAATGGAATGGCTCCAAACGAAGATGTGATGTCAAAACTATTCAGAGTTCAATATCGGGTCCTCTCTGTCCAGTCGAGACAACCCTGACATGTCCTAAGACACGTCTAGGGACCTCTTGGAGTGCCAAACTGAAGCACATAGAACTTGCCTTTCTGAGTCCAAGACTTGTATTTGAGGACCACCTAAGCCAAGTCCATGGCATGCCACAGTCAATCCAAGTGCCATAGTCTGAGATCCATGCCATGTCCAGCGGAGACACCACCTATTAGTTCCTTTTCGAGTCCTTGGCTAGTCACTCTGAGGCCCATATACTAGACCCCCGCCAACTTGAGGCACCAGACCCATGTTTGCGCCAAGTCTGTATCCTAAACCAGGTCTTGAACATGTCCTGGAGACGTCCTCGCTAGCAATACATGATTTTCTACCCTCTGCCTGCAAGCAGATAAGTGCGCTCACCTTACCATTTGCGCTCCTGTGACACTCAAATCACATAATTTCCAAGCACACAGCCAGGACCTGAATTAGGACATGTTTTGGAAAAGGCCCAAATTGTTGTCCCAAGATGTGTTTGCATTAAGATTTGGGCTGTGAACCTTCAAAGTATAGCTCCAATGAGTGAGGCATGGTGTGGCTCACTTGATAAGGTCCAGGGCTTTCTCAGTCAGGAAATCGTTAATTAAGGCACAAGTGTTTAATCAAGGCCCAGCCATCTCTAGACGTCCAAGGCCTGGCCCAACTACTCGTTTTGGAAATGCAAACCCTACAAGGAGTTTGATGCCGCCTAGCTGCGGAAGAAAGAGGCAATTCTGGATTTGGAGTGCCGCCCAATATAAAGTCCTAAATTGTAGGACTGTGTCCTTATTGAGTTACGAAATCTTCTCCTTTCGATTTTGGACAAAGAATCCCTGTTTATTTCCATCCCTATTTTATCTCCTAATTTCTCGTAAACTCTAGGAACTATATAAGCCTTTTTAACACACATTAATATCTTTTTTCCTAGTTGCAAATTATAGTAGTTTTTCTTACATTCTTATTTTTGTGAACAGTTTTGAGTTCTTGAGTGTGAGCAGTGGAAGGACAAGCCTTCGCGTGGTTATCTCATGAGCTCATCTCAATAATCGCTTTTGTATCTCTTCCATATCAATGAATTCAATTATGTCAAATTCAATTGCAATAATGTGTGAGTAGTCTTTTTAGAATTAGGACTACTTGAAGCCCTGGTCGTGATGTGTGTTAATTAGATTTTGGCTATTGAATTTGATTGTTATGCATGCTGAGTTAGTTTTTATTATTGTTTAAATTACTACTTCTTTGTGCCTATAAGATTAGCTACCTTATTAGCAATTAGGCTCGCGCGTTGCGGCGTGGTTGTGAATTGAGTATGAATTGAGTATTACTAATTTTCTATAAATGAACAGTGATTTTTTGATATCTATAAAGGAAAGGAAAAAAAAAGACAGAATTGGTAAAACACGGTAAGAGAACAATGTTTTTTTAATATCTTTTTATGATTTTTTTTATATGTATAAAGCAAAAGAAAAAAAAATTAAAAATAATAAAGGAAAAGAAAAAAAAAGGAAAAGGAAAAAAAATTTGGATATGTATAAAGGAAAAGAAAAAAATATATAAAGGAAAAGAAAAGAGAAAAAAAAGGAAAGAAAAAAAAGGCAGAAGTGGAAAATCATTGTAGATGTACAGTGATTTTCCCACTTCTATTTTAGGATAGATATAATTTGCACAAACTATTGATGGAATTGCTTGATGAATCATTATATCATCTTGTACATCAAGATGATGAGGTTAAGAAATAATCTTGTAATCGGAACTCATATAACCTAGAAATGCACATCAGTCTCCTAGGCTAGTGTAGTGTCATTAAATCCTCTTAGTACGTAAGTCATCATCTTAAACGGTAGGTGATAGAAGGTTCTAGGTGAACATCATGATAGGACATATTAATTAAGAGAGGATGAAATCGTGGAGTGAACCAAGATCAGGTCTTTTGCGTGGGCAACTAATTCAGAATTTTCATAGCAATTAGGTTAAGAAAATCCAACAAATGATTATAATTGGTTAGGATGGATAGTAAGTCTTAATTCTCTTTAGTTAATAAAATCAACCAAGCACCTTCATCCTTTGCGATACTTTTTCTTGTTTCATTTCTGCGTCACTTGCGTCTTTAATTTCCATACACAAAAACATATCCAACCTCCCTTGCGTGTGCGCGTGTACGACAATCTGAATCAAATTGATCTAAACTTAATTGGACAAAACGTTGATGCATAGTCTTTGTGGGATCAATCATTGTTAAACTACTATATTATCTTTCGATTTGAACACTTGCAAGGTTTTAACTATTGAATATATTGTCCACATCATAGTGATGGTTTGGGATGGTTACCATAGGAAGAAGATGACAGTTAGGATCGTTGCTCCAAGAAGATAACGGTTAGGATCGTTTATAGAAGAAGATGACAGTGTGGGACAATTTCCATAAGAAGATGACAGCTTGGGATTAGGAGTAGAATAGCGTCTGATGGATAAGGGTGGTCAAGGTCAAGGTCAAGGTAGAGTCAGAGTCAGAGTCGTTGTGGTCCACATCGGAGGACTAGAGGAGGGACTAGCATGGTGGAACTGGAAAAGTCACGAGTGCGGTTGAACAATTGACCTTTCTTTTTTAATCATTACAAACAGGAAAGACTTATTACACTAAGTGCACTAAGAACACGTCAAGAAATCTCAAAATGCACTAGGAACGAAAATTTGCCTCAGTGTGCTGCGGAAACAGTAACACCATCAATACCGTTGCACCAGCCGTCCATCTCTGTTATTAATACCGTTAATTTTGATGATGTGGCAGTCATAGTACAAGTTTTTAAGGGTAATTTAGACATTTGATATCTTTTATTAAATTTATATTAATTTTTTTATTTAAAAAATAATAATAAACCTTTATCTAATCATTCTTCTCAGATCTTAAGGTGAACCACCATTTATGAAACAACCCATTTGAAATCTCAGCTCCTCCAGAACTAATAATCCACTGTGAATCCACCCTCGAAGCGTCCCAAACTAATAATCCCAGCAAACCCAGCACCATTTTCACCCAAAAGTGCTGCCACCACCAAAAATTTCGACAAACCTAGAGAGTGCCTTGATGTGATGTGTTGAACCTGTGAACCTCGTCCACGAACAACATTGTTCTTTTACCATGGCACCCAACCCAGTCCTCAATCTCATCCAATGTACCCACACTCCCCAACCATGCCGCCCAACCCGATTCCGGCGACGATGATGATGTCGCCGCTCCAGACTCCATCAACAACGGGCACCTTCACTACGAACCCCATACGCTTGACAACCCCGGAATTATGGTCGAGCGCGTTCATCGGAATCAAAGCCTACCCGATTTGATTTGGGCTAGGGTTGGATTTTGATTATCTTTATATGGTTTGGGTTTTGTTTTTGAAGACATGAGGAATCGATGGTGGGCTGGGAATGTAGCCCTGGGAGGTGGCCACGTTGAATCAATCTCCTCAGCTCCTCCGATGATTAGGACCCCAACACCGGCAGCGGGAGCCACGGCAGCCTCGAGCCCGTAAGCAGCAACCGGAGGTCACAAGGCCGACCTCCAGGCTCCAAGAACAAGCCAAAGCCTCCGATTATCATCACCAAGGAGAGCCCCAACGCTTTGCGAAGCCACGTGTTGGAAATCAGTAACGGCAGCGACATCGTCGATAGCATCGAGACGATTGCACAAAGGCGGCATATAGGGGTTTCAGTCCTCAGGGGTTTCGTGCACCTTCACTACGAACCCCATACGCTTGACGACGCCGGAATCATGGTCGAACTTTATCAAATTTGTTTGGTTACTTTTTTTTCTTCTGGGATTTAAATTTAGGATTAGAAGTTGTGACGGTATACTGATTGCTTTCTGAGAGGGCGAAGAGGAGACTGACGAGGGAGATCTGGTTAGGTGGATGGTTAGGAAAGCTGCAAAGAAGATGGGTTGTTGGGTCTCCCTCCGATATGAGAAGAATGATGAAGGCAATGGACGGCTGGGTCACCCAAGCTCGCCGGAAATCGGGCCAGAGTTTGTGGTCGATCTGAGGTTTAATGAGTTCGAAGGGACTGTGCCCTTCGTTGGATAAGGGTTTATTAGTTTTTTTTTATAAAGAAATTAATATAAAATTTAATAAAAGACATAAAATGTCTAAATTACCCTTAAAAATTTGTACTATGACTGGCACGTCATCAAAATTAACGATGTTAATAATGGAGATGGACGGCTAGTGTAACGGTATTGACGGTATTACCCGTAGCACACTGAGACAAATTTCCGTTCTTAATGCATTTTGAGATTTTGTGGCGTGTTCCTAGTGCACTTAGTGTAATAAGCCTATAGGAAAATATGGAAAAGAGAATTTAAGCCCGTTAGTATGGAATATGAATTTCTTAATTTTTTTATTATATCAAAAATTATATTTATATTTGTTTATACCGGTCCAGACCATTTCGTGCATCAACAGTATTCGTCTTTAATTTTTTAGGATCTTATATTCATCTAACACAATTCAATAGAATCATGCAAGATTTCACGATTGTAAACGAGTCAGTACAAGCTGAGAATTATAGCATTTAAGTTCGGCTAGTCTTGAAATTATCGAACTTAATTCTGCTTTATTTAATTTTTTTACAAGCTAACCTCGATCAAACATTAAATCCATGTAATGTAAACTTATCAAGAAATTTGACTTCTATACTTTTTCAAATGCATGCGGATAATATAGTTACTTAATATGAGAAAATGTCGTACAATTGGAAATCAATATTATGAGATATTTGTTTTAAAATCTAAAATAATATTAATATACTCAGGACCTGAAATTAGTGAATTAATTTTTTGTTTGTTATGAAGGGATTGTTACATTATTTCATACACGCACATGCATGACGCCAAATTTTGGTCCTTGAACTAAAGGACAATGCAACACCATCTTTTCAATTATGTTTTTTTTGGGAAAGCGTCATTTTACACCTCAAGATTGGGGGTTTGCATCAAAATGGACCACTAAGTTTCAATTTCATAATTTTACTACATATGATTTTGAGATCATATGACACACTCCGACCCGGAAATTCCATTTAAGGCACGCAGGTCGAGTCGCGCCAGCTTAAATCTAGACGATGATGTCCAGATGACGAAGCCATTTAGGCTAAAACAACGCATTTTAGAGTGTCGGGTGGAATCTACCCAGTAAGAACCGAGTACATTTCACGCAAATAGCGGAAACTTAGAGTATGGACAAAACTAGTTGATGATCATACCCTATCTTTTTACCTATCAATACCCGATTGTACCGTCAGCTTGACTCCGTGCCCGGGAGTGAGTGTCAGAGCATCATTCGAACTTCTCCAAGTACGTATGACACGACCCATCCCTAATCCCCCCTGGATTAAGGGATGTGTCATGCCCCCGTCTAACCCACGTGCAACACGAAAACTAAACACCCATTTAACCTACATGTAAGACGCAAGCTAGACAAGAGATTCTAGGTCAACGACCCAAAAACAACTTTCGGCTTCCCAGAGTGCGCAGAAATCACCGTGGATCGTGTGTGATGTCTTAGTCTCACCAATAACAACCTGCGTCCGCATCAACCTGAAGGGCATCGAAAAACTAGAAAAGACTGTGAGTGGACAAAAATAAATAAATGTTATAAAACATTTACAAAAAAAAAACATTTATGCCCTCCGCGTAAAACTAATGCATGTATTCGAAAACCATTTAATTTCCAAAATACGAAAACTGTTTATGAAAACCAGAAATCATTTCCGTTTCTCAGATCCCGGGCCTTAGCCCAAAACCATAAATCAACCAAAGTACGGGAACTCAGTCCAAAATCCAAGATCCAAATCACGTGTAAAACTGTAAATCCAATCATCTGGGTCATTGCCCAAAATATCTGAAAACCATTTGAAAACCAGTGTCATATCACATAAATCCAAAAGCATATCAAAACACATTTCATCCAATCGAACCTGCTGGATCTCAACCGAGTCTTTAAACTCAATATATATCCGAGTCTTTAAACTCACGAGTCTTTAAACTCAATAGGTCTTTCAATACCCGAGTCTTTAAACTCACGAGTCTTTAAACTCAATAGGCCTCCCGGGAAAATCAATATCCGAGTCTTTAAACTCACCAAGTCTTTAAACCCAAATCACATATCTGGGCCCACCCCCGTCACAATCAATCACCTGGTCCTTAAACCCAAAACCAGATGCAACAAATCCAATCCAAAACCATTTCAAAACCATTTCATCAAATTCATAAATATTGTTCCAAATCTGAATCCGAAATCATCATTTTGAAACCAGAATCCAAATCCAGAAATCCATCCAAAATCACATTAAAATCGAAATCTGAAATCATAGTTTATCGAAGTGGGTCTCACGCCCGAATTCACTTTCCAAAGCCAATATCATATCCTCAAGGCATTAATAAAACACACTACGTATATCATCCATCAAAATCATCATCAAAGCATAGCATAAACCATATTCTCGAAATATGTATAAATACGATAAATCACATCGAAATACGTGCAATTATGTAAATCATCAATACCATAATCATAGACATAGAAATCATATATATAAAACATATAAAACAGTTATGCATGCATTGAAATTTAGAAAGCAAAGTCCACTCACATACCATCCTCGCAATCGCCTCGATATGTGTGCACTACGTCTTTCTCGACTAATTAATCATTACTGGACTTTCCGAACCTGTTTATATCACATTCTAATGTCACTAACCACTTCAATAAACTTCCATTAAATCCCCGTAACTTTTTTGGATTTTTAAACGTATTTAAACTCGATCCTAAACTTTCGGACATCCCGAACTATATCGAATTGATGTTTGATCGACTCGAAACTAATCCCAAAATGTTCGTTACATCAAATACTTCACCCGGTCCAGGTCATCGTCTACCTCCAGTGAACCGGGTCCAGATCGGTTCACTGTAACCCGGTCCAACCGAACCAGTATACCCGATTCTCCCTCGATTTCGACCCTTTTTCAATCATGTTAAGTCCTACAACTTCGTCCCAACGTTCCTAGTCGATCTACATGATCAAATTCATGAAAGACCAACGAATTATACCTGTTCGAACATGAAACAGAGAGTCCAGATTCCCGTTGTCCAGCTCCCGTGTTTCTGGCCACCTCCGTCCTTAGTTCCAGGCTTAACCAACTCGTCTCAACCTTTAGGAGCTCACCTAAGAAACAAAGTCGATCAATAACGTTTAAAACTAAGTTTGCCATATTTGAGGGAAAACAGGGCATTTTTGCGGGAAAACCACCTTACCGTCCATCTCAGGCCTCAAAACCAGGCTTATTCGACTCACAGGACCTCCAACAACATGTTTCACCCATTAGGATCGATCAACAACTGTTCGAATCGAAAGTACCATTTTCAAATCGAAACAGAACCTTCTCGGGTTTCTTACCTCAACTCACCGTCGCGAGCTCCACCGTGGCCACCACTGCACTCGTCTCAACGTCCTTTCACTTTTTCCTTCACATGGTACACACAATCGATGAGATTTAAGGGGTTGTATGGATGGTTTCACAAGGTTTCTCTGTTTTTTCCTCTCTCGGCCTAACTCCACCGAACACAACAATTGCGCGTCTTCATCTTCTTTTTAAAAACATGTAAGGCGGTTACTGAGGCTTCCACAGCCTTCTAGACATAGGACAAGTGTCCTTGTCTGATTGGGCACAAATCCCAAAGCAACCAAATGACCAAAATACCCTTTGCACAAAATTACGAAAATGCCCCTCAACTTCCGAGCCTCATAACTTTCACGTTGTACGTCGGAATCAGACGTGCCACTTGTCTATGGACTCGTGACGTTCTCAATTACATCACAGTCATCGACCAAAGTCTGTTTGACCGTCCAAATCAAAAGTCAATGTTTCGCCCACCTCCAAGGGCAAAATAGTCATTTTGCACCGTCCGTCCGAAATTACTCGACTAATCACCAAATAATCTCACTAATCCTTCATTAGTCACTAATATAATCCAGAAATTCGGACGGGTCGTTACAATGTACGCGCCACTAAAACTTGAGGGGTTTAAAACACAAAAGGTGAGTGGACCCAGTTGTTATTTCAGAGTAACTATTTTCAATAAACAACATTTTAACCCCTCGTTTTAGTATAAAACCCAAAAGCATTTACAACATACTTGCACGTAATATAAGAAACATAATATCAATCTTAACATCATAGTTTAACCAATATGCAAAAATGATCCATGCAGAAACCTTAAATGTGTTACAATATCAATCCACATCAAATTGCTCTTGAGTCGCATCGAGTCTCATACTCGTAACACAACTAGGTATCTTGCTCGCGTCTCTTGACCATGTGAAGGACTAGGTGATAGGCACCGTCACCTCGAGTTCCATTGAGCTCGGGGATAAGACTGGCACTTTTTAACTAGTATAGCAAGCAACGCGGGTGAATGGTCACGTGGAGGACTGGTATGTGGCCTACAGACGGGTAATATATACCAGCGACTCCTAAGTGGGTTCTAAACATCTCAATCTCATATATGCCCCAAGGACTCTCATGCAATGCAATGTATGACTCGATACATGCAACTACGTGTACTTACCATATTACCTTAGGTCAAGATAACCAAATATTCATAGCAAACCATTCATCGCAATCCTATATCACAAATAAGCGATAATAGATATGCATGCTCAAAAAATATCCAATGTACATATATCATAAAATGTGTGAGTAGTAAATAATATAAAAACATAGGTTCATGGAAAGAGGTCTACTCACAAACTAGCCAGGGAGTCAAAAATCTCCTGGCGGGTCAAGCCTCGTAAGCTCAAACTCGTCCCTAACCCTAAATAATTCGAAGCATGAGGTTACTATTGGTATTCCAAGTTTAATGATAACAACGTTTACTTAAATCGAGTTAAACAATGTTAAAATGGCTTAAAATAGACTTAGAACGCTCTCAAACGCCCCAAAATGAGTACACGCGCAATCTGGAATAATCCATCAAAATATTCCCTAGGATATTCCCCTAGAATATTCCATCGAAATATTCCGTTAGTGGAGTGTTAGAATTAACGGTTGACTAATGTTGACTGAAGGTTGACTAATGGCGTTCACCGTTGGCCGTTAGTTGATGACCCTTGCCAGAGCTCCGCCACAGACAGCAGCTGGACCTCCGCTAGCGCCGCCTTGCACGATGGTCGGGAATTGGAAAACTTTCCGAAAAAATCTAGTTTTCCGATGAGGCTCAAATCCTTCCGAACAAAACCATTTTCACCATACAATACACTAAATCAATTCCTCTCTTCACTAGGATTACAAAAATCCATGTTTTGGGTTCAATAGCTACTTGAATTCACTGAAAAAGACGAAGTGAAGTACCAAGGTATTCAACAAGTTTCTCGGAGTTGCAGAGGTTTTGTTCGCGATTCACAGGTCTCCAATCCTTCTAGTAGGGTGAGGAATCAACTCTGCTAGTCGATGGTGATTTCCAGGGTGTTCGTAGATTTGAGCTTTCGCTTATGGGCATCATTAGATGTCTCTGTCTTGGTTACCCAAAATCTGGAGTCTCTGCAATCCCCTGTTGTGTCGCAGTTGCCCTAAAAACCACAACAACAGCACCACAAGCTTAACAGTTCAAAGAGAGTCCAATGAGTCGATTTCCTAAGATAAGGGCTCACCTATAATGGTTGTAGCTGGGTTTTCTAACTGGCCTGCAACTCCGGCATCCGCCTCCTCCACCGCGTCCCGAGCATCAAATCGACATGTAATCCCATCAAAACATAGTTCTCATCATTGTGAATCGAGATGTGTAAATTTGAGTTCAAACTTTTACCTTGTTCATGTTCAGTTTCTCCGGGTCAATTTTCGGGTAAAAAATGGGTCAAGCCTCTCCAGTCGATCCATGACGATTCTCAAACTCCTAAGACGCGTTCCAAGATTTTCAAGGCAAGATGCGTGATGGGGATTGGGTCAATGATCCTGGGTAATGGTTCGAAACGAGCAATCATTTCCTTCAACCTCGCCTGGCGGTCGAGGGCACGGTGGTTCGAACCTAGGTTGCACCGAAACGGATACGGATACGAGGATACGATACGACACGATACTTCGATATGTCAAAATCAAAAAATCAAAGGATACGATACGAGAAGGATACGGAAAATAAATAATATATTAAATACCACACAATTTTGAAACATAATCAAACATCCACTGGAATCAAGTATAATCAAAGAGAGAGAGAGTACTTAAAAGAAAATCTGAATTTTGGGGGATTGACCCTGCAAAATTCAAATTTTACGCTTGTACTGAAACAACCTCCACAACACATAACATGTATCCACAAAACAAAGTTCCACTACCCTTTTAGGCTACCGAATACAACTCAAAAGTAACAGTCAGCATACTAGCAATTCGTTGTCTTGTGACTAATTTATAAAAGGACATATGATCAATACTACCTCTTCGAAAAGCAAGGATTGAATTGGAAGTGATGGCATCTCTACAAGCCCGCCTTGCTGCAGATGTAACATCTTGGCTGTTTCACCACACAATTTCATCAAAGTTCATAACTCGCAAACTATTTCCTTCACCGCATATATAGCATAAATATTAAATTCCAATGCATTAAATTTATCAAATGGGCAATCATCAAATGAAGCAAGGAGAATTTCATCAAACTTCATAACTAGCAAACTCTTTCCTTCGCTATAAAGCTAACAAATTTGGTCTCAAAGGACTAAATTCTCAAATGGGCAATAATCAACTTTGAAACTACCTCAGCTATTCTTGATTGTTGCAAGGACGTTTCGGACTTCGGTGCAACCTAATCTACCACTCAATCAAAAGAATTTATCTCCCAGCAGCTTTCTTTCCGCCAGAATAGTAACTGAGGTACCACCTTACGAATTTCTTCAGCCCTGTCTGCAGATCTAGGCAAGCTCGCCGATTGATTTGGGCAGCTATTCTTGATTGATCTGGGCAACTTTGGACCTCCTTATCTTTCAAGCTTCAGCCCACTTGCAAACTCGCCGATTCAGAGGCAAGACGGACACACGCCAGGGAGGGAGAGACGAACGCACGCGAGGGACTGGATCTGACTTGCAGATTTTATTTCTTTGTTTTGACATTTATGCCCTCGCGTATCAACCAAATTACATAATGCGTATCCAATTCCGATACACACGTATCCAAGCCGTATCCAAATACCGATACCGTATCCAAATGTATCAGACGCGTATCAGATCGGTATCGGTATCCGAAACACGATACGGGGGTCCAAGGACGTTTCGGTGCAACCTAGGTTTGAACAGGGGTTAATAAGAATGGGATAGAAAATAGAGAGGAAGATAGGGGTGAATCGAGCTAGGTCCCTGCTTCGTGTTTTTAAACAATGTTGGAGTAGACGACGGTGCTGGGGTTCACGGTGGCCAAGGTGGTTCGAAGTTCCCATGGGTTCTCAAACCGTGTTCTCTGTGTGTATATGTGTATTAAGGTCACGTTTCACAGGAAGAAACGAGAGAGTTTTAGCTGATGGGTTTAGGGAGATCATGGGCATGGGTGGACAGGTTCCTTCAAAATTGAAGGTTTTTGGGCTAAGTGGTGGGCCACAGGAGATAAGCTCAATCAACCCAAAGTTCAGACTTTCAATTCTCCAAGTATAAGTTATGGGCTTCAGAAAATGGGTTTTTGGTGTACTTGGGGCCTCCAAGGTTGGGTCTGAAACCATCCTGGGCTTAGAACAAGCATGGGGTTCATTAATGTTCAAAAGTACATTGGTGTGTTTAGGCTCCCCAATTGGGCCATGGTTGTTGGGCTAGATTAAACGGTGAAATATGGGTCTTAGTACAACAAGCTCTTGGGCTCTGCTAAAATATTATTTCACAAGGTCCATCCAAGTTGGACCAACCCATATACGTGACCCACTAAGTTTTGAATACTTGAATGAGGGTAAAACGGTGATTTCTAATTTCCGTTTCGTATTTTTGGTACGGGATGTATCATCATATCAATTTACTCTATCTGCCTATTTCACTAGTAAATCATCTATTAAGTTAAGGGCATTTTTTGTATTCATTACAAATTCTTGACCATTTTATTTTTTATTAAGTGACTAATTATTTTGATTTAGCTATTTTTTTAAAATTAGTGAATTTAACAAACTATAAGTGTAACAACCCAACCTTATTTAATTTTTCTTTTCGTAAATTATTTTGAGAAATTACAATTTTACCCTTCGTTAGTGGGACTCGGTAACCATTTTTAGTTCGAGGACACTATTGAGGTTTTTATTTTGTTCTAACGTGTAGAGTTCATACTCACAAGTTTGTAGATAGGCGACACACGTGCATAGGATTTTGTGTGCGAAAAATGCGATTTTCCCGTTATGATGGGAATTTTAGTCTTTTGGGCATGTGAGATATTTTGGAAAAAGGATAAGGTTTCATCCTCACCTTTTCCTTCCCTTTTGGTCAGCCATCCCACACCTCACATTTTCACACACTCCCTCTCTCTCAGCCTTTCCTTGCCAATGGAACCTAAAACCCAAACTCAACCTTCATTTTTAGGACGTTGGATCATCCAACCATATATGTTTGGAAGGTGGAACGATGTGGGAAGGGCCCATAATCAAGAAGGAAGAAAACTCGAAACTTTCTAGTTAGATTCTAGAAAATCAAGGTAATTTTTTTCCAATTTTTGGGTTTGGATTTGAATTCCTAGGGTTCAGTAGATAAATTTTGATTATTAAAACATTCAATTTGGTTGAGAAGTGAAGAAGTTACAAAAGCTTGAATTTTGGAAAACCAGACGGCGGCCAATAGCAGTGCACGGTGGCGCCGGTCGTCTTCTCCAGTAGCTAGTGAAGTTAGCAATGATGTTAGCGGTGACATCAGCGGTAATGTCAGTGATGGCGTCAACGATGACACCAGTAGCCACGTGGAAACTACATCAGGGGGCGTGGATGGCAACGTGTGTCCGAAAAATTTCAACCTTCTGAATCCAATAATGTGGTTTCGGATCGACTAGAGATCATTTGAGGTATTTACGGGCTACTAAAGTGACGGTACGTAAATTTAGGACGTGTGTGACATCTCGAGAATTAGGGGATTCGAATAAGAGGTTATTTGTAACATTAGTGACTGTCGATTGTTACTTTGGATAAGAGATACCACTCCAGGGACTTTGGAGCGGCGGACAGCTCAAGATTGAGCCCTACTGGACTAATTCTGAGTGAACATTTGTTTTTATAATCATGATGCATGCATATATATCTATTTTAAATGGTTTATGATATGAACTGGTTCAAAATATTTTGAATAATTATTCTAAATGTTGTTGCATGTTAATTACAAATTTATGGTTTTAGAATAATTATTCGGTCTGTTGTTCTAGACACATGTTTTACAGATTCTCGTGGAAACAGTACTTTGGCTCAGGCCCCGTTTTTAATGTTTTGACTTTGGATTTTGAGTCAAGGTTTTATTTAAAAGCAAGGTTTTGACGTTAGTGTTGAACTGTTTTCTACTATCGACTATCCTCGTGATTTACGGTGATTACTTTTTCTGGACAAGCATTATGGAATGTGTCTCCGTCAGATCTTGGGGGCATTATTATCCGGACTGGCATCATGAAGTATGTCTATACCATATCCTGAGGGTTGCCTATGCATAGTGCAGATATTTCGGCCAGGTAGCTCACGACTACGGCTCGAGGGATTTTCTAGCCAGCCGTGATAGGACCCTCCCTGTAATCCCCCTCAATTAATGTGAAAGGACCTGCTCCCGTCTAACACAACATGGTAAAATGACCAAAGTACCCTTGGAAATAAATAAATGCACTTACTCCGCTTTAGACATGGGATACTACCACATCCTACTTAGGACATCCAGAGCACGCAAACCCACGTGATGCCTTAGCCTTTATACGGCATGCGTCTACGATCAACCTGGAGGGTACCAAAACCATCAAAATGTGAGTGGACAAAAATAAAGCTTTAGAAACCATTTCCCGAAAACAACATTTAACCCTCCGTTTAATAAAACATGCATGCATAACTGAATAAATCATTAATTTTAGATAAAACTGTAATATATATAAACCATGGGTCCAACCCAATTCACAATAAATATAGAAAAGCCCCCTAGCCAAATTTCACTGACATCATCCGCTCTAAGCCAATTTGAAAACCTTTGCACACATCACAAGTAATAAAATCTAAATCTGATCTCGCTGGTCCAACTAGCCATAAAGTCAAACCTCTTCTCGCTGGTCCAACCAGCTCACTAGTCCAACTAGCATTCCATGTAACACCCACGAAATTCGAGGATTTTAATATTGTAATTTAATGTATGAATTGACATTTTTACCCTTGTGAATGGTATGGCCAAATTGTTGACTTTTTGATTGGTGGGTCAAATGGACTTTGACCAGTGACCGTGACGTAGTTCGGGACGTCACGAGTTCATAGACAGGTGGCACGTCCAATTCGGACGATCAGGGAAAAAGTTATGACTATCGGGAGTTCAGGGGCATTACCGTAATTTGGACTTTAGGGGCGAAATTGTTGACTTTTCGTTTGGCAACTAATTTTCACATGACTCAAGGACCGTTAGGTAGGTCTCGATGCCCTGAGTTCGTAGACAGGTGGCACGCCGAAATCGGACTTCGTATGGCCGAGTTACGGGTCTAGAAAGTGAGGGGCTGTTTGGTAATTATTTGAACCAGGGGTATTTTGGTCTTTTTGCCCTGGTTACTGTAGCAACCGCGGGGGAACCATGCACGGCACCACCATGTGTGGTGGTTCAGTGTACAATTGATTATGCAAATGTGTGCTGGAAAGGAAAGCGTGTCTGATGCTTTAGAACGTGGGCTGAACCATCCACCCTACACTGTCGAATTGATTAATGAAGTTCGAAGCTTTTTCGGGGAACAAAATTCAGTGGACAGATTGGACTTCCACGAGCCTCTGGGACGGCTGAGGTTATTTAAAACTGATTAGAACGTGAGTGAGCATCACTCTGATGCTGAAAGAACTGAGAACAGATGAAGAAAACCAGAGAAACCATTTCGGGCAAAATTGGAGGGAATATCGGGTTTTGATTTCTGGTGATTGTTGGACCAAACCAAGGCCTGGTTTAGTCTTCTGGGAGTGTTTAGAACTCAACCACATCGAAATCGAAGGCCATCAGCCACGGGTGAGCTGGGACGGTGACTGCAGTTTTCAGAGAAATCGCAGAGCTTGGGACGACAACCTTCAGGTACTTTCAGACACAATTCATCGTTCATTTTGGTTCGTTTTGATCCTATTATGCTTCCTGTGAAGTTAATTGGATAATGGGTTTGAAACCAGGGAGTTCTGGTGATTGACCCGTTTGGTTGATCAAGGGCCGAGGGTCCATTTAAGGGACCATTGAGGTTAATTTTTGACTAAGAACCTAAATTGGATAGTTAATTAACATGTTAGGATCAAATACGAGTGAAATCGAGTGGAAATTGAGGGTCAATTAATCGGGTCAAGCCGCGGGTGGCAGACCCGTATTACAGACAAACAGGTGAAGGTGGTGACACTGTAGCTACAGTGTCAGGCGCGTGACTTTCACGCGCAGCCACTTTGGGCGGCACGTGAGGGCGTGTTGAGCCTTATCTCCGATCACGATCAACATGACTTTTGTTCCTCTCATCATTCTGAACATTTTTGGTGAATTAACCATGTTGATCTGAGATAGTTTTGATGGGTCAATTTAGGGCCGGTTGCCTCGGGAAACGTGTTGGACGGCTTCCCCGAACCGGTTTCTATTTCAGACTTTTTTGGTTAAATGTTTAAGACTTGTAGTGACCCTTACAGGTGATTTGGACTGACAGGAATTGTACGATAATCCCGGTACAAGCTCGTACGCGCAGGTTACCGCGGGATCGTACTGTGAGTGGGCCCGATTTCATTAAACCCTTGCATGCTTAAATGTTTTCTGATTTACTTATATGTTCACATGCTGGAATCAATAAATGGTTTGGATGATATTGAAATTTCGGTTATGGTACGTTTCACGGTATTTGGGCATGAGACCCGTTTGATGAAACGTAACGATCGGTTCGGATTTTACCTATGTATACATATATGTTTTGCATGTGGATATCAATAAAATGTATTTGGTACTGCACTGTATAGATTCTTCCATATGATATTGTCTCCTCCGAATGAGGTACCCCGGAGTGGTCACGGACGTCTAGAACGTCCAGCGTCTATGACGCTAAGCATCGGGGATGCTGTACCCGAACGGGGTTCGGGGATTGAACTCGGAATTGAGACCCGAGTGGCACGCGTAGCCTTGTGATTGTGACCTTATTGGACGTCAGGGACTTCAGACATCAGGGATGTCGGGATTGGAGTGTATAGTGCAGTGGCTAAAATTATGTTTATGGTTTTATTATATGCCTTATGGTTTATATTATATGATTGATGGTTTTAAATTCGGTTGCATGCATGTTTGGAAAACGGAGGGGTAAATTATATGTTTTACTTATCAAATGATTTTATAAACTTGAGTTTCGGTCCACTCACCCTTATTGTTTTGGTAACCCCTCCAGGTCGTGCTAATGAGGTAGAGGAGGAACCTGAGGCTGAGGCATAGATCCACTTCTGCGTACCTGAACCCCTGTTGGGTGGTGTACTCGCAGGTTTATATTAGAGTCGTGCTCGCAACTTGTAGTTTGGATTTCATCCCTTGTCTGACATCTGTTATTTCGGATTTGATGTAAAACTGTAATTTGGTTTTTATGCATTTGAACGTTTAAGGTTAAAATTGGAACATTATTTTGGGTGTCAGACGGGAGCAGGGCACGTCCCCATGTGGTCCCAGAGAGGATCGGGGCGGGTCCTGTCAGTTGGTTATGCCTCCAAGGAGTTTAAGGATAATGTTAACTGATCTATGCCTCTTGACAGTTGGTTATGCCTCCAAGGAGGATTCCTCATGCACGAACTGACGAGGATCTGGAAAGGGAAATGGAATGCGCAAGCATTGAAAGGGCTCAACGTTTGGGAGCCACACCTTTCAACGGGGGATCGAACCCCGAAGATGCTCATGATTGGATCACCAAATGGGAAAGGATCTTCACGGTGATGCACTGCCCTCCGGGCGAACGGGTAACTTTGGCGGCCTTCTTACTGGAAGGAGGAGCCTACCAGTGGTGGCACGGCCTTGAAATGTCTGGATGGTCTGTCCAAACCACTACATGGGAAGCTTTCCGTTCCCGATTTCTGGACCAGTACTACCCGCGATCATTTCGCGCGGCACGGGAGGCTGAGTTCCTGCGGCTGGAGCAGGGGGATATGTCCGTTGCGGACTACGAGCAGACTTTCGGAAAACTATCCCGGTTCGCTGCATCATTCGTGAGCACGGAGGAGGAAAAATGCCAAAGGTTCGAGCTTGGACTTCGAGGGGAGATCCAGGCAAGTGTGACTGCTGCTAGTCATGCTTCACTGAGAGATATGGTCGACGCTGCGGTGCGTGTCGAGGCCAGTCTGGCGGCACACCAGACACGACAGCCTTCGGGCGAGGGGCGACGTCAGGATCTCCCACACCGTGGGCCATCAGGCCAGAAGAACAACAAGGGAGGGGGCTACAGGGGAGCACCCTCATCATTCAAGGGTCGTGGCTGGTCGGGTCGACGTGGAGGCTCTCAGGGCAGAGGATCAGGATACAACTCCGGGCAGCGTTCATCTTGGAGCGGTGCTTCTGGTGGGCATTCGGACAGGCCAAGGCCAGTAACCTGTTTTGCTTACAGAGAGGAGGGCCACTATGCTTGTGATTGCCCATTGTTATCCAAGAGCAACGACGCTGGGGGCTCTAGTGTGGTGCAGAGCACGGATTCCCACACTAATGGAGGTCGCAGTCAGGGAGGTGACAGTGGAGCTGGGCGTGGTGCACGCGGACGCGGACGGAATGGAGGGCCTAGGGCCCAAGTGTTTGCAATGACCCAGCAGCAGGCGAGGACCGCCCCAGGCGTGGTTACAGGTACACTACATATCTTAAACCTTCTTGTACGTGTATTGATGGATGTGGGGGCTACACATTCTTTTATTTCGAAGAGTTGTGCTGGTATGCTTGATTGTGTGGTATCAGCCTTAGATTGTGATATGGGTGTTGGCACCCCGATGGGCATCGTGTACCTTGTGAATCAGGTGATTCGGAGGTGCCCGGTGAGAATTGAGGATGTGGTTTTACCAGCGGATCTAATTATTTTGGATATCCACGACTTCGATGTAATTTTGGGGATGGATTGGCTATCGGAGCATGGGTCGCTCATCGATTGTTGTAGCAAGCAAGTGATTCTGCGAAGCCCGGGTTTGCCGGAGGTTATCTTTCAGGGGAGCGTGACGGTTCGCCTCCTGAAGTGATTTCTTCACTTACTGCTACCAAACTTCTACGGAAGGGATGCCAGGGTTATCTGGCGCACGTTGTGTCGGATTAGGGTGATACTCCGGGTATCAACGAGATACCAGTGGTACGTGAGTTTTCGGATGTGTTCCCGGAAGACTTACCTGGGTTACCACCATCGTGGGAGATCGAGTTTACAATTGAACTACTCCCCGGTACCCGACCCATATCCCAGGCACCATACCGGATGGCGCCGGCCAAGTTACGAGAACTCAAAACTCAGTTGCAGGAGTTGGTGGAATTGGGATATGTCCGACCGAGTACTTCATCGTGGGGAGCACCGGTGTTGTTCGTAAAGAAGAAGGAGGGGAGTCTCCGTTTGTGCATTGACTATCGGCAACTCAACAAGGTGACACTGAGGAACCAGTATCCTCTACCCAGGATCGATGACCTTTTTGACCAGTTGCGGGGAGCACAGTGCTTCTCAAAGATTGATTTGCGGTCTAGGTATCACCAACTGAGGATTTCGGAGGAGGATATCCCGAAAACTGCTTTTCGAACCCGTTATGGACACTACGAGTTCCTGGTTATGTCTTTTGGGTTGACGAATGCTCCAGCAGCATTCATGGATCTGATGAACTGGGTCTTCCAAACCTACTTGGATAAATTCGTGATTGTGTTCATCGATGATATCTTGGTGTACTCGAGGAGCGCCCGAGCACATGAGGAACATCTACGGTTGGTGTTGGAGAAACTGAGACAGGAACAATTGTACGCCAAGCTGAGCAAGTGTCAGTTTTGGCTGAGCAGTATTGGTTTTCTGGGACATGTGATATCGACGGATGGGATTAGCGTGGATCCCCAGAAAACTGAAGTGGTGACTAACTGGGCTAGACCGACAACGGTAACGGAGGTGCGGAGTTTTGTCGGGTTAGCAGGTTACTACCGGAGATTCATGGAGGGTTTCTCCAAAATTGCTGCACCATTGACTCGTCTGACTCGGAAGGGAGTGAAGTTTATTTGGGACGAGCAGTGTGATCGGAGTTTTCAAGAATTGAAGGATCGATTGACCACTGCACCTGTCCTTGCATTGCCGGATGACAGTGGAGAGTTCGTGGTCTTCAGTGACGCATCACTACAAGGTTTGGGCTGCGTGTTGATGCAGACTGGCAAGGTTATCGCCTATGCATCCCAGTAGCTAAAGACTCATGAGTTGAACTACCCTACCCATGATTTGGAGTTGGCAGCGGTGGTTCATGCTCTAAAAATCTGGAGACATTACCTATTCGGTGCAACGTGCCGGATATACACTGATCACCAGAGTCTAAAGTACCTATTCACTCAGAAGGAGCTCAACATGAGACAACGGAGATGGTTAGAGCTGCTGAAGGATTATGACTGTACGATTGAGTACCATCCGGGTAAGGCCAATGTGGTGGCGGATGCACTCAGCAAGAAATCAGCGGGATCAGTTGCACACCTGGGGATGGTGTATCTTCCTTTGCTGGTGGAACTCCGGAAGGCGGGAGTTATTTTGGGTACGGATGAGCATGGAGCTTTGTTGGCCAGCTTCCATGTACGAGCTGTATTGATTGATCGGATCATCGAAGCACAACTTCAGGATCCGATACTCTGTATTTTCAGGATTGAGGTCGATGAGGATGGGAGAGAGGATTTCTCCATCCGGGATGATGAAGCACTTGTGAAGTTGGGCCGTTTGTGTGTACCTGCAGTGGCAGAGTTACGGGCCGAGATTCTGGAGGAGGCCCATAGTTCGGCTTATGCTATGCATCCGAGAGGTACAAAGATGTACCGTACCCTCCGAAACCATTATTGGTGGCCAGGAATGAAGAAGGATATTGCTGAATTCGTGAGCAGATGCTTAACCTGTCAGCAGGTTAAGGCGGAATGGCAGAGACCGTATGGGGCTATGCAGCCACTTCCGATTCCCGAGTGAAAGTGGGATCACATCACCATGGACTTCGTCTTTAAGTTACCAAGGACTCAGAGTGGAGTTGACGGAGTATGGGTGATTGTGGATCGGCTAACCAAGTCAGCCCATTTTCTACCAGTTCAGGAGACTTATAAACCTAACCGACTGGCTCAATTGTTCGTGAAAGAAATCATACGATTGCATGGTACGACGGAATCGATCGTGTCCGATCGTGATCCGCGTTTCACTTCCAGGTTCTGGCGGAGTTTGCAAGCTACTTTGGGAATAACCCTACGTTTCAGTACTGCGTTCCATCCACAGACCGATGGACAGTCTGAACGGACCATTCAAACCCTGGAGGACATGATGAGGTCCTTTGTACTACAGTTTCAGGATTCTTGGGATACTCATTTGCCATTGATGGAATTCGCTTACAACAATAGCTATCAGACAAGCATCGGGATGGTACCTTATGAGGCATTGTATGGTCGACAGTGCAGGACACCTATATGCTGGATGGAGATAGGGGAGCGAGCGGCGGTAGGGCCAGAATTGATGGACTTAACCCTGGAAACTGTTCGAGTTATCAAGGAGAGATTGAAGGCGGCACAGGATCGCCAAAAGAGTTATGCCGATCGACGGATTCGAGACTTGGAAATTGAAGTGGGAGATTTTGTCTTCCTGAAGTTATCTTCATGGAAAGGGATTATCCGTTTTGGTCGATGGGGGAAACTGAGTCCGCGTTTTATCGGACCATATGAGATCGTGGAGAAAATTGGCAGGGTTGCATACAGATTGGCACTACCTCCAGAACTTTCTAGAGTTCACGATGTTTTTCACGTATCGATGCTGCGGAAATACGTACATGATGCTTCCCATGTACTGGGGGAACAACCTATCGAACTCCGAGGGGATTTGAGCTTTGAGGAACAACCAGTGCAGATTTTGGATTGGAAAGACAAGGTACTACGACGGAAGACGATTCCTCTCGTGAAGATTCTCTGGAGAAACCAGAATGTGGAAGAAGCCACATGGGAGCCTGAGGCTCAGATGCGAGAACAATTTCCTCATTTGTTTCTTTGAAATTGCGGGACGAAATTTCTTAAGGGGGGAAGGTTGTAACACCCCGGAAATTCGAGGATTTTAATATTGTAATTTAATGTATGAATTGAAATTTTTACCCTTGTGAATGGAATGGCCAAATTGTTGACTTTTTGATTGGTGGGTCAAATGGACTTTGACCAGTGACCGTGACGTAGTTCGGGACGTCACGAGTTCATAGACAGGTGTCACATCCAATTCGGACGATCAGGGAAAAATTTATGACTATCGGGAGTTCAGGGGCATTACCGTAATTTGGACTTTAGGGGCGAAATTGTTGACTTTTCGTTTGGAAACTAATTTTCACATGACTCAAGGACCGTTAGGTAGGTCTCGATGCCCTGAGTTCGTAGACAGGCGGCACGCCGAAATCGGACTTCGTATGGCTGAGTTACGGGTCGAGAAAGTGAGGGGCAGTTTGGTAATTATTTGAACCAGGGGCATTTTGGTCTTTTTGCCCTGGTTATTGTAGCAACCGTGGGGGAACCATGGACGGCACCACCATGTGCGGTGGTTCAGTGTACAATTGATTATGCAAATGTGTGCTGGAAAGGAAAGCGTGTTTGATGCTTTAGAATGTGGGCTGAACCATCCACCCTACACTGTCGAATTGATTAATGAAGTTCGAAGCTTTTTCGGGGAACAAAATTCAGTGGACAGATTGGACTTCCACGAGCCTCTGGGACGGCTGAGGTTATTTAAAACTGATTAGAACGTGAGTAAGAATCACTCTGATGCTGAAAGAACTGAGAACAGATGAAGAAAACCAGAGAAACCATTTCGGACAAAATTGGAGGGAAAATCGGGTTTTGATTTCTGGTGATTGTTGGACCAAAACAAGGCCTGGTTTAGTCTTCTGGGAGTGTTTAGAACTCAACCACATCGAAATCGAAGGCCATCAGCCACGGGTGAGCTGGGACGGTGACTGCAGTTTTCAGGGAAATCGCAGAGCTTGGGACGACAACCTTCAGGTACTTTCTGACACAATTGATCGTTCATTTTGGTTCGTTTTGATCCTATTATGCTTCCTATGAAGTTAATTGGATAATGGGTTTGAAACCAGGGAGTTCTGGTGATTGACCCGTTTGGTTGATCACGGGTCGAGGGTCCATTTAAGGGACCAGTGAGGTTAATTTTTGACTCAGAACCTAAATTGGATAGTTAATGAACATGTTAGGATCAAATACGAGTGGAAATTGAGGGTCAATTAATCGGGTCAAGCCGCGGGTGGCAGGCCCGTATTACAGACAAACTGGTGAAGGTGGTGACACTATAGCTACAGTGTCAGGCGCGCGACTTTCACGCGCAGCCACTTTGGGCGGCGCGTGAGGGCACGTTGAGCCTTATCTCCGATCACGATCAACATGACTTTTGTTCCTCTCATCATTCTGAACATTTTTGGTGAATTAACCATGTTGATCTGAGATAGTTTTGATGGGTCAATTTAGGGCCGGTTGCCTCGGGAAACGTGTTGGACGGCTTCCCCGAACCGGTTTCTATTTCAGACTTTTTTGGTTAAATGTTTAAGACTTGTAGTGACCCTTACAGGTGATTTGGACTGACAGGAATTGTACGATAGTCCCGGTACAAGCTCGTACGCGCAGGTTACCGCGGGATCGTACTGTGAGTGGGCCCGATTTCATTAAACCCTTGCATGCTTAAATGTTTTCTGATTTACTTATATGTTCACATGCTGGAATCAATAAATGGTTTGGATGATATTGAAATTTCGGTTATGGTACGCTTCACGGTATTTGGGCATGAGACCCGTTTGATGAAACGTAACGATCGGTTCGGAGTTTACCTATGTATACATATATGATTTGCATGTGGATATCAATAAAATGTATTTAGTACTGCACTGTATAGATCCTTCCATATGATACTGTCTCCTCCGGATGAGGTACCTCGGAGTGGTCACGGACGTCTAGAACGTCCAGCGTCTATGACGCTAAGCATCGGGGATGCTGTACCCGAACGGGGTTCGGGGATTGAACTCGGAATTGAGACCCGAGTGGCACGCGTAGCCTTGTGATTGTGACCTTATTGGACGTCAGGGACGTCAGACATCAGGGATGTCGGGATTGGAGTGTATAGTGCAGTGGCTAAAATTATGTTTATGGTTTTATTATATGCCTTATGGTTTATATTATATGATTGATGGTTTTAAATTCGGTTGCATGCATGTTTGGAAAACGGAGGGGTAAATTATATGTTTTACTTATCAAATGATTTTATAAACTTGAGTTTCGGTCCACTCACCCTTATTGTTTTGGTAACCCCTCCAGGTCGTGCTAATGAGGTAGAGGAGGAACCTGAGGCTGAGGCATAGATCCACTTCTGCGTACCTGAACCCCTGTTGGGTGGTGTACCCGCAGGTTTATGTTAGAGTCGTACTCGCAACTTGTAGTTTGGATTTCATCCCTTGTCTGACATCTGTTATTTCGGATTTGATGTAAAACTTTAATTTGGTTTTTATGCATTTGAACGTTTAAGGTTAAAATTGGAACATTATTTTGGGTGTCAGACGCGAGCAGGGCACTTCCCCATGTGGTCCCAGAGAGGATCGGGGCGGGTCCTATCATTCCATATGTACTACTGGTAGGAATCTTGCGGAGTGCAACTTCGTCGGCATGTGTCAAGTCCAACTCTGACCACGTTTGAGTCCGTTGGGAATCATCGAAGTCCAACTCTAGATATAGTAATCCAATCACTTGAGGTTGACATACCAAAAAACAATTTCCCAAAACATTTGCCTCTTGGACACCAGCCCAAAATACGATTTTCCAAAATCCACCGTAAATTAATATCCAGAATAATAACCATAAATACATTTCAAATCCATTCATTCAGTCATCGGTCATAATCATGCTAAACCTTATCTTAAAACTAGTAAAAACATATAATTATGCATGCATCAAAGTTATGAAAGAAACTATCCACTCACAGTATCGTGGCTCGCTCAAAACCCGAGTTGTAAGCCAATCTGAAGCGTCCGGGACGTCTTGGCCTATCAAAGTCACACTTGGGGGTCACTAACAATCTATACAAGTCCATACATGAAACCCCCAAAAATCCTGGAACCGAAAACACATCCCGAACATGCTTCATGGGGAGAAAAACCTCCAAAACACCAATCAAACGACCTCTGATTTACTTGAAACCACCATCATTGGATTCAGGACGTCAAAACCTTTTGAACAAGACCAATATCAACTCGAAGTTCTAGTCCCGCGCCCACACGTGCTGGTCAAAGTTCACATGCGCCTAGTCAACGCTAACGTCAACCCTAGCTGACGTGTCGCTGAAAACTCTGACACCACCTGCCACGTGGCACCTCCTAACACATGCCACGTGGCACCATTCAACCATTACCACGTATCACATGCTGACATCATCATTATGTCACATGCTGACGTCATCTTGCCATGTCAGCTCTGACATCTCGCCACATGACACCAGTCAACCACGAGCATGTGGCCTGACATGATGACGTGGTCTGCTATGTCATCATCGTCTTCCTCCTGTTGGTTAACCTGGAACCCTACAATAGGGTCACTCGACTCGAATCGTGACCAAACTCATTTTTCACCGTTTTACGTATATTCTTCACCATTCACCATTTAACTCTAAACTCACCTAGAAACCATAATATGACCTCAAAATAGAATGAACTCACCTTAAATTCCATGGCCAAGCTCGAACCTTCATGGCCAATTTTCAAACTCGACCTAGGCCAGTCCCTACGTCCAAATCCCTACGTCCAAATCCTTCCATTTTTTTTTGTCTCGGTGGACTTGCATCACCTCGTAGAACATGAATAGGGTCTTAAATCGAAGTTCCAAAGCTCAAATGTAAAAAACGAAATCCAAGCTTTCAGGTTTTTCTATTTCTGGGTTTTCAGGAAGCCTCCAAGTCTCCACCGCCTCCTATCGTCTCTCGAGTCTCTCACAACCTCTCAGCCTCACTCTCTCCCTCACCCACTAGCCATAGCTAGTGAATAAAATCAAGAAAATGAGGTGGTGTGGTTTTTGAGTGTGTTTGAACAAGATCAAGAGTGAGATGCAAAATGGTGTAAAGATAAGCGCCAAAAGGTGAGTGACACTTGTAACTCATCCTATGGTTCCCTACTAGATATTTTGGCCCCACAATCAAACAAACAAAATCAACCTTCCTCGAAATACGTACGACTGTAAAACATAATAAATCCATCATTGACCCATAAAATAATCTCACGACGTCCAAAATTGACGTACTGCCTATCTAACTAATGACAAACCGGCAATTTATATAATGGGACTAGGTAAACATGCAAACAACCTCCTGGGTCAAAAGTCAATATTTTTCCTGCATAGGGGCAAAACCATCATTTCTCCTCGAATAATCTCAAAAATCCTCGATAACTTCGCGATAATCTCGTAATTACGGGCTGGGTCATTACAATCTACTCTCCTTATAGGAACTTTGTCCTCGAAATTCACACCGGCCCCTATACAAAACTACGAAAATCTAATACTGCCTTTAAACCTAGGTTCTCACATGCTCTTGTTCATGTCTAGAATCCCTCCACAGTAGCCCTGTTAATTGGTTCTCAAAAATTGGACCGAAAACTTGAACCAAATCGGACCGAACCTAAAAAAACGAAACCGAAAAAAAACTAAAATCGTATAATAAAAATCGAACTGAACCGAGTCTAACCCAATTTAGTTTTGGTTTTGATTTGACTAAACCAAACCGAACTAAATAACCGAAACTAAAAGAAATGGGCTTCTGTTTTTGGGTTTTAATGGAATGGGCCTCTTTTTTTGAGTTTTAATGGAATGGCCCAAGTTCCTCTCTGTCTCCAACCCAACCCCACAATCAGTGAAGCCCACCTTAACCCTAGCCCATGTCTTAAATAGCCCAACCTTTTTGTCTCCAAAACGATGCCGTTCGCACCATCCCTAATCCCAAATCCCTACCCCTCTCGATCAGCTGTTCTCAGCCTCTCAGTCTCATCAGTCCTCCCTCTCGTCTCGAATTTGTCCACTCTCGAAATCCAGAGAATAAGCAGCACTACGCCATCCTCTTGCAACCTCGTTGTAAGCCATGAGGCCTGATCCCTTCATTCTCCCTCTTATCTCTCTGATATTGTCTTGCCCAATTGTAGTGCTCACCCTCACGAAGTCACAAACCCTCACCAGCAACCAGATGGCCTCTACTAAATCTCTCCCTATTTGTTGTTCTCCTCATCTCCCTAGCTCTCTCCCTCTCCGTCGCTCTCTCCATCTTCCGCTCCTTGGATGGCTTGACCTCTCTGTTAGTTTGTCTTCGTCGAAACCCATCTTCGACCTTTCCGGCTTCATCGAAGCTTAAGGCCTCACACCTCTATCCGTATATCTGTCTTCTTCGAAGCTCACGCCTCACGGCCTCAGGCCTTCAGCCTCTCCCTCTTGGTCACTCCCTCGTTCTCTCCGTCTCAGACGAAAACTGGTCCAAAATTGGTTCAAAACCAAATTGAATTGGTTTAATCGGTTTTCGGTTCAAATAGTTTTGAGGTTGAGAACGGGATCGAATCAGAACTGATTCGTAACCCGATTCGGTTTCAGTTTCGAAAAAAAACAGAACCAAAAAATCGATTAACAGTGCTAATCCACAGTACACACAAGGAACAACGTCACTCGCCGTCAATCACAATCCCACACAAAATGCCTAATCTTGGCTCAACCTTAGTGAAGCACCCAACGAGGGAGTGACCAAACTACCATTGGAACTCATAACTCAGCCCTCAAACCATGCTTGGGGTGTTGACATTCATCGACCTCACCTATCTTTCACGCAAGTGCAACTCAGAACCAGGTATCACATCTCTGTCCCCACTGAGTAGTCACCCAGTACTCTGTCCATATTAAATATTTTCTCTAGCCGAGAAGAAATGAATTTGTTTCACCAGGGTTTCTCTTTCCAACAAAACCTTAGCCCCGAGCCTCCAAGCGCACACAACAACCGAACCCTCCATGGTCTCTTTTTCTCTAAACCATAATATACGACCCCCGGTCCATGTATATCAAAGAAAAGTCAATCTTAGATCCAATATGTCTATCATATCGCTACCATGCCAACATGGCCCAACTCTGTACTCTGTCTGTCCGATCCTAGATCTAGATAGACCGCATGCTAAACTCAAAATCTTTATGAGTAATCCTGGTCACCCGACCAACCCTTGAGACGCGTCCAATGCATACGCCCCGAGAACCCCTAAGACACACTTACCAGGTCACTAACCAAACCAATCTGTTCACTGATCAATCCAACATCTAGGTTAGAGCCCAAGGCCAACCAACCTACGTCCACCGAGACGTACTATCCCTGAGTGAAAAGTCTTGTCGGTCACCTGACTGGCTAATAAATCCATGGTCATCCACCCCTAGCACAATCCTTTCCTTCTGGAGTTCCAATATTAAAGGTAGATAAATAGTACAAATAAGGGATAACGAGCCTATAAACTTTTTACACAAGGCATCGGTTACTACAATCACCGTTCCATGTGACACTTAAAAAATATTGTCAAAGTCTTAAATCGGCTCTAGCCACCTCCGCTGCCTCGAGTTCTACTCCCTCTAAGTAAATAGATACACAAGGCTATAGTGATCTGTGAAGATCCTGCACATCTCCCAATAGAGCATAAACCATTGCAACTACCTTCAAGTCACATGTAGGGTATTTCATCTCAAAAGGTGTACTTGCCTAGGTGCATAAGCAAAAGTCTTCTCGTGCAGCATAAATACATATCTCAAATCTTTACAGAGATACATCACGATAGATCTCAAAACCGTCACTATCGTCTAGACGGGTCAAAACCAGAATAGTAGTAAACAATCTCTCTAATTCTTAAAAGCCCTGCTAAAAATAAATCATCCCAAACAAATTTGACTCCCCTTCAAGTCGATTGCGTCAACGGCTGTAATCTTGGAGAAATCCTCCACCAAACGCCGGTAATACCTAGCTAATCCGAGAAGCTCCTAATCTCGATTACCGTAGTTGGTTGACTCCAATCCAAAACTGTCTCGGTCTTTCGAGGGTCCACACTAATCCCCTTGACAAAAATAACATGATACAAAAAACCCACACTAATCTAACAAACAGACACTTACTCAACTCAGCATATTGATGCTTCTCTTAAGGGTATTCAAGACTAGATTTAGGTTTCTCCCATGTGCCTCTGCACTCAACGAATACACTAAGATATCATCAATAACACAATCACCAAATGATCCTAATACATCCGGAAGAATCGGTTCATCAAAACCATAACTGTTGCTAGGGCGTTAGTCAACCCAAAAGGCATAACCAAAAACTCATAATGCCCATACTAAGTCCCAAAAATGGTTTTAGGAATATTCGATTCTTTGACCTTTAACTGATGACAACAAAGTTCATCTGACATATATACGGATGAGAATCTATGTTGAACACAACAATGTCACAGAACACCAAGCACCTTCTGCTCCTCACCTTATTCAAATTTGGCCCATAACATGGGTGTTTGGCCCCTAAATGAGAAGTCTCCTTCACCAACCATTAATGTATGTTGGTAGTTACTGTAGTGATCCATTCTATTTCCCACGATCAGAGTTTTCCTCAAACAAGCTCAATTTTACTAGCTTATGCATCTAAGAAACTCAGAAGTGACGAGAAAATGTAGCAAGTTCGCTAATCAATATGCGGTAAGGAATACTCATTTCGCAATATCACGCTGTTCAGCTTTGATATCCAATTCCAATTCTCAGGGTACCATCCACGTTTCGCACAAATAGAACTGAGCCTTCCCAAGGTAACATACTGGGTCAAATAAACCCCAAATCTACAAAATCCTGCAGGTGAACCCTCAATTCCTCAATTCTATCGGTGTCATCCTAAACCCTCAAATCCTCAACCTCCTACTGAGATGGCAACCCTGTAAATCCTCCGAAAACGCATCCAAAAAATCACGCACAACAGATGTGACAACCCAGAAATTAACTACCCAAAAATTCAAAAAAAAAATTTTTTTTGGAAATTTTAGAAGGGAAATGACGATTTTACCCTTCATTTAAGTGGTCAAAAGTTGACTTTCTGTTTGGGGTATTTTTTAGACTTTCCGTGAAGACCGTTGCGTAGGTCTCGAAGTCTTGAGTTCATAGACAAGAAGTACGCAAAAATCGGAGTTTGGATGAATTAGTTACGGGTCTAAGAAGAACATAGGAATTTTGGTAATTTGTGCCCTAAGAGGGATAGTTTGGGCGTTTTCTATTTTGATGAGTCACCAAATCCGGTGACTCACTCTGCTCATTGTGTGACACCTATCATTGGTTGACTGAGGCTAGTGGCACTTTTTGGCCACATGTATGTGTATGTTAAGTGAAGTTGAATTTGCAATAGTGCGTTTTGATTTGGACTCCCAAAAAACAAGAACCAAGTATCCAGCAACCCACTGATCATCAAACACCCATCCTCACCTGGGAATCAAGGGGAAAACTAAAGAAAAATATAGAGGATAGAGGAGGAAAACGCGAAAAAGGATAACCGGATGGAATCCAAGAACCCTAACCCAAGAAGCCCAAAAACCCGAATTCCCTAAATATGGGTTCTTGATTCGAATTCTGATTTTTGAACCTGAGAACGTCAAATTGAAGCTAGTGTTGTGTTATTTGGTCATTGACGAGTAGGATTATGTGTTCAATGTAAAGAATTGGTTGCATGAAGGCTTGGATTGAACACTTGAAACCTTGACCGAAATTCAAGTTTGGGTTGTCGAGGTTGAGGTAAGAACTCGTGAAATTCATATAATAGATCCTTAAATGGGGTTATTCTGATGCAATTGGGTGATTAGAATGTGAAAATTTGTGCAGAATTGGGTAAAATCGGAGCTGATCCGGCCTCGAGTCGAAGGACCCGTTTGCAGGAAAAAAGATGAAGATGGTGACACAGTAAACATAGCAGGCGCGTGGATTTCATAGGCACTATTTTTGAGGTATGGTCAACATGACATAGCAGCTGCACATGGGGGCGCATGAGCACTATTTTTGAGGTATGGTCAACATGACTTTTAATATAATCGATGTAACGAACATTTTGGCGTAGGTTTTCAGTCGATCGAATACCGTTTCGATATAGTTTCATGTGTCTGAAGCATTTGTATGTATTTTTAATACGTAATTAAATCCCGTAAAATGGGGGATCGTATTGTGAGGTTACTTGGAATAGTAGTGTGGTTCCTGGAATTACGGAAAAGCGTACACCTTGGAAACAAACCGCATGGACGGTGTGTGAGTAGACATTTGTATTATAAACTATTATGCATGCATAGTTAAATGTTTTATGTGATTTATTGCATGATATGAATGATGATTTGAGGGCATTACTTAATGATTTGGTGGACTTAATTGTTGGTTTCTAAACGATTTTACGAATTAACGTGAAAATAGTATTTTGGGCTTGAGACCTTGTTGGAGTCAAACTGTATTTGGGGCTTAGGCCCGAGATTCTGATTATGGGTTTGGAATGAGATATGTGATGTGACTTATTGTGATGAAGTCTAACATTGAGTTGTGATGTGAATACGTGTTCCTCGATATTCGTGATGTTACTTGTTATGGTGTGATGATTGTATTGTGTTGATTGAATGTGAGTCTTAGACGTTGAGCCCGGGGCTTCGTTTCCTATGATCCTGGACATCGAGTCTAGGGTTCCGGTTCCCAAGCAAGTGTGTATGTGATAGTCTACCAATAGTGCCCTTATGATGTGATGAGTAATCTTCCTCGAGATGTGTGTTGATGGTTTGAGTGGTTTGATGTTTGATATTATGATAACTATGCTATGGGCGAATTAAGGTGACAATGGTTATGGTTCGATTACATGGCATTGATGTACTTGACGATTATGATATGACGTGTTAGTATTTTCATGGTATAGTTGGTTTGTGATGTGTTTATGACATGTGCTTTGTTGTAATCGAAATGAAATGGCTTTCGTTTGAATGCATAGTTTTGGAAAACGGAGGGTAAATGATGGATGTTTTTAAATTTTTAAACTATTGCTTTTCTTCCACTCAGACGTTTTCTGGTTTTGTAACCCTCCAGGGTCGTTCCACGAAGATCGAGGCTAAAGAGGCGGAGGCATGACTTAGTAGAAATTGCATTTATCCCTTGTCTGACAACGTTTCTATCAGAAGGGAGCAAGACCCGAGTGTACTGTGCTTGTGTTTTCGGGTTGGGTCCTGTCAACTTGGTATCAGAGCAGTGTGTGGTACTGATTGTGTTGCCATGTCATGCCTCCAAAATTCGAGCCCCGTGCACGGCCCGATGATAAGACGAGATACGAGGGTATATTAGACCCCAAAATAGACATCGGGAAGGAATTAACCCTGGATTGGTGGTCGGATGTCGAATACTACACTTTGGTAGCGTAGGATTCGTGTGGGTTTGGATAGTGAACGAGCATAGAGACTAGGATTGTAGCATGGATGGGCGAGTTGGACCCGGATGAGACAATTGAGTGAATTCCTCGGTTGGAGCGAGTATTTGATATTTTAATGTGTGATGGGAAATCCTTGATAGGATGTGGTACACCCAACGGTTTTTTGCTAGGTAACTAGAGATGCAAGTGGTGGCATGGATTGTGAATGTTGAAATTGGACTCGGCAGGAGTCATAATATAAGACCAGGACTCGGGAGGAGTGAGAGAGTTGAGGTATCAATTGTTCTTAATGTTGAACAAGGATCCAAGTGGGAACTCGTGTTACTGATGTGGAATTAATATCCATGGTTTTGGAGAGATACATTCAAATTTCGAGGACGAAATTCCTTGATGGGGGTAGATTGTGACGACCCAAAAATTTGGGATTTTTTTTTTTGGAAATTTTAGAAGGGAAATGACAATTTTACCCTTGTTTTAAGTGGTTAAAAGCTAACTTTTTGTTTGGGATATTTTTTGGACTTTCGATGAAGACCATTGCGTAGGTCTTGGAGTCTTGATTCGGTAGACAGGCGGTACACCAAAATCGGAGTTCGGATGAATTAGTTAAAAGTCTAGGAAGAACAGGGGAATTTTTGTAATTTATGCCCTATGAGGGGTAGTTTGGGCTTTCTCTATTTTGATGAGTCACCAATTCTAGTGACTCACCCTATTCATTGTGTGACACCTGTCACTGGTTGACTGAGGTTAGTGGCACTTGTTGGCCACGTGTATGTGTGTGTTAAGTGAAGTCCAATTTGCAATAGTACGTTTTGATTTGGACACCCAGAAAACAAGAACCAAGTATCCAGCAACCCACTGATCATCAAACACCCATCCTCGCCTGGGAATCAAGGGGAAAACTAAGGAAAAATATAGAGGATAGAGGAGGAAGACACGAAAAAGGAAAACCGGATGGAATCCAAGAACCCTGACCCGAGATGCCTAGAAACCCAAATTCCCTAATTATGGGTTCTTGATTCGAATTCTCATTTTTGAACTTGAGAACGTAAAATTAAGGTTACTGTTATGTTATTTGGTCTTTGGAAAGTAGGATTAAGTGTTTAATGTAAAAAATTGGTTGCAGGAAGGCTTGGATTGAACACTTGAAACCTTGATCGAAATTCAAGTTTAGGTTGTCGAGTTGGAGGTAAGAACTCATGAAATTCATATCATAGATCCTTAAATGAGGTTATTTAGATGCAATTGGGTGATTAGAATGTGAGAATTGGTGCAAAATTGGGAAAAATCGGAGCTGGTCAGGCCGCGGGTCGAAGGACCCGTTTGCAAGAAAACGGGTAAAGATGGTGATATTGTAGCACACTGTAGCAGGCGCATGGGTTTCACGCGCTACCGCTTGCGGTGGTGTGTGGGGGCACGTGAGCACTATTTTTGAGGTATGGTCAACATGACTTTTAATGTAATTTATGTAATGAACATTTTGGCGCAAGTTTCGAATCGATCGAATATCGTTTCTGTAAAACCCGTGACCTGGAGAGAACGGTGAACGATCTCACATTCCTTTGAGGGGAATGGTCTGAGAGAAGACTGATGGTGTGCCTTAAAAGTGTAGGCACACACCTATCAAGGGCGAGGCATTTTGGGACCTCAGTGGCTTTGAGTTTGGTTGGAACTCCAAAGTTAAGCGAGTTGAGGCTAGTGCAATTCCATAATGGGAGACCGCTTGGGAAGTTGTACCGTGAGCTCCTGAAAACAAAACCGTGAGGGCGAGGAAGCCCAAAGCGGACAATATCGTGCTATAGTCGGGTCCTGACAAAATAGTATCAGGGCCAGACCCCGACCGGGAAGTGTGCTAGCGAGGGCTCTGGGCCTTAAGGGAGTGGATTGTAAGACTCGTGTCCTGAAGGGAACGACGAATGATCCCACATTCCTACGAGGGGAATGGTCTGGGAGGTGATTGGTGGTGTGCCTTAAAGGTATAGGTACACATCTATCTAGCACGAGGCCTTTTGGGAGCTCAGTGGCTTTGAGTTCGATTAGAACTCCAAAGTTAAGCGAGTTGGGGCTGGTGCAATTCCATGATGAGTGACCCCCTGGGAAGTTGAACCGTGAGCTCCCGAAAACAAAACCGTGAAGGCGAGGAGGCCCAAAGCAGACAATATCATGCTAGAGTCGGGTCCTAACCGAGGAGAGTTGGGTAATGATCGAGGAGGATCAGGTCCTGACAATTTCGATATAGTTTCGTGTGTCCGAAGTTTATGTATGTGTTTTTAATACGTAATTAAATCTCGTAAAATGAGGGATTGTAGTGAGGTTAATTGGGATAGTAGCAGCCCTTGATAATGGTTTTGAATAGGATTGATGGTTCTTATAATTACGGAAAAGTGTATGGCTTCGAAACAAACCGCGTGGACGGTGCTTGTGTGTGTGTGTGGACATTTGTATTATAAACTGTTATGCATGCATAGTTAAATCTTTTATGTGATTTATTGCATGATTTGATTACAATGGTTTGAATGATGATTTGAGGTCGTTACATGATGATTTGGTGGACTTAGTTGTTGGTTTCTAAACGATTTTACAGATTTGCGTGAAAATTGTATTTTGGGCTTAAGATCTTGTTGGAGTCAAACAGTGTTTGGGGATTAGGCCTGAGATTCTGATTGTTGATTTGGAGTGTGACATGTGATGTGACGTAGTGTGATGAAGTCTAACATTGAGTTGTGATGTGAATATGTGTTCCTTAATATGCGTGATGTGACTTGTAATGGTGTGATGATTGTGTTGTGTTGATTGAATGTGAGTCTTAGATGTCGAGCCCGGAGCTCCGGTTCCTGAGATTGTGTGTTATGACTCGGATGTCGATCCTGGGGCTCCGATTCCCAAGCAAGTGTGTATGTGATAATAGCCTACCGGTAGAGCCCTTATGATGTGATGAGTAATCTTCCTCGAGATATGTGTTGATGGTTTGAGTGGTTTGATGTTTGATATTGTGATGATTATGCTATGGGCGAATTGAGGTGACAATGGTTATGGTTCGATTACGTGGCATTGATGTACTTGACGATTATGATATGATGTGTTAATATTTCCACGGTGGAGTTGGTTTGTGATGTGTTTACACATATTTCGAGTATATGACAAGTTCTTTGTTTGAATTAAAATGAAACGGTTTTCATGTGCATGCATAATTTTGGAAAACGGAGGGTAAATGATGGATGTTTTTAAACTGTTTCTTTTTGTCCAATCACACGTTTTCTAGTTTTGTAACTCTCCAGGGCCGCACCACGAAGATCGAGGCTCGAGAGGCGGAGGCATGAATTAGCAGAAATTGTATTTATCCCTTGTCAGACAACATTTCTGTCAGACCAGAGCAGGACCCGAATGTACTGTTCTCTTGTTTTCGGGTTTGGTCCCGTAACTCGACATCTCCTCTAAGCGACATCCAGGGACATCAAAATATGTGCTAAGATCCCTGACATCCATTATGTAGCAACTCTCTGGATTCCAAAGCCGACAAAACCCTTGAAGGAAGTACCCTTTGGTCCTCGCGAAAGATAAACAGTGGGAAATATGGACTACAAAAGACAATGGTCTTCTCAAAGCACTCGACAGAGGCATAACGGGTAATCCACCTATCTTTCCCTAGAATCACATCAAAGTCATAGATGTCCAAGGGAATTAAGTCTACCTTAAGGTCAAAACATTCTATCCAAATCGAATAGTCTTAGATCACCAAACTAGCAACTAGCATACCACCGATCGGAGTATTGATACCCTTGAACCAACCTAGTGGGATCAACTCCTAAACAGAAATTGTAATTTCTCTAGAAATAAAAGAGTGTGTGGCCCTAGAACCCATCAACACTCATGCATCCCGACCAAAGATAGATAGAGTACCTATCATCACTCTAGGTGCTTCTCGTGTCTCTTATTGGGTAACCGCAATCACACGTGCGCATCCTCCCACGAGTCAGCCGCGTCCTCTCTGGCTACTACCATTTCTGCAACCCCCGTTGTTAGGTATCTAACTCTCGGTAACCACAGTAGAAACAGACCCCACCACTGCTCCGAGCAATCTGCCCACTACGACCTCCAAAAGTCCCACTGGACTGGAAAGATAAATGAAATCTCGATCGACCACTACAACCCGTACGACTACCACTCAATGAACCGGAGCCAGAAGTGCCTCTCTTTGAAGCTCCCTAGGTAAACAAATCCTCCTAATGCCCTCGGCGTCACCCAGAACCACCTGGTCGCTGTGGGAATTCTGACAAGCTCATCTCCACTGAGATGCCACGTCTGATAGAGTTCGGAGTGTGGTAAATCCTCCATCCAACACATCACTCTAATATCATTCTGAAGACCCGACATAAACCGACGAATCCTGATCGTCTCAATCGCCAACATACCTTATGTGAACTGGGCCAAGTCCAGAAACCTCTCCTCATACTGAGCTACTGTCATATCCCCCTACTCCAGAAGTGGGAACTCTGCCTCCCAAGCATCCCGATAAGACTGAGGGTAAAAGTGATACAAGAATCCCGATAAGACTGAGGGTAAAAGTGATGCAAGAAATGTTCCTTGAACGTCGCCCAAGTTTTGGTAGTCACATTCAAACCCCGTAGTTAGCAATGTCTACCACCAAACATATGTAGACCCATCCAGAAGAACGCCATTATCTAAACTATATGCTCGGAAGGGCAACCCATGGCCCGAAAGATCCGCTCAAAGCGTGAACTACACTGATCGGTCACTCGGGATCTTATCCACCAGTAAAATCTATGGCTCCAAGCCACTGGGCCCACACCATAATCGACCATTTCCAAGGTCCAATCCCACTAAAACACGGCATTTAATGCCTAACAGAATCGATCCAAGGTCTTTTCCCAATTTAACTTTCATATATCCTCGCTACTAGGCTCGTGACGGGGCTGTCGTCGTAGAGGTATCAAGTCTGAAGCGAAACTATCATGTAGAACTAGTGTACGACCCCCACAGAAAGAAACCCAGTACTTTGATACCAAATTGATAGGAAGTTCCACGTAATTCCCATTAGTTAATGTGAGAGGACCAGCTCCTATCTGATACAACATGGTAAAATGGCCAAAGTACCCTCAAAAATAAATAAACACACTTACTCCATGTCAAACAAGGGATACTACCACATCCTACTCAAGACATCCAGAGTACGCAAATCCACGTGATGCCTCAGCCTTCATACGGCCCGCATCCGCGATCAACTTGGAGGGTACCAAAACCATCAAAATGTGAGTGGACGAAAATAAAGCTTTGGAAAACCATTTCCTGAAAACATAATTTAACTCTCCGTTTAATAAAACATGCATGCATAACTGAATAAATCATTAATTTCAGATAAAACTGTAAGATACATAAACCATGGGTCCAACCCAATTCACAATAAATATTGAAAAGCTCTATTGCCCAAATTTCATTGAAATCATCGGCTCTAAGCCATTTTGAAAATATTTCTACACATCACAAGTAATAAAAGCCAAAGCTAATCTCACTGGTCCAACCGGCCATAAAGTTAAACCTTGTCTCGCTGGTGCAACCAGCTCGCGAGTCTAACAAGCATCCCACATGTACTACCGGTAAACACTATGTATCATGTGGAGTCCAACTCCATCAGTACGTGTCGAATCCAACTCTGACCACATTCTAGTCTATCGGGAATCATCAGAGTCCAACTCCAGATAAAGAGATCTAATCACCTGAGGTTGACATACTAGAAAAAAAAATTCCCAAAACAATTACTTATCGGGAACCAGCCCAAAATACTGTTTTTCAAAACCCACTGTAAATTAATATCCAAAATAATAACCGTAAATACATTTCAAATCCATCCATTTATTCAGCGATCATAATCATGCTAAACTATAGCATAAAACCAGTAAAAACATAAAATTATGCAAGCATCCGAGTTATGAAAGAAACTGTCCACTCATAATACCACAACTCGTTCAAAACCTAAGCTGTAACCCAATCCAAAACCTCTGGTACGTCTTAGCCTGTCAAATTCACACCCCGGGGATTAAAAACAATCTATTCAAGTCCATACATGAAACCCCAAAATATTGAAACTGAAAACATGTCCCGAACACGCTTTCTAAGGAGAAAAACCTCCAAAACACCAATCAAACGACCTCCGATCAACCTGAAACCACAACCGTTAGATTCACGAAGTCAAAACCTTTTGAATACGACTGATTTCAACTAGAAATTTGAGTGCACGCACCTACACACCCTAATCAAAGTTCACTCGCACCTGGTCAATGTCGACGTTAGCCTTAGCTAATGTGTCACTAACAATTCTGACACCACCTGCCACATGGCACCATCTGACACGTTCCATGTGGCACCACTCAACCACTACCACGTGTCACTTGTAGTAGTCCCTTTTCCACGTCAACTTTGACATCTTACCACATGACCACTCAGCCACAGCCACGTGGCCTGACATGATGATATGGACTACCACGTCATCGTCATCTTCCTCTCGCGGGTCGATCCGCAACCCTACAACTGGGGCGCTCGACCCAAATTATGACCCAACTTGTTCTTCACCGTTTTATGTCTATTATTCACCCTTGTTTCATCATTCAACTCTAAACACACCCAAAAACCAGAATATGACCTCAAAATGGAATGAACTCACATCAAATTCCCTGGCCAAGCTTGAACCTTCGCGGCTAATTTTCAAACTAGATCCCAGGCGATCCTTGCGTCAAAATCCTTCCTATTTTTTCTTTGTAGACTCACATCACATTGCAGAACATGAATAGGGTCTTTAATTGAAGTTCCAAAGCTCAAATGTAAAACATGAAATCCATGCTTTCGTGTTTTACCTGGTTTCTAGGTTTTCAGGCAGCTTCCAAGGCTCCACTATCTCCCACCGTCTCTTGAGTCTCTCACAACCTCTCAGTCTCACTCTCTCCCTCACACACTAGCCGTAGCTGGTGAATGCAATCAAGGAAATAGGGTGGGGTGGTTTTCGGGTGTGTTTGAAAAAGAGAGAGTGAGATGCAAAATGGTGTAAAGATAAGGGCCAAAGGGTGGGTAACATTTGTCACTCATCCTATGGTCCCCTACTAGATATTTTGGCCCCACGATCAAACAAAAAAAATCAACCTTCCTCGAAATACATGCGACCATAAAATCGACTAAATTCATCTATGACCCGTAAAATAATCTCACGACGTCCAAAATCAACGTGCTACTTGTCTACATAATCACAAACCCACAATCTATGCAATGGGCCTAGGTAAATGTGTAAACAACATCCCGGGTTAATAGTCAACATTTTTCCCGCCTAGGGGTAAAATCGTCATTTCATCTTGAATAATCTCAAAAATCCTCGATAACATCACGATAATCTTGTAATTATGGGCCAGGTTGTTACAAGCTGGCTCAGTGACGTTGACTTAAGGGCAACCAAGGATGAGTCCGAAGTTAATTTCAAATATCCGTCTCCAGGTTTTCTAGATAGTTTTATAAACGATAATTTTAGGGTAATGTGGGCCACAGGTGTAACGGCCCAGAATTTCAACAAGGGTAAAATTGGAAAAGTTAAAAGGGAAATGACCATTTTGCCCTTGTATGGGTTAATGGTTGACTTTTCGACTGGGATATTTTTGGGATATTCTGTAAAGGTCATTATGAAGGTCTCGACCTCCTAAGTGCAAGGATAGACGACATGCTAAAAATAAAGTTTGGCGGAATTCGCTTCAAGCTTAAATAGTGCAAGGGCATTTTAGTAATTTTGGATTAAAAATGTACGTGCGTAATTTTAGTGCAAGAGATAAGGTGAATGTGATAGTTGTTTAGAATCCTCTCCATCCTTCCTTTTTGCACCGACGTACTTTTGTGGATATATATATATATTCAATTACATATACATGAAATGAGGGTGTGTGATGAAGTTTTGAGTGGAAAACCATCCAAACTTGTGAGAAACCCAAACCCAAAACTAACCAGGAGTCACTAGGAGAATAGAAGAAAAAAAATGGTAGAAACCCAAAAAGAAAGAAAAGAAGAAGAGTAAAAATAGTGAGAGGGAGTGAGAACCCGAGAAGGAAAATCTTTATTTGAAGGAATCTTTGAGTTCTAGACATTGGAGCTTGAAACCAAGCTCAGTAGTAAGTCCTACAATCCCTAATGAATATTCTGGGATTGAAAGGAAGGAATTTGGAAAGCTGAAACTACCTAGACAGCAGGGGTGACGAACGACCGAGAGATCAAAGGATTTTGGATGAGATTTTGAGGAAACGTAGCCCCAGAGTTAGCGAGGAGCATTCAAAACATGAATAAACGGTGAAATTGGAATGTGAGTGGACTTTTGTTTTTGTTAAATTATTATGCATGCATACTTACGTATTTTAAATGCTTATTATGTGATTTTTGTAGGACCCGTGTCCTGAAGGGAACCATGAACGATCCCATATACCTGCGAGGAGAATGGTGATGTGCCTTATATATGTAGGCATACACCTATCTAGCACTAGGAATTTTGGGAGCTCACTAGCGTTGAGTTCGGTTGGAAATCTACGGTTAAGCGAGTTGAGGCTGGTGCAATCCCATGATGGGTTACCCACTGGGAAGTTTCACGTGAGCTCCCGAAAACAAAACGATGAGGGCGAGGTCCAAAGCGGGCAATATGGTGCTAGATGGATCGGGTCCTACCAGAATGGTATCAAAGCCAGCTCGACCGGGAAGTGTGCCAGCGAAAATGTCGGGCCCTAAGGGGGTGGGTTGTAAGACTCGTGTCCTGACAATTTTGGTGATAGTTGATTGATTGATATTTTTATATGATTTTTTACAATTTTATTGAAATTACTCTATAACACGTTTTACGAGGTTTTGTTTGAATTATATTTTGGATTTAGGCCAAGTTTTCAAATTGTGGATTTGATTTATGAAATTGATATGTGTTCAAAGTATGTGATTTTTCGATATTTGTGGTTCGAGTTGTGGATTTCAGTTTGAAGACTTATATGTGTACTATAAAAAGTATATTTTCTCGTTATTTGTGGTGTGTGATGTTATGTTATGAATAACCTTCCTCAGGATGCTTATTGGTCAGTTATTCTCAGACATTGAGCTGGGCTTCAGTTCTTGGGACTAGTATTGTGATGACTCAGACGTCGAGCATAGCTTCAGTTTCTAAGTCGGTTCTCACTCAAACATCTAGTAGGGCTCCAGTTCCTGAGTGAGGTTACACTCGGACGTCGAGCTGGGATCTAGTTCCCGAGTGGTTGGCCTACCAGTAGTGCAGTTGATGTGATGGGTGCCAGAGGATGACATAGGATGAACTTTGATGTCATCATCTTGGATTCTCCTTAATTCTTCCCTAGGTGGGATGAAGATGAGTGGTATGATAGCTAAAGGGTTCAAAGAGGGTGTATGAATCGAACACCTAGGCTGTGGGTCAAATTTGATTGACTTGGTGAACAGATGATTCTTGGTGTCATTGGATATGACAAGTGAGTGCCTGAGGTGAGTGAGATCGAGTCGTGTGGTAACAATCAGGATGGTCGGGTTGACCGAGGTGATTGTGGCGACCTTGAGGTGAGTAAACCGAGGTCTGGTAATTAGTGGGGTGAATTTTCTTGCTGGTTTTGCTAAGCTAGGAGCATAGGAGAATCGTATTGTGAGACAGTAGAGAGATTCGAAATAGTGCGTTTTGGTAGACGTGGTTCGGTTAGACTGCATGGGTTGGCGTGAGTGCCAGACTTGCATGCTGGTGTACAGAAAGGACATGGGTACATGAAATCAAATTGGAAAATTGACCCCTATTCCGAGCTGGGGTCAGTTGCTTTGCGAAGCGACACCTTTATGACAAGGGAACCCTTCAATGCAGAGTGTTGTCTCCCCTGAGACAAGTGTTATGACAGGATGGGTGAGTATCGATTTTGTTTCAATAGGATGAGTGTTATGATAGTTTGGGACTCAAGGTGAGTTAAGATTTCAGCGTAGGTGACGGAGTGAAACGAGATACGATATAGGAACTTGAGAGCGAGTCGAGATCAGAGTAGCGCAACGAGAGCGCAGTGGAGCTGGGAGTCGTCGGCTGGTCACGAGGGTCGTGATATATCGTAGTAATGGATTAATCGTTATCTGTTGTGTTCGGAGTGGGATGGATTGATGTGACTCTCACTGGAGTCAGCAGGGATCACTGAGGGAGTCAGTATGGGTACCGAGGTCGATAGATGCCGCAAGTTTGAGGATGACTTACGAGATGCGATTCTTACCATTTTGAGGGCAGAATCTAGTGGATGTTGACGGATCGAATACTGAATAGGATATCAGCTTCGGTTGTTGGACGAGAAGAACCATCAGGCTGAAAAGCCAATTTGACGTCAGCTTGGTATTGCTGACCGGTCAGGGTGAGTGGCAGGTGAGATGTCGACATTCGTCTCGAGTGAGACTTATAAGCCGAAGTGCGGCTGTGTCGGACATGTAATTTTACACGGGCACTCTCAAGATGTGTGCAACGGTCCGTGTGTAGGGACATGATTGGATTTCGCAGTTTGGTTGTGGAATTAGGTCGGTTTGAATTTTGAAGATGAAATTATTTAATAAGGGGAAGTTGTAACGACCATTCCCGAATTTCGGAATTATATTAAGACTTAATTATGGATTAACGTGACTAATCGCCAATTAGCCGAGGATTAACAGACGTTCTGGGCAAAATTACGAAATTGCTCTTAAATGAGGGCAAAGAGTTGACTTTTGACCCGGGAGGTTCGATGACCGAGGGCCGAAGACTATTATGTAGATCGGGTCAATACGAGTTCGTAGACAGGTGGCACGTCGAAATCGGACGTTCGACAGAAAAGTTACGATTCAAGGAAGTTCCAAGGTACTATTCATAATGGTACGTTTTACGAGGCAAAAGTGGACTTTTGTCCTCAAGTGGGCCCAGATATTTTCCCCAGGCCCAATGGATGAGTGCATTGCTTCCCTTACACAGACACATGCAACGACCCCCTTATGTTTTCATTCGATCGACCAAACCCAAACCTAGTGAACCCAAATCCAAACCCTTCCCATCTGATCTGTCTGAGGCCAGGGGAGAGTTGAGGATGAGTGCTGGACCAAGGGAGGAGGTGGCAGGCTGCTGGACCGCCGTGGACGACAAAGGAAAACCGCGGTAAAAGGTAAAACCCGAACCCTTTCATGTTTTTGAATTTGGATTTTTTGATTGGGACGTTTAGGAGGATGTCTGTTGATTAGGATAGGTTTAGTAGGTTGGTAGGAAGGTTAGGAGAAGGTTTTAGGGGCTGAGGACGACTGAAAACGCCCGGAATAGTGGCCGGGAAGTTTTCGGTGGCTACCCACCGAATTCAAAATCCGGCCAAGTTGACCCAAATCGATCCTCCCAAACTCTTTCTAGTGAACCTAGGAACCTATTAGGACTCTTAGGTTGAATTTGGACCCCTAGAATTTCCCTGAACATAGGTTGGAAGTTTTGGTTCAAAATGGGTTTTAGAACCAATGGGTTTTATGCTTGATTTCTAGGTTTTTAGGACATGGTTAGGTAGGAAATGAAGAAAGGAAGCCATAGGAGTTGGAATGGATGAAAAAAGATGAAAAATGAAGAAGATCTGGCCTTGGACCAGTCACGGCGGTCCAGGCGGAGGCGGACCAAATTGCAGACAGAATTGGACCGGTTGGTTCGGACCAGCCTGGCCAAAGGTTGAAGACGGTATTGTCCCCGCCGCGTGGCTCCCACGCACAGGGGCTGTTGCCTGTGCGTGTGGGCGCGTGACCCACTTTTTGGGGAAGGTTATAACATGTGAAATCATCTATTCGATGTAACGAACATTTAGGGACTAGTTTCGTGTCGATCGGACATTGTTTCGTTATAGTTCGGTCTATCCGAAGGTTTAGGATCGATTTAAAAATAGTTAGAAATTCCATAAAATTACGGGGATTTAGTGAGGGGTTATCTAAGTAATTAGTAACCCTCTATTACAATTTGGACATGTTTGGAGGTCCCGGTGATGGTGATTGGCCCGGGAAGGGCGTATGGCACGCGTATCGAGGCGGCAGTTTGGACGGTCTTTGAGTGGACCTTGTTTTCTAAATTGATGCATACATAAATGTTTTATATATGTTTTAATACATGTTTTTGGATGCCTTAAGTGCATTTTTGTGTGTTTACATATTTGCACGTATTTCGAGGTTTCGGCCTTGTACGGTTCTTATACGTGTTTGTAGTTTCGGTTTTAATGAGATGGTTTAGAATTTGGAATATAAAACTCGGGCATGAGAACCATTTGGTTTTATCTCAAGCATTTGGCCCTATTGATGACCTACGGGTCTGAGTAGTGGTCGCGGCGAGTGTTATGTGCACGGCGACAGACGATACGACGCTCGCCTCCGGACTAGGATGTGTTCCTTTCGGAGAGATCACGATGCACATCCCATTGTCGAGCAGCCACTGGAGGCTTGACTTCAAAGTGTTGACGGTTCAGGAGATCGATCGGTCATGTGTGCACCATGATCTATAAGTGGTCGCGTCGGTTGATACGTTCACAACGACATACTAGGATTGAGAGCGATCCTGGACGGATGGTTGCACGCATCACTACGATTGTAATCATTACTGACCCTGAGATATCGGCCTCGATGCTCAGTTGAGTCATAAGTTTGGGCTTGATGCCCAGTTGGTTTACGATTGTGATTCGGGTCGGCGACCCTAAATGGATTTCCAAGTTCATGAAGGTTTATGAGAACTGGGCATGAATCCTTTGAATGGTTTTAAGAATGTTTTCGATATGATTACTCATATACCATCCTTATTTATGGATTGTCTCTTCCGGGGAGGGTCGTTAGCCTGGGTGGACCCTGGAGTAGTCACGGAGCACTAACTGAGTGGAGTCGGCCCCGTTGGGTACCTTACTCTCAAGAAGGCTTATGGATTATAACCCCCAGGGAGGGTCATTGATCTGCGAGCATTGACCTGGGTGGACCCTGAGTAGACTTGGGATTTGAGACCCCAGGTAGCACGCGCGTAGCTTTAGAAACCGTGACAGGATTGGTTATATGTTTATGATCAGATTTCTGGTTTTGGGCTGAGTCCCACATGGATTTGGGCAGTGGCCCGTATGATTGGTTTCATTTAAGAATTTGGGCCAAGGCCTTAGTGGTTTCGTAAATGGTTTTCGAATGCTTACATGCTTTTTAGTGAAGGGTATAAATGTCTCTTTCATGAAAATGTTTTTATAAATTATTTGTTTCGTCCACTCACAGCTTTTAAATGTTTTGACTGCTCTTAAGGTTGATTGCGGATGCGGGCTGTAGTAGAGACCGAGACATCACACTCCACCTCCGGATCCTGGCGTACTCTGAAGCCCCGAGCGAGCTAAAGTCAGAATTTTGCTTGTCTGACACTCCGTGTCAGACAGGAACAGGCGTATCCCACGTTAATCCTAGGGGGATTGGGACGGGTCCTGACAAGACATCTGAGATGTCAAGGTCGGGATATATGGTGCAATACGATTATTGTGGTTATATCTATATTATATTGTGTGTGATTATATGTTCTATCATTTGGATATCATTGTATATGTTTTGACTCTGATGCATGCATGATTTAAAAACGAAGGGGTAAACGGTAATTTTTACTATGTATTATAAATGGTTTTGAATTATTTCTTATTTTCGGCCCATTCACACTTTCATTATTTTCTTGACCCCTCCAGGACTAGGCCCAGAGGTAGAGGCGGATCCTGAGGCTGAGGCATAGTGATTTACTATTACGTACCTGATTACCCGTGTTGGGTAGGTCGAGCACCATTTGCAATGATATTTGTGGTCGCATTTTTGTAGTGCTCTCTATCTCTTGTCTGACACTGTTAAAATCCTCATTTCATATTTATTTATGTTTAAAACTTTTTAATGTGAATTATGTAACCCATTAAGGGTATTTTGGTCATTCTCTAGGGTTGTGTCAGACGGGAGCAGGGCACATTCCCGGGTGGTACCAGGGGGATCGAGATGGGTCCTGTCAGTTCGATACAATTTGAATTTTCTAAAGTTAGAAATAAAACCGTTTCAATCCAAACCATTACTGACAGTTCGATTTGGATCGAAAAGATTTGAAACCGTTTAGGCATAAAAAAAAATAAGGATATTAAAAATAAAAAGTAAGAACAAATAAAACAACAGAATAATTAATACTCAAAATTGTGTATATTAAGGTTGCGGAGGATTGGATAATGATTATTTATTCACTATTTCCATCTTTCCATTTTCATATATGTAAAGATTCAATCTTTCATCTTGCTGGTCTTTCATTTCCAAACGTTACAATTTTCTTTCGGCTTTATACAGACTTTAACTTCATTGCTTACTTGGATGGCATTTTTAAGGCTTCCAATTTTGCAAAGAAGCTTTTAACTAACAAATATTACTTCTTATGCATGTAAAATAATGTAAACAAACAACTTACGTAGTATGCAAATAGTTACTTATGTATTCAACAATCAATCACGTTTTGAACATATGTGCATATTCTAAGTCATTTAATATATATAGTTTTCCATAAAATTCTTATTCATTACCAATTAAATACTCCCACAGCAAAGCGTGGGCATCCTTGCTAGCTGTCTTGATATAATCTTTAGACAATATATGTGAAAAGTGTGGGTAAAAACATGGAGTTCACTTTCTGAATTGCACACATAGGACATGATTTTGTGACCATCGAAAAACAAAGATCGAAGATATATAATATATACTACAAACGGGAAAATTGCTGCTACAGTGCCTAAATTTTAGCCCAATGTTAGCAATGGTCTCTGAACTTGAATTTTAGTTCCAAAGGTCCCTGAACTTTACCCCGTCTATACTAAACATCCTTCCGTTACAATTTTCCCAATTTTCCGTTAAAATTAAGAGTAAGATTGGCATTTGACTGTTTAAAAAATTCTCTCATGTGAACTCTCCAAATTTCGGCCTTCAAACAGAGGCGAAGAAGAAAACTCTCCCCCAAGCCATGAAAATGACAAAAATTGCAGGAGTAAGCTCCGAAGAATAAAACTGTAGAAATTAATAATCTTGGAGGCCGAAAATTGGAGGAAGACCCAACAACAATTAGCAATCTTGGAAGAAGAAGAAAATTGGATGAAACCCCAAAATTCCCAGCAACATGATTGAAAGAAGATTACTGCGTGTTGATACCATATCGACCGACCACCCTAGCACAGGTCCCACCAGGACAGGAAGGTCGCCGACCGATCGCCTGATTGGCACCCTCACGGCCCACGGCCCGCCGATCGGCACCGTACTGCACTCCCGCCATTCGGCACCTGACAGTGAACAGACGACAGCTGGCTGCGACAGTCACCTAACCAACTCTGCCACACCAACTCCCTGACGGAGGCAGGTTGGGACTCCAGCTGGCGCCTCCTCCGGATATCCAGGGCTTGTCAGACGGCTCCCAGCCACCAAGCACCACCTGCTCCCGTAACAGTAGCCCACCTACCACAGTTATGGATACTATAAATACCCCGAAACCCTTCACAAAGGTAGGACACTCAGAACCGACCCAGAGCACTGTGTTTACTTGCCTCTCGGCATTCAGATACTAACTTTGGCATCGGAGCCCCTTTGGCCGACACCACACCGGTGTCTAGTTTTGCAGGACCCATGCCGAATCACGACGCCCCCGGTGGACCCGAGACACCACACGGCTGGTCCTAGAACCCCCAGCGGGTCTCATCGAGTTGGTCATTTCAGGATCAAACAATTGGCGCCGTTTGTGGGAAAGATAACAATACCAACACGCACCAACTCACATACCCCTGCTCGACCCTCCGCTGACGAACAATGTCTGCCGAACGGGACGACGGTGAGCTCAACAACACCCCTCAGGGAGATCGCGGCCGAACCCGAGCCAGCCTACCTTCCGATGACATGCTCGAGATGCTGAGGACCCTCCGGTCGGAGGTTGCCGAACTCAGGAAGAGCAACGCTGCCATCGAGAGCAGGAATCACGTGTGGGGGGAACAGCATGGAAGCACCCTGGCCATCTTGCAGTCTACGCGCGAGGAACTGGAGGAGCAGCGGGAGGCAACCAAAAGGGCCTTGGCCGCTGCGTCTCGTCGGCCGGAGTTTGATGCCGGCAGAGCCGAGATCGGTGACGCCTGCCGACCGGAGGCATTCGGTCGCCTACTCTTCCTCCAGACCGACATGCCTGGCCCCTCGGGAACACAGATCTACCGCGACGCCCACGAGCTGCTCGACAGGAGACAGACGCAGACCCCGGCCAACCGTCTGACTTACCCTACCCACGACCCCCGCATCCAGGCACAACCACCTCTTCCCGTCCTATCCCAGGGCGCCCGGTTAAGGTTCGGGTCGGCACGCCGACCTGCACAGCCTCCGCGGCTCTCCGTCCAGCCCCCAGGCAGTCCTTCCGCATCGATCGGCAGGCACCAGCTGGAAGACAACGCCAGCTCAACCACGGCCTCGTCCGGGCGGCGACCGATGCAACCCACGAAGCCCAGAGGCAGCAGCGCAAACCATCCTATCGACGACCGCCCGAGTGGGGCAGATCGACCCGACCAATCAAACGAGGTGGTTCGGGAACTCCTCCAGCGCGTGCGGGAACTGGAGGCCGCCAGACCCAAAGCTGGGACACTACCCCGACCCCGGGCCAACATTGGTCCCTTCACGGACCGCATCATGCGGTACCGCCATGAAACGGAGGTCAAACCCTTGAAGATTGCCTTGTATGACGGACAAGGCGACCCGTACACCCATATCAATAACTACAACTCGGCGCTCGCCTTCAGAAATATCTCCGACGAGGCGCAGTGCCTAATTTTCAGCTCCACCCTCACCGGGGCCGCGCTCAATTGGTTCTATCGCCTGGAACCACAGTCTATCGACTCATTCGACCGCCTACACACGGTCTTCTTGAACCAGTTCATGATCCAGACGGATCGACTGCTCACAACCGAGGACCTGGGAACCCTCTGACAGGGAGACAGCGAGCCCCTACGCCAGTACGCCGCTCGTTTCAGCCTGGAATACTCCAAGTGCCACGAGACGGACGACAAGGCCGCCTACCGCGCTTTCCGCAACGGGCTGCGGGAGTCCACCTTCAAGTACCATGCCTTCACCCAGGGTTGGGACGATTACAATGAGCTCATGCGGCAAGCGGAAATACACGCCAAGGCGGAGCACTTCAACTCTCCCCAGGTCGCATCCCGACCTGACGTGAATAGCGCGCGCCCTCCGCCTCCCAGCAACCGGCAGGCGCGATCACCTCCGCCGACCACTAACGCGCACACGGATCACCGATCTGACTCACACTCCGGTAAGCGGAAGGGGACGTATAACAATGACCATCGTGGGAGGGACAAATACCACAACAAGGGGCAGGGATCAGGCCCCCACCAAGCAGGCAAACCCCATACGGGGCCCACCTCAAAGTACGAAACCTATTCAATCCTGAACACCTCCCTCGAGAATGTCTTGATGAGCATCGAGGACACGATCCCCAAGCCACGGGCACGACCGCCCGGCCCCCGCCCGGGCATCCAATCCAACTTGTACTGCCAGTACCACAAGTTCAACGGCCATACCATCGACGAGTGCGTGGCTTTCCGCGACATTGTGGAAGCACTCGTAAGGGAAGGGAAGATCAACCAGTTCCTCCAACACCCACGCCCCGGACCGGGACTGCCACAGATCAACACGATCAGCGGGGGCCCCACCATCTCTTCCTCCTGCACCTCCAATCGGGCCAAGAAGAACTTCTTGCGCGCCACGACATCCAACCACCAAATATTCAACATTACGGATGGGCGTGCGGCCAAGGTCGCCCGGGCAGGATGGACGCCCATCACATTCTCCGAGGAAGAAGAGCGGGGAGTTATCTTTCCCCACGATGACCCGTTGATCATCCGCGCTCAGATCGCCAATTTCGATGTTGGGCGAATCCTGGTGGACACTGGTAGCTCTGTGAACGTCCTCTTCATGGACACTTTCAACCAATTGGGCATCAACTCCGCAAGCCTCACCCATGCTGGTTCCCCACTGCTCGGCTTCTCAGGCGATTCTGTCATGCCCCTTGGCACCATCTCCCTGCCTATCTCCCCGGGGAGCGCGCCCAAGATCGCAACAGCCATCACCACCTTCCTGGTAGTCGATTGCCCCACTGCTTATAACGTCATTTTGGGTAGGAGACTCCTCAACCAGCTCAGCGCCGTCATCTCCACTCGGGCCCTTCTCATGAAGTTTCCGACAGTCATGGGCACTGGCCAAGTCCGCGGTAATCAGCAATCCGCCCGCTCCTGCTATCAGACCGCCCTGACAAAGCTCAACCCATGCGACAAGCGGGAGACCATGGCCATCATCGAGGCTGCTTACGAGGCCGACCCTGTCGACTCCGAGCTCCTTGAACAAATACGGGCGGGTCCCCCTGAGGACCCGCGCGACCTCTCCGCCGTCTCGCAGCCGCAACCCGTGGAGGATACGGAGCTGATCACCCTTTGTCCGCGTAACCCCGAGCGGCAAGTGAAAATTGGAAGCACACTCGCTCCCGAAATCAGGACACAACTTATCCAATTCCTCCGGGACAACAGCGAAGTCTTTGCTTGGTCCTACGCCGACATGCCTGGCATCTCCACGGATGTCATCTGCCACAGGCTTAACATCAGCCCCTCCTTCAGACCGGTCACCCAGAAGCAGCGGACTTATGACGCAGAACGACAGCTGGCCATGCAAGAAGAGATCGTTCGGCTCAGCACCATTCACTTCGTGCGCAAGGCCATTTACGCCACGTGGGTCGCAAACGTCGTACTCGTCAAGAAACCCTCCGGATCCTGGCGGATGTGCATCGACTTCACGGATCTTAACAAAGCCTGCCTGAAGGATAGCTTCCCACTTCCTAAGATCGATCTTTTGGTCGACGCCACAGCTGGCCACGAACTCCTCAGCTTCATGGATGCGTACTCCGGCTACAACCAAATCCGGATGCACCCCGACGACCAGATCCACACCAGTTTCCGCACTAATCTGGGAGTCTACTGCTACAATGTTATGCCCTTCGGGGTCAAGAACGCCGGTGCCACCTACCAACGGCTTGTCAACTTCATGTTCGCGTATCAGATTGGCAAGACCATGGAGGTGTACGTAGATGATATGCTCGTCAAGAGCCGGACGGCCGACCATCACGTGCCTAACCTCGATAGGATGTTCCAGGTCCTGAAGCAATACAAGATGCGGCTCAACCCTGCCAAATGCGTCTTCGGCGTCTGTTCTGGAAAATTCCTCGGTTACATGATCAGCCAATGGGGAATTGAGGCTAACCCTGAAAAAATCAAGGCCATCCTGGACATGAAGCCCCCGCGCACACTCAAGGAAGTCCAAACCCTTACTGGCCGGATCGCCGCCCTCACCCGGTTCATCTCCCGGGCGACTGACAAGTGTTTACCATTTTTCAAGGTCATGAAGACCCGGGGCCGGCACATCAACTGGGACGCAACGTGCGACGCTGCCTTTGAAGCTCTCAAAACTTACATGAGCACCGCGCCCCTACTTACCCGACCTACCACTGGGGAACGGCTCACCGTCTATCTTTCTGTCTCCACATCTGCTGTCAGCTCCGTCCTCGTCACTAGTCGGGACGGCGCGGAGTTCCCAGTATACTATGTCAGCAAGGCGTTCCAGGACGCCGAGACCCAGTACAACGACCTGGAGAAGTTGGCCTTTGCCCTCATTGTGACAGCCCGGCGCCTCCGCCCATACTTTCAGGCACATCCCATGTTAGTCCTTACTAACAAACCCCTTCGCCAGGTGCTCCAAAAGCCAGACGCTTCGGGGCGTCTCGTCAAATGGGCAGTGGAGCTTAGTGAGTTCGACATCACATTCGCCCCAAGACCAGCTGTCAAAGGACAGGTCATCGCTGACTTCCTTTCCGAATTCACATACAGCACAACGCAGCACATGCCAGACACTCCGGATCCCAATATTGCGGCACCCGCCGCTCCTATCTGCAAGTCGCCAACCCCGTCCACCATGGACCCCGCCCGACCAATTTGGACTCTCTACGTGGACGGATCCTCCTGCCATACTGGCTCTGGCGCCGGCCTCGTACTCAGCACACCTACTCAGGAACGGCTGGAATACGCGTTGCGTTTTGGGTTCCAGGCTTCCAACAACGAAGCCGAGTACGAAGCCCTTCTTGCTGGCCTCCGGTTGGCCACCGACCTCCAAGCACAACAGCTGCAGGTTTACAGCGACTCCCAGCTCGTCGTCCGACAAATCAACAGCCTCTATGATGCCAAAGACGCCTCCATGACCCGATACTTGGCAAAAGTGCGGTCCCTACTCTGCCACTTCCGCGGCTACGAGGTCATTCAAATACCACGGTCGGAAAACAGCCACGCCGATGCCCTGGCCCGCCTGGCCTCCTCCATCGACGACAAGATAGGTCGCCGTGTTCCCGTCGAATTTTTGGCATCCCCGAGCACAAGCGAGCAACCAGTCCTGGTCGCAACACAAGAGGCCTCTTGGATGGACCCCATTGTCCGGTACCTCACCATGGCCGAGCTCCCGCCCAACCGCAACGAGGTCTGCCGCATCCAACGCCAGTCCGCACGATACACCATGGCGCACGACCACTTATACCGACGGGGATTCGACACCCCCCTCCTCAAGTGCCTCCCTACGGACCGGGGCATTGCGGTGCTCCGCGAAATTCACCAGGGAATCTGCGGTAACCACAACGGACCCAGGTCCCTAGCACATAAAGCCTTTCGGCAGGGATACTATTGGCCCACCAAGCGCGCCGACTCTATGGCCATCACTCAACGATGCGTCCCATGCCAACGGTGCGCCCTTGTACCTCATTCTCCTGCTGAGCGACTCACTCCCATGCTCAGCCCCTGGCCCTTCTCTCAATGGGGACTGGACCTCATCGGCCCCATGCCACGAGGAAAGGGCGGCGTCGAACACGCAATCGTTGCGGTGGACTATTTCACTAAGTGGGCCGAAGCAAAGCCCCTCAAAACAATCACGGCCGCCCAGGTCGAGAGCTTTGTTTACCAAAACATCATCTGTCGCTTTGGTATCCCACACACGATCGTCACGGACAATGGCACTCAGTTCGATTCTGTCCGTTTCTGACACTTTTGCGACACCTATGGCATCCAGCTCTGCTTCGCCTCGGTAGCACATCCACAGGCTAACGGACAGGTGGAAGCCGTAAACAAGCTCATCAAACACAACCTCAAGGCTCGACTCCACGACACCCCGAAAGGCCAATGGTCCGACCTCCTATCCGATGTTCTCTGGTCCTATCGGACATCCTACCGGACATCGACACAGGAGACACCCTTCGCCTTGACTTTCGGGACTGAAGCTGTCGTTCCCGTGGAAATTGGGGAAACCTCTTACCGAGTACTATCCTATGATCCACAAGAGAATGCGGAACTCCTCACACAAAATCTCAACTTCATTGAGGAAAGCCGTGAACAAGCCAATCTCCGTAACATGGCGCACAAACGGCGAATCGCTCACTACTACAACTCTCGCGTTCACGGACGCAGTTTCCAGGTCGGTGACTGGGTCCTTCGCAAGGTTAGCTTGGACACTAAGGAGCGTGCTGATGGGACCTTCGGGCCCACATGGGAGGGCCCCTACCTGGTCACTCGAATTTGTCGTCCAGGCACTTATGAGCTCCAAACTACGGATGGACGGTCGCTTACACACCCGTGGCATGCGGATCATCTCAAGTTGTTTTATAATTAATAACACCCCCCATGTACATTACTTTACACTTTGCTGTAATTCGACTTGGCTATCTCCAGTCGAACTTGCCTTTCCGGCAAAATGTTCTTTCATTTATCTAAGTGTTAGTCTAGTCCTCAACTACAAGTATCCTATCCCCTATTGCCAATCGGCACTCCCGGTGACCCACACGGCACCTACTTTACCTACCGACACAAGCTTACTTGGTCCACACAGTCAAGTACAATTATCTTTCGTTATTACGATCTTAGTTCGGTGGGTATGTCCATTATGGTTTGGGTTCACGATTATGACTGTTCGGTCCTTATCTAATCTACAACTCCGTGGATCGGCATGCATACACATATGCGCCAAGTACTCGCCTATCGGCAGTGCTCATTCAAAAAAAAAAAAACGAAGTGCCATCGTACGATGCAAAGTGATAGATAAGGTCCAACTTTCATTGATTTCACTACAGAGCTACATGCTACACGGGGCATTCCCCGGACTATAAAAATAAAGGAAACAAAAAGCAAGCTACACGGCCCTCGGCCTCAAACTACCACCACCTCCTCGTCCGCCTCCTCGGCCTGGTCGGCAGTGGACGCCTCCGCAGCCTTCTCCGCACCAGCTGGCTGCTCGCCCTCAGCATTCGACGGCTGACCGTCCAGGGAGAAAGTCTTGCTCAGCACGGGGGGCTCAACCAGCCACGGGAAGTTGAGGGGGACCCCTGGATTGAAGTACAACACCCGTTGTATGCAATCATCTTCCACTTCGGCAAGCGCCAGGTCGAGATGATTCGCTTACACCGGGTCCGCCATGAAGTCCTCTAGGGTCTTCTGCCGATCGGCCGATAGCAGGACACGAAGCCGGTCCACCTCCCCCTGCAGCTCACCCATGGCTCTCTCCTGCTCGTTCAGCTGCTGGGAGAAAGCGTGCACCGTCTCTTCACGATCCTCTATCCCTTTCTCTGCCGCCTCCGCACGGGCCTTCTCCCGCTTGAGCTCCCCCTCCAACTCCACAACTCGCTTCCGCGCGGCATGGCCCTCCCTCTCCCGGGCACGCAGCTTTTCCTCCCTCTGCCGCGCGGCGCCCTGCTCGGCCTCTAGCCTCTGCATATGCCGCGCAGCCTTCTGCAGGGCCACATATGTCTGCCCGAAGCACTGCCGAGACAATGCCACTTAGCAAAAAAAAAACAACAAATAAATAAACAAATCAACGCAAACAATAATGGGCGATCGATCTTACGTGGGCTTGCTCGGCCAGCACGGCAGCGAACCGACCAGGATGCGAGCCGGTGCCGATCTCCTCTATCTCCGCAGGAGTTACCTGCGACCCCAGCACGAAGGCATTGGCAACTGGCGCCAACGTCTTGTGCACGTGGTGTGTCACCGGCACCCAGCCATCGCCGGCCTTGGCAGACCGCACCACCTCGCCCGTCTCCAGGGGTTCGGCAAACAAGGACGCCACACCAGGAGTGCTGACAACCGCCCTCTCCCTCGCCGGCGGCGGCATCTCCCTCCGGGCCCCCTTCTCCTTCTCCTTCTCCTTCTCCTGCCCCTTCGGCACCTCCGGAGCCCTCAGCACCGCCTCCCTCCTCCGACGCCGGTCGGCGCTCTCGCTCTCCGACACCCCAGCTGCCAGGGGAGACTGCCTCTGACGAGCCTCCATTAGCTTCCTCCGGCGCACCCGGGCCTGGTCCAGCCCGCCGATCAGGGGTCTTTTCAGACCAAGCACCGGACTCATCTCCGTACCCTGCCTAGCTTCAGGCCGGCTCGGCTTCGGCAGCCCATCTGGTCGACAGCCAGAGCTCGACCCTTGCTGGGGCTCCTCCCGGCCAGTCCCCTTGGGCTTCACCGCCACGGTATTCTGCCTCCGCGGTTTTTGGGGGGGGGGGGGGGGGGGGGCACCTCCGGCTCCTTGCCCTTGCCCTCGGCAGCCACGCCGTGCTTCGCCACCGCCTCACTCATCTTCTTTTGAGCGGCTTGTTCCACTTGGGGGTGCACTGCAAAACAAACTGTTAGTGCCCCGGCATGCCTACACACTATCACTTCAACACTACTGCTTACCAGGTGGCGAGATGAGACCCACGGCAAGCAGGTTCGACGGCAACTTCAGGACGCACCGGCTGCGTTCCAGGTTGGACAGCTTCTCCCGCACCAGGTTGCACGCCTCCCAATCCTCTGCTGTCACTGTTGCCTTGGACGGACCTGCAAACACAACAAACACCATCAGTCTCCGCCTCGGTATACACAATTGCTGCCTTATGACCACTAGCCGAACGGTAGACCAACAACCTCCAGACTGGAAGTAGCTGGGAATCCTCGAGCGGACCCCGCTGACGTCCCCCTCCCACGGCCCCGATACCCAGCAGAACCGATGCCTCCAGCTCTTCTGCGACGTCGGCACATCCGTGATGAAGGCACCCCGGGCCGTCTTCTGCAGGCACTCCATCTGGTACCACCCCGACCTGTAAGTCTACCTCTTGAAGCGGTACAGGGCGCACAATTGCCCCCAGGTCGGCTCCGGCAGTCCCGTCAGTCGGAACGCCGTGTACAGGCTGATCAGGATGATCCAGCCGTTGGCGTTCAGCTGCCCCAGGGCCAGGTTCGCCCTCGCCATCATATCCTGGAGCCACGGGTGCAGAGGCAGCCTCACTCCGTGTTCAAAGCAATCGACGTAAAATAGTGTCGACCCTTCCGGAGGACTGCTCGGCTTCTTGCTGTGCGGGGGTACCGTCATCTTAATCTCCGCCGGCACGTTGTACAGCTCCCGGAACCAGTCCAGGTCAGACTGCCGAATGGTGTTCATCTCGTAGTCCACGGCATACTCCACCTTCACCACGCCGTCGGCATCTAGTTCCATCGGCAAGCTAGTCTCCGTCCCGCTACCCTCAGCCTCGGAACCGACGGTGGCGACGGGGGGAGTACGGGGAGACGTCCTCCTCTCACTTGGCCGATCGGTACCCGATGTGCTGCACCCGCCCTGCTGCCTCACCTCCTTCCGCGGCAACCTGAGAGCCTCATCCAGGCTGTCACCACTGCTGGACGACGGCGTGCTGCTAATGGACCCACTAGTAGACGTTGACCCACTGCGCCCGCTCAGCACGTCGGTTGCCGAACTGGACGGTGTTTCCCCGCCAAAAGCTTGAGGGGACCTAACCCCAGATCCACTGTTTGACTCTGACTCTGACATCTACAAATTACCAAAAGAAAAGAAGCTACAACTAAGCACCTACGCTACGGAACACATGCTGAGCATAGATGCCGAACGGCAGGAATTATACCTTTCAAAGTTTTGCTCGGTCGAATTGGTTCCACGTGCGTCCTCTTCTTGATCGGCAGTCTCCAATTCAGTCGGCACTCGCAATTATTCCACAGATGCTCTGAGTAAAAAGTGAAAAAGACAGCAAGCTTTCGCCCCTTTTATAGGCCCCTGGCCCGCCTCGAGATGCGCGCTTCCGATCTGACGGTCACCAGGCCGATGCGGCCACCTTTCGACTATGAATACCTTGTACTGTATACCCATCGATATCGTACATTCTCAACTACATACGTACATACGTACATCGCTCACCGGTATGCATCCATACCGCCTGCCGACCGGAGCCTCTCGGCCTCTTTCCCGACGGCACGCTTCCTCTCGTCGTCGGCAAGCACACTGCTACCGACGTCTCCCCGCCATTCCCCACGGCCGCCTCTCCACGATCTTTCGGTCTTTACGGTGGGCCGCTTCCGGAACTCGGCAACGGGGCTTCTTTGCAAATCGGACATACGGTGCACTTCCTCGCTCCATGACTTGGGGGGCTACTAGGGATACAGGGCGCACCGCCCAGGTCGGTCGACAGGTACCGGCCGTCATATCAAGTCCTCGACCGAGGAACCCCACCTCAGTCAAAAACTTAGGGGACTTATGTTGATACCATATCGACCGACCACCCTAGCACAGGTCCCACCAGGACAGGAAGGCCGCCGACCGATCGCCTGATCGGCACCCTCACGGCCCACGGCCCGCCGATCGGCACCGTACTGCACTCCCGCCATTCGGCACCTGACAGTGAACAGACGAAAGCTGGCTGCGACAGTCACCTAACCAACTCTGCCACACCAACTCCCTGACGGAGGCAGGTTGGGACTCCAGCTGGCGCCTCCTCCGGATATCCAGGGCTTGTCAGACGGCTCCCAGCCACCAAGCACCACCTGCTCTCGTAACAGTAGCCCACCTACCACAGTTATGGCTACTATAAATACCCCGAAACCCTTCACAAAGGTAGGACACTCAGAACCGACCCAGAGCACTGTGTTTACTTGCCTCTCGGCATTCAGATACTAACTTTGGCATCGGAGCCCCTTTGGCCGACACCACACCGGTGTCTAGTTTTGCAGGACCCCTGCCGAATCACGACGCCCCCGGCGAGCCCGAGACACCACACGGCTGGTCCTAGAACCCCCAGCGGGTCTCATCGAGTTGGTCATTTCAGGATCAAACACTGCGAATTCCCAGAATTTTAGCACCGTATGCCCAGGATTCCTTTCATCCTAGCCAAAATTTCAACTCAATTGGAGCAAGTCAGCTCATGAAAGGAACACGGCGATGTCACATTCATCTTCATCAACTGGAGAAAGAAATTTCACAACATGGAAGCAATGTAGATGTGGTGGCTGGATTGGACCTCATACTTCATGGACAAATCGAAATCTTAGAAGAAGGTTTGAAACTTGTGAGAATAATCAGGTAATAAATTTGAGAATTTAAAGATTTATTGTTGTTGTTAAGTTTTGTGGTGTTCACATTTCATGGCTTAAAACCCAGAATAAGAAAGAAAGGTGGCATTATTGGGAGTGGCTAGACAAAGAGACTTGTCCAAGAGGAAAAGAAGTTCTTCCTGGGCTACTTAGAAGACTAAGAGGAGTGGAGAATGAAATCAATACAATACAAGAAGAGAATAAGAAGTTAGAAGCTAAAGTGGAAATTTTAGAAGGAGAACAGAAGAAATTGAAGGGAATAAAGGGAGAATTAAGAAAGAAAACAACCTTCCTGGGATCTCAGGCATTGGGTTATCAACAAAGAGAGAAAATAATGTGGGGAGCGTTGTTTGTCTCATGGTTGCTGGTTATAATATTGTTGATAGTTTTGATGAAGTTGGTCATTAATATTCCTCGACCAACTCGCTTTCAAGGAAAAATGAAGATCAATTAAGGTTTTATGTATTGGGGTTTACGTATGCATCTCTTTTTTGTAAACATTGGGTTTAATTTTGATGTTCTGTTTATTGGATTTGTATCTATGTTGCTCATTTTGTTCAATTTGGTAGGAGCGTATGCAAAACTATTTGGTATGGATTTTTGTTTGTATCTAAGGTACTATTTGGTATGGATTTGTGTTTGTATCTAAGTTACTCATTTTGATCTAACAAGTCCTACTTGTGCTTGTATCTTGTGATTGTTCATTAACAATTCCTACCTGTGCTTGTATCTAAGTTACTCATTTTGTTCATTTTGTTTTAACAAGTCCTAACAAGTCCTATTTGGTATGAATTTGTGATTGTTCATTTTGTTCTAACAATTTTGTACCAATAGATGCAGTTTTTAAAGGTCATGATTGTTCGAAGTGTTGTTTGGTATCCCATGTATGTGTACCAAACTAGTTAGGGATTTGGATGCCATCGGATTGCCAGGTTGTGACTTTGTAACATTAGCAAAAGCATTCTAATATAGCAGACAATGATCAACAAATAAGCATTCTAACAAACGAACCAGCATTCTAACATACCAAACCTAGAAATTGAACGAACAAGCATTCTAATACATCAGATTTTTCTATTCGGTGCCATCATCGGTAATAAGCAAGTTCTGCACATTTCTATTTGGTGCCATCATCAAATAGAGCAAAAAAAATCTGCACATTTACATTTGGTGCCATCATCAAAATGCAGATTTCTAGAGTAATAAGTAAGTTCTGCACAGTTCTATTTGGTGCCTAAATCTAATACAGCAAAAAAATCTGCACTTTTCTATTTGGTGCCATCATCAAAAAGCAGATTCTAGAGTAAACAAATTTTGCACATTTCTACTGAAATCATGGCCTAGCTGATGCATGGAGGGGCTGAAGATATTGGTGTAGCATTCTCTGTTTTGGTCTGTGAATGACTTTGTCCCTAATTGAAAAAATCACAACGATTATCAAAGAATGGAAACATAGAGAAAGTAGATAATGATCATTAATCTTAGAGAAAGTAGGAAAATTGGTACAGAAATATACCTGAGATTGATGTTGGACTCCATGCCTTTTTTTATTATGTCCCTGTTGGCCACAAACAGAGCATCTAATCTTCACAAAGATTCTTCTTAACTTGGCCAGTGGTGGATTGTAATTTAATGGCATAGGGTTTGGAGGAATTGGAGCTGGTACTTCAATCTCAGATGCGTCTCTTCTTCTAATTTTCTTGGGTATTCCAGGCTGTTGCTTGTATACTGGAGGTTGTATTAGAGGCGCACTTGATTTATGTCATTGGTCTGTGGAAGGGACATGGTACACCATAGGAGTATAAGCCTTCAAATAAGCCTCATGCTTATAGCAATTATGAACATAGTAATATATATTGTGGTTTGCATCCAAAATGCAAGATTGCATGTGCGCAAGGGATTCCAAAAAAATCCCATCTTCTGCACGAACAAGTTCTATCTTTCAAATTCACAGAAAACTCAAAACCATACATATGAGCAACTTGGTAAATACCTTCCCCGATCATCTTTGGAATACAATGACTATATCCCAACTTATTGTTTTCGAGTATCTTGAATACCCTAGGACCAATAGGATGCCTCCAATTCCTCACTGCAAGTCTTCTGTTAGCCATCCTTAACATCACTGTAGTTCTAATCCTTTCAAGACATGTCAAAATTGCCTTCTTTCTTGCATCAAGTATGCACGAGTTAAAACTCTCACATAGATTATTAAGGAGCATGTCACACTTAAAATAGGTCTCAAAATGGGACCTGCTCCAATTCTTTGCTTGCCTCTGTACAAGCCACTTTCAAGCCTTCTAATCAATTTTCTTCATTTTCTCCATCTCGGCTTCATACCAAGGCAAAGTAGTCGACCTAGCTGCAGCCCATAAAATCTCCTTCAACATTACCCCAGGGTGAAGACCTTTGAAATTGTTATAGAGATGCCTCACACACATCCTATGCTCAACATTTGGGATGACAAACTCAAGGGCAGGGATTAAACCTTTCTGCTTGTCACTTATGAAAACCCACACCTTCCCATTATCAATTTTTAAATCATCCTTCAAAATATGAAGAAACCAAACCCATGAACTCTTACTTTCAATCTCCACTATTGCATAAGCAATAGGGAACATTTCGTTGTTCCCATCTACACCAACAGCTGTCATAATTTGTCCTGGGTATAGCCCTTTCAAATGGCACCCATCTAAACCAATCACTGGTCTACAACCTTCCAAAAAACCTTTCTTACAACCTGTCAAGCACACATACATCCTTTCAAATACTGGTTCTTCACCTTCCAACTTTGTTTTAATAACCACAGTACTGCCCTTGTTTGTCCTCATCAAATTTTCAGCATAGTCCCTTAATCTAGCATACTGCTGTTTGTAGCTCCCTTCAATTACAACTTTGCACAACCTCTTAGCTCTGTATACCTAATTCCCACATACATTCATTATATACTCCTCCAACACCTCAGATTGAAATGCACTAACTCCTAAGTTAGGGTTCCTCTTAATTTTGCTAGCAAACCTTTGTGACAACCATCTTGCATTAGCATAGCTCAACTTATCAACATTAGAACATTTATGGTGTAATTGTAGAGTCTTGATAGCAAAAGTCTCATCATTTTTTTCAATCTTTGATGCAAATAAAACAAATGGGCAAGTCTTGTTCCCTCCACACTTTGCTTGTACTCGGATGTTATCATTTTTTGAAAATTTCACCGCTTTCCCATGGACAATGGCATACTCTTTAATAGCTTCCTTCAATTCATTTTTATTAGCAAATTTCATTCCCAACCTAAATTGAGGATTTCTTAGATCATTATCTCTCCTAAACTGCTTAATACTAGGTAATTTCCAATTTTTCTTTCTAGATCTCTTATTGCCTAATTTATCTTTCTCAATATCTTCATCCTCGCTGCCAGAATAGAGATCATTACTGGCTTCACCATCTGATGAAACCTCTCCAGTTGGATTGTTAGAAGGTACATAATCTAGGCGATTAGCACCATCCTCGTTATTTTTTGCACCGGCCTCAAATTCACTCACACCATAATCAGTATCAATAAACCCCTCATTTGCATCTATCTCTTCATCCTCTTCAACAGCACCCTCATTTGCATCTATCTCTTTTTCCTCTTCAACAACATCCTCATTTGCATCTATCTCTTTTTATTCTTCAATAACACCCTCATTTGCATCTATCTCTTCTTCCTCTTCAACACCACCTTCATTTGCATCTATCTCTTCTTCCTCTTCAACATCACCCTCATTTGCATCTATCTCTTCTTCCTCTTCAACAAAACCATCATCCTCCACATCAATTGTGTTATGATCATTAGTGTTATGAACATAAGGATCATGGAAATACAAGACTATAACCCCTTCATTAGATATGCTGCCTACCAACCCAGAAATACAGCTATCAACTACAATCTCTTTCACTGCATCCTCACCACTCTTACCATGCACCATATAAAATATTTTCAAGCTACTATCCTCTTAGTTATGTCCACAGTATACCCCAGTTCTACCCCATACTTCCTAAGATCTAACAATGACAAGTAGTCAAATATGCAGTTGTCAACAAAACATACCTTCCCGCCTTCGTATACTCCATTTTTCATCAATCCAAAGTGGTGCATTTGAAGAGTGCAATGGTCATTATTTTCTGCCATATAAATAAAAAGTAATCAAAACTACATGTCAAAAACACTAAATATTAAATAGAGGGAAGCATTGATCATTATTTGATTATGACATGGTTTGATTCCTTTTTCTAATACTTTGTTTCTTATTCAACTGGATCCCAAATTCTTGGTCCCCCTACTTTGATTATGACATGGTTTGATTCTTAGAAACTGGTTGCAACTAAACTGGTGGCAAACGGGTTGATTATGACAATTCCCTTTTAACCTTTCAAGTATTTTACATATTGCAAACAGAGGGAAGCAAACCCTACACAATTCCCTTTTCTTACATCAATGCTATGCTAACAAAAAACTTGAGCTATAACACCATTCATGCATAATAATTCACCATTGTTATGCATCATAAATGAATAGCAATATAAACAAAAACATGTCTCAATATCTACAAAGAGGAGGACTTACTATATTTAGGAGTTTTGTCTCTGGACCATCTAAATAGAGAAGCCATGAGAATGAGATACAACCCAATTTCTTCAAACTCGACCCCAATTTCTTCAAACCCGGCCCCAATTTCTTCAAACCCAACCTCAATTCAAACCCTTCACTTCCAGATGTAATAAAAACATTCGATTCCAGCAAGGTGCGAACTGATCCCCTTCCGACTTCAATTGTTTTTTTAACTCCTCCTCTCCAATTCAGCCTTCAGTTGAAAGAAAAAAGAAATATTTTGAGGAAAGCCCCTTTCACCCTTACTATTTAAAACATGTGCCTATCACATGATTGTTTTTAACGGAAAATTGGGAAAATTGTAACGGAAGGATGTTTAGTATAGACGGGGTAAAGTTCAGGGACCTTTGGAACTAAAATTCAAGTTCATGGACCATTGCTAACATTGGGGTAAAACTTAGGGACTGTAGCAACAATTTTCTCTACTACAAAAATATATTGCAGTTGATGAAATTACTCGGGTAGCAGAATCTATCGAATGCGAACGAGTATCCTCGTCATCTTTAATTTCAAATGCATTATTCTTATTCGTGAACAGGTTTTTCTATGTAGCAACTCTCATTTCAATGATCATGTGAATGGTGAATATCAGGATATATATATATATATATATATATATATATGTTTATTGTTTAAAGAGCAATGATATTTAAACTATTTTAATTGATCATACATTTGATATAACAATTTAATTATTGTTATTTAAACTATTTTAATTGATTATATATTTTATATAACATTTTAATTATTATAAAAAAAGTATAAATTAATTAATTTTTTAAAATAATATAATTAACTAATTGTCATATTAGATAGTTCAATTGATTTTATCAACTAAAATTGTTCAGATATCATTTTTCTTGTTAAAGCCTGCTTCACATAGATATGGATGAAATATATTTTCACGGAAATATCGATATTTAAGTTTATGAAAAATATGAATGGATATTTGATATCTATATCGTTTACGCTTAACAAAAAAAAAATGTTAAAAAATTAGTTCAAAAATTGAAAATTCTCAATAAAATTTTGGAAAAATTTAAACATATCCTACTAATATTTATGTAGGACTAATAAAGATATCATGAAATTGTGGGAAGATTTTTCTCTCCCCATATCTTTACGCAAAGACCTTTAAATTTAATATTATTATCTATATACTAAAACAGATGGATTCCCAGTCTTGTTCACGAGCAGTGCATTTCCAATTTTTCCCCTCTTTCTACCGCCTCTTTTTTCCTTCCGTCTCACATGTCTTTCTTCGTTATTTCTAGCATCTTCTTCTCTTTTCTAGGGTATTCTTCTTCCTCCCCGCTTCGACGACGTCTTCAATCGATGTCCATCCAATTCGGCGTACACAATTGTTGTTGTTGCTACATCCAATTTGACGACTTCTTCATTATTCGATATTACCCTTCAATATTTTTATTTTCATCGACATTGACTTCAATATCAAAATCCATAATTTCTCTCTGTCTCTGGGTTTTCGGTTTCGATTGACGGCGCCTTCACTCTTGAAGCCTTCATTGCGACTCTCTTTGTCATTGAGTTTTAATTGTTTAGAAATCTGATGAAATTCTGCTAATTATCTTCACTTCACTCACTCTTTCTCGGCTTTGTCGACTTAGGTATTTAATTAATATATGATTCACTTAAATTCTTAACTCAGGTTTGTGGATTAATTGCTTTGTATGTTGACTTTTTGGAAGGATTGAAGAAGAAGCAGCAGCTGGCATTGGGTGAATTGTGAGGTAAGACATCCGTGATGCCTTTGAATCCAACAAAATTTCATCAATCAAATTGGTTATCATCATCATCTTCATTGACGATGTCGTCGAAGCTGAAAAAATCAAATTTGGACTTCGGAATGATTGTGAAGCGCTCAATGGTAGCACAATTTAATTTGGTTTGTATATGAGTTTTTTCTCTATGTATTCGAATTGTCTTGAATATATGATTTTCTGGTCTTGATTTTCTTTTGTTTTTCGTTTGGGGTTTACATGCTTGATCATTCATCGGTTTTTGGTGAAACCTACGCGTCTAAAACACGACACCGAAAAGTGGAAGGACATCTAAAAAGACCCTGAATTCATTGATTTAGTTATTTGTTTTGTTTTTGTTCTTTTCATATTCAGTGATGAAATTTGTCGTCAATCATTTGAAATATAAATTATTCTTCTAGAGAAGAGCATATACTATATTTTTAGAGTATTCGATAAAGGATTTCTTGCCCTGATAATGCTGCTGTTATCCTGTCAGCATTTAAAATGGCTACATACAAATCAAAACAGGAAGTAGATAGACAAACGGTCATGAGTTTTTCAACCTCTTCACCAAGAAAGGAACTGATCAACATTTTTCTTTCGGGACTAAGGTTGGTTATAAGTTAATTCAACAAGAAGGTGCGGAATCCCTTTCAGAAGCAACGCTTCGAGAGGATTGTAGCTTGGGCTGATTTTAGTGGAGGACATGCTCCAACAGGTACAATATACTTCGACCATATACTTCATTTAATCCATGATAGGGCTTAATTTTGGGATATGCGCACTCATTGATATGGTTATAAGTACACTCAAATGTCTATCCCATATCCACACCTCTGAAAAATGACCACATACCCACACCACTGGAAATGCCTAAATATCTATATGTGGTTAGAGCTTAATCCAGGATAGTTTATCCATGTCTTCTTACTCATTGTTGTTCCAAGATGGTCTAATGGGAAAATACCTAACTCATACTCTCTCTTTTTTGTCAACAAACACGAAGTATGTGTTTCAGAAAAAAAGTGAATGTTTACTTTTCATAGAGTCTTTATCAAACAAAATAAAGATATCGAAAACTGTCTTTCCTTAATTTCAATTGTCATATTGATGTGGTAATTTCTATTTCTTACTGTTATTGGACAAACCAAAAATTTATGTACTCGATTTGTATTTACCCTTTACTTTCAACTATGCGTGGATATTGATTGCTTTGAGTGTTAATTTTTGGGTATGGGTTTAGTTGGGTTATCTAATTTCGCTTTTTACTGATGATCAGACCAATCTTTCACCTGTACCAGCCCACAACCCATCTATTTTTAGTCTAACTAATTTACTTTATTTATGTTATTACTCTCATCTCATACTCAGTTATCCCATTCTAGAAGCATGGAAACGTGTCCTGTAATTGTGCGAGTTGGTAGATACTGTTGAGCATGAGTCTCACGTTATGCGGCTTATTTACCCAATTGGTTTGACTAACTGTATCTGAACTTGGGTGTCATCAACATATTAGCTGCTTGGGTTGTTTCTTACATCATCATCATCACCACCACCACCACCACGGTCAATTGTTGAATATTATTATTTCTTTCAAACTTAGGAGCTCATCTATGGTTCATAAAGCTTCCTTGGAGAGGTTACGTCATTTTATCTGCTTATGGGTTTTTCGTTTAATACAAGAATACATCAAATAGTTGTTTGGTTCATGCAAGACCTAGCTAATTTTTAGGATAGATTTGACTTTGTTGACATTTGTGACAGGACCTGCCTCGATCCCCCTGGGACCACCCGGGGACGTACCCTGCTCCCGTCTGACACACAATCTCAGATACCAATTTTACCCTTAGAAAATTTCACATGCATAAATATCCATAATTAAGTCATACATAAATCCGAAATCAAATAGTGTCAGACAAGGAATAAATTCTAAATACTAATAGTGAGCACAACTTCTAAGAATCCCCCACATGCCGACCTACCCAACAGTGGGGTTCAGGTGCGCAACGTCAATCTATACCTCTGCCTCGGGATTCTCGTCCACCTCAGTAGCACGGATTGGAGGGGTCAATAAAACAATTAAGGGTGAGTGGGCTAGAAACATAGTTTATAAAACAGTTTAAACATACGATAAATATACGGGTTTTACCCCTCTGTTTTCCAAAACATGCATGCATCAGAATCGAAAACCATAATAGTATATCATATAAGCATAAACAGAGTAATATAATCATAATCATAACATCAGCCGCTGCACTATACATCCCAACCCGGACATCCCAGATGTCTGAAGTCCCAGACATCTACTAAGGTCATAGTCCCAAGGCTACGTGTGCCACCCAGGGTCTCAATCCCGAGTCCAAGATCCCAAACCCAGTCTGGGTATGACATCCCAGATCCCTGACGTCTCAGACGTCCAATCATAGTAATCCTACTCCTGAGTCACTCTACGGTCCGGTCCCTCCGTAGAATGACCCCTCGCAAGCAATGCTCCGTGACCACTCCTAAGTACCAACATCCGGAGGAGACAGTATCACTAGGGTAGGTCTATACAGTGTAGAACTAAAGAGAATCATCGAAATCCGTATATATATATATATCTATCTCTCTCTCAAAACAGTGCATAACTAACCAGACAGGTCTCATGCCCAAAACCGCGTAATACGTGCAAGAATAATGACTCTAGATAATCAAATACTTTGATTTAATCATATAGATATAGTAATTAAAATAGTTATGCACGCAAAAGTTTAAACGAAATCAAAGGCGCACTCACAGTCCGGTCCCACCGCTAACTGAACGTATAAACCTGTCCCGGTGCTAACGTACTATCCTTGTCATGTCCAAAGTACACATAAAGGTCACTATAAGTCTCTACATCTCAATCATGAAGCCCTAGAATGAAACCAGCCCGGGAAGGCTTTCTGAACACGCTTCTCGAGGTAATAAACCCTATTTTGACCCACCTAACGATCTCCGATCGACACGAAACCATTGTCATTGGATCTGTATCGTCGAAACCTAAAAGATGGTGATGGTCCCACCTCGAGTACTGTTCACATGTACCCCCACTTTCCTGGTCAACGCACTGGTCAACCTTGCTACAGTACCTAATGACGTCATTCCTGACATGTGTCAAATGACACGTGTCACTTTCTGGCCGGTTCCTACCGAAAACTAGTAACTAGGTCGCCGTGACCCAGGGCCATGACTCGACCAGAATTTCCATTTCCAGCCACCATTTTCAGTGAAGTTTGATCCTATGGACTTGTCTAAGCCTACACTACATGTCTATGAACTCAAAAACTAGAAGAAAGGCCAGGATCTCTACCTCTAGATCGAAGGTTCACGACCCAGTTTTTCCAATCGTCTTCTCCGTCACGCCAGGCTACGTCCAGCCTCGAAACTGGCCACCACAGACTCGTCATAGTCCCTAGAACACGACACAACAAACAAGAAGGCCCTCTACACGTCAAAACCGAGGTTTCGAAACTGGGAAAAACAGAGGAGGTTTCGGGTTTTCCGGCTTACCTCGCCATGTCTCCATCGTGGGTCTCCTAGTCAGTCGTCCAGGCCTCCCAACGGCTCTATCCCGGTGTTAGATCGAAGTATGGTTGTGTGGGTTGAACGATTTGGGCTTTTGGGCTGGTTGTGTCCTTATGGGTTTGGGTGGTGCTAGGGTCACAACACAGAGAAGATGATAATGGTGGTTGGTGATGATGATGATGATGATGAGGACGAAGATGTTAAACTGAGGTTGGGAATGAAGTTTTAGGGACGGTGGTGTTTCTATGAAAGGTGGGGAGGGTTTGTTCTTCACGGCTGAGAGAAAAGTGAGAGGGAGATGAGTGATCTGAATTTAATGAAGGAAACAGAAGATGGAATGAAGGGTGCAGATGAAATCCTGAAGGGGAAAATGGACGACTAGGGTTTGATAAGGGAAATAAAATATATTCAAATGGACCAATGTGACAAGATCCATGAATTAGGGAAAAGTAATGGTGGGATGAGTGACACTTGTCACTCATGCAAGGGTCCAGATTTAATCAATTGTTAATTCAGTTTTTAATATTCTATTATTATTTTAATTAAGCTCTCTGTTCGTACGTTTAATCAATTTTGCTCCTGTGACCATAACTTTTTCGTTGAACGTCCGTTTTTGACGTGCCGCCTATCTACGGACTCGTGATGTCCCGATCTACGTCACGATCATTGGTTAAAGTCCTAAATGTCTCTCAATTCAAAAGTCATATTTTTCCCCCTTCAGGGGAAAAGCATTCATTTTGTAATAAAATATTATTTATGAAAGTTCGGGTCGTTACATTTGGATGAACAGCTTTCAAAAAATTGAGTGATTTTTGTAAATTGGATGCTGAGTTTGGATATAGATTTTCCTGATTTATTTTATTTTCTCAACGTCCCAACAGCCAGGCATTAATATGATTAATATGATTGCTTCCCTACCCATTTTCTATCTTTTTTTTTTAGTTTTCTTTTTTGTTTGACCCTGTTTTGCAACAGTATTTATCTGCGTTTTTTTTTCTTTTGCATTATACTGAACTTGTGTTTAAGTTGATGGGATGTTATTTGCTTCTCTTTTTTTACATTGTTTTGGGATCAAATCACAGCCATTACTGCTCAAGATTTTTCTCCGTAAATTTAATTTTATGTTTGTATAGGAATGTGGGTATGCTTTGGCATGTATTTTTTTCTATATCAGTTAGTTTATATTACTAGGTCTTTTGTTAAGATCCCATAGACTTTAGATATAAAATAGGAAACAATCACAAGTCACAATTCTCAATCAGACAAAAATGGAGTCAATAAATGGAGATCTACCTCTGTTGTAGAATGGACTCTTGCATTATATTCATATTGTTTTTTGCCTCAATTCTGCTTAGAAAATCCTATATTATAAAATTTAGTTTGCACAACAAACTTAGCTCAAAAAATTTCAAATTATAGAATACTTGGTGGAAGATCAATCTACTATTGGTGCTTTAGCTTATTTCTTTTTCAATCTGGTTTTAGGCAAAGACTAATCCAGCAGTTGAAAGACTTCTCTAATCTCCATGCAACCTTTGGTCTTTGAGAGCTGAATCACTAGGGTATGTAATTCTAACTTTCCTCCTAACTAAAATGGATGGATTAGGATTGAATTCGTTGTATTTGAACAGAATTGGAAGATGAGGTTTATAGAAAAATGAGTAACGAACAATTTTCTATTTTGTGCATTCTAAGTGTTTGATGAAATGCCTTCAAGAGGATTTAGAGTGTTATGTTTGTTTTAGTAAGCTTATTATTCAGTATGGATTTTTTTTATTTGATTTTGTTGTTGTCTTCTGTGATTAGGTCACATTTTCGCTTCTTTGATTGGGTTTTTCTATTGCCTGTTAATTTATAAAGTTTGATGAAGGCTTAGTCAAACTTTCTTTGTTAATTTCCTTTCTTCTATTGATTTACAAGATTTGAGCTTTTTGGTTGTTTTTCTACAACTTGCAGCCTAAAGATTATTACGGTGGGTGAAAATTTTCGAGCTGCATCACTAGGGTATGTAATTCTAACTTTCATACTACCTGAAAGGGATGGATTATAATTGAATTCTCTGTATTTGAAGAGAATTGGCAGTTAAAATTTACTGAGAAATGCTTAATGAACAATTCTCTATTTTGTGTTCTGTAAGTGTTTAACGAAATGTCTCAGACACAATTTTGTAGAGTGACAATCATTATAATGATAGTTTTTTTTTTTTTTATTGTAGAGTGATACATATGAGTTCACACATTCTCCACACTTCTTGGATTCAATTAAGAGTGATGACATGATGATGCAATAATTTTTTTTGTTTCTCTCAATCTCTCATATTTATATGCTTGACTAATACCTTATCTAAATAGCTTTGTTTTTAGTACTATTTCTCGGAACCATCTAATTTCCTTCATTTTTTCATGATTATCTTCATTTTTTATGACTATAGAAAATGAAAAATAAGGAAGGTGTATGCGTGAGTTTTTCAACTCAATTAATGTTGCTGCTACGTAAGAAGGGACAAATTGTAGTTTCAATTTATATTGATATTGAGCTTCAAATAATATTTAAAATATTGGATCATTTTGGTTGTGTTGGATTATAATTTTCTGCCTAGGAGAAGGTTTCATCCTTCTAGCATCCCTTTTCGAATTCTATTGCTTTGTATTCAGTTATTTCAACAATTCCATTGCTTCAGTCTGCAATTTTATTTGACTTGCGCTGCTCATATGTGCTTCCAGTTCTGTTTTAGATTCGTTGGATTATAATTTTCTTGATTGCTAATAGCCAATTTTGGATTTACTGAATTTAAATAGTGTTATTTTTACTATCGATTGTAAAAATCTACTTTCAACTTATTTATTACGGAAATTTACTTTGAAAATAGTTTTTTTGACCCGCGGCATCGCGCAGGCTTCTTTCTAGTACATATACTAAAGCGCCTGCAGGTTTGGCACTACTTATAGAGCAGTGCACTGACCCTTCTACCTCAATTTTTTTTCAATCTCTTTGTTGTGAATAAAAAATTAACGTGTTTACCCTTATTAGACAGATGGCTTCATTTTGTGGTCGCCTTGCTCTATCCTCAGAATGTTCTTCTTTGTTCGTGAAGCGACCACACGCTTCACCTGTCTTCTCCATCAATCGTCCTCCGTTTTTGTTCTCTTCCCTTCTTCCCAGCCGACTGTCATCATCATACGCATCGTCGTCGTCTTCATCATCATTACCACATATGCGTTCTTCTTCAACCCTAACCCAAAAATCTCTCCTCCGACTCTCTGCTCCAATTTCATGTTCAATTCTTCTCCTTTTGATTTATCTTGCTTCTCTGATTTTAAATTAATCATTTAACATATGCGTTTGGGTTGTTATTTTTTTCATATTTAAGTTTGGGGTTTGCTTCATGGATGCGCCAATTAGGTTATTGGGATTGGGTTTGTTCACTAATTCTCTTCGTTGTTTTTTTTAGGGAGAATTGAAGAAGGAGGTATTGAAGATTTGAAAAGCTTCGATATTTTTCGGGGTAAGGTTAGCACTGAAAATTAAGATGTAAATGAATGTTAAATTTGAAAAAACAAATGAGAGTTTCTTTTCCTGTGTTTTGCAGTGGGTTGGGGCAGTCTGAATTGTTTGATGAGCGGGTGTTGTGTGTATGGCTTTTCAAAATTGGGAACAAGAAAGGATGATGATGAAGACTTACGATGGAATGGCAATCGTAAACTTCAAAATTGGAAAAATTGGCAATCTAATTTTAAACTTCAAAATTTCAATTTCTACATTTGGCTTATTAAGTGTTGTAAATTTTGTCTAGTGAAAATCGGTTGAGAGATGGGCTATAGATTCCATGAAATCTAAATTTTCAAGTAAACTTTGGTTTCAATTCTATAGAAAACCTCATCAAATTGTTATTGGGATTAATTTTCATTATTTGACAGGACCCACCCCCAATCCCCCGGGATTAAGAGCTAAGTCCTGCTCTCGTCTAACTTACGCGTGACACGAAGGCTAAATCGACGTCCAACCTCCAGGTGACACTTAAATCGAACAAGGGATTTCCAACCAACCGGTCAAAACTTCAGGACTTCCTAGAGCGCGCAGACTCTACTGTGGATCGCATGTGTGATGTCGCCGTCTCTCTCAATCAACAGCCCGCACCGCAACAACCTGGAGGGTATCGAAAACATGAAAGACTGTGAGTGGACAAAAATGAAGTATAATGACAGGACCCATCCCAATCCCCCCCGGGATTAGTGCGGGATGACCCTGTTCCCGTCTGACACGAAGTGTCAGACAAGGGATATTTCGGACCTTTGCCCTCCCGGACTATCAGAGTACGCCAGGATCCGGAGGAGGTATGTGATATCTCGATCTCTGCTACAGTCCACATCCGCTGTCAACCTGAAGGGCAGTCAAAACATTAAAAACTATGAGTGGACAAAAAAAAGTTTATAAAAACCTTTTAACGAAGACATTTGTACCCTTCACTAAAAAGCATGCATGCATTCAAAAACCATTTATCCAAAATAAACCATATGTGGGAACTAAGCCCAAAACCAAGGTTGAAAGAACCATGATGAAAATGACCATACGGGCCACTGCCCAAATCCACAAAGAAACCAATAAGGGACTCAGCCCGAAACCATAACCATACGGAAATCAAATACACGAGCCACTGCTCAAATCCTGTGCACACCTGTGCACACCACATATCATATATCATATTTATATCACATACATATATATAAGTCACACAACCAATCCTGTCACGGTATCCAAAGCTACGCGCGTGCTACCCGGGTCTCAATCCTAGTCTTCTCAAAGTCAAGGTCAATGTCCGCAGACCACTGACCCTACCCGAGGTAATAGTAACCATAGCCTTCCTGAGAGTAAGGAACCCAACTGGGGGGTGACTCCACTCAGTCGGTGCTCCGTGACTACTCCGGGGTCCACCCAGGCCAACGACCCTCCCCGGAGGAGATAATAGAAGTAAAGGAAGGTATATGAATACATATATATACATAACATAAACGTTCATGCCCGGTTCCCTTGAACCGTCATGATCCATAACATCCATTAACCAGGCCATTACCGGTTCCCATAAACCGTCATGTACCACAATGACCTGACAAAAGTTCATGCCGGTTCCCATAAACCATCATGAACCACAATGACCTTTCCAGAGTTCATGCCGGTTCCCATAAACCGTCATGAACTTGGAAATCCATCTAGGGTCCCTGACCCAAAATCATCAGTGTAAAACAACTGGGTCTCGTGCCCGAATATATGACTCAACTGGGCACCGTGCCCGATATCTAAGGGTCAGTCACGACTCTGATCATAGTGATGCGTGCAACCATCCATCCAGGACCGCCCTCAATCCTGGTATGTCGCTGTGAACGAATCAACTGACGCGACCACCATAAGATCATGGTGCACTCCTCACCAATCGCTATCCTGAACCGTCAGCACTCCGAAGTCGAGCCTCCTCAGGCTGCCCGACCACGAATCGTGCATCGTGACCTCTCCGGAAGGAACACATCCCAATCTGGAGGCGAGCGTCGTATCGTCGATCGCCGTGCACATAGCACCCGTCGCGACCACGATTTAGACCTGAAGGTCGTAAATAGCGTCATATGCCCGAGACAAAACCAAATGGGTCTCATACCCGAGTTTATCTTTTTAGAAATCCAAAACCTTTACATTTAAATCAATAAAGAAATACAGACCCGTATAAGCACCGTATAAGGCCGAAACCACGAAATACGTGCTTACACGTAACCACATACAAATGCACCCATGGCATCATCAAACATGTAATAAAACATATAATAAACATTTACGCATGCACCAATTTAGAAAACAAGGTCCACTCACTGACCGTCCGAGCTGCCGCCTCGATTTGCGTGCCATAAGGCTCTCCGAGCCGATCACCGTCACCGGGACTCCCAAACCTGTCCAAATCGATTTAGAAGGTTACTAACTACTTAATTAACCTCCCACTAAAGCCCCATAATTTTCCCGTATTTTTAACTATTTTTAATCCCGAACCTAAACCTTCCGATGCCCCGAAACATATCGAGACGGTGTCCGATCGACACGAAACCAGTCCCAAAATGTTCGTTACATCGAATAGATGATTTCGTATGTTGGAACCTTCCCAAATTCTCCTCCGCGCGCCCACACGCGCCGCCTGAAGTGGCTGCGCGTGGGCTTTACGCGCCGCTACAGTACCCGTCTTCTACTTCGGTCAGACCGGTCCGAACCGGTCCGGTCCGGTTTTTCCTGCAACTGGACCGGCGTAACCGGTCCAGGTCTCCTTCTCCCTCATTTTCAGTTCGTTTGCTTCCATTCCAATTCCTAAATTCCTATTTTCAAGTTTCCTACCTAACTCAATTAACAAAACGACCTAAAACCCCCTAAATCGATCCCTAAAAATTAACCCCCACGGCCCCTGTTTTCCGATTCCGTCCCCAGGCTTCACAGCCGTCAACCCCCATTCAAAACCATCTCTATACACCCTAAACAATCTAACAAACATTCCCTAATCAACCAAAACTATCCATAATGTAAAAATCGACAAAATGGGAGATTTGGGTCTAACCGGGTACCCGTTCGGGTTTGGGTCTCCACCGTGCACGGTGGCTTCGTCCTGGCCGGCCACCACGCTTCACCGGTCCTCCTCTCCCCCTCTGGTCTCTTTGTCATGATCATAGGGTGAGTGTTGGATGTTTGGGTTGTACAGATGAGAGAAATGAGATCGGGGAAATGAGTTTGAAATGAAGAATGATCGATGAAGGGATGGTATGCATGTATGTGTGAGATTGGCCAGTGGATGGGTGACACTTGTCACTCATCCATTGGCTATCTAAAAAGCTGGGCCCACCAGAGACAAAACTGCACTTTTTGTCTCGTAAAACGTGTCGTCGTGAATAGTAACCTGGAACTTCCGTGAACCGTAATTTCGCCGTCGAACGTCCGAATTCGACGTACTGCCTGTCTACGGATTCGTATCGTCCCCATCTACGTAACGGTCTTCGGCCCTCGGCCATCGGACCTCCTAGTCAAAAGTCAACATTTTGACCCTTTTAACCAAAATTACTAAAATGCCCCTAAACTTCCGAACGTCATAACTTCCTCCTCGAATGTCGGAATTGAACGTGCCACCTGTCTATGAACTCGTGACGTCACGAACTACGTCACGGTCATCGGTCAAAGTCCATTTGACCGCCCGATTGAAAAGTCAACGTTTTGCCACCACTAGGGGCAAAACGGTCATTTCGCATCGTTCGTCCGATTTCGCCCAACTAATCACGGATTAGCCTCACTAACCGTGATTCGTCACTAATCTAATCCTGGAATTCGGGACGGGTCGTTACATATAAGTTCAAAAACAGTTATCAGAAACACAATTTATACCCTCCATTTGAAAACTAATGCATGCATATCAAAACCCATGTCATAAAACCATTCTATATTCAAGGTATTCAAACCATTTAAGAAAAACCGAACTCATTTTCTTTTTCTCAAATCCCGGGCCTCAACCCAAAATTATCAAAATCCATAACATCTGGGTCATTGCCCAAAACATCGGAAAACCATTATTGAAAACCATCATCATCAAGTCTCAGTGAAAACCAAAACACATTTATCATCCATTTCAACCAATCGAACCTGCTAGATCTATCTGAGTCTTTAAACTCCCGAGTCTTAAACTTAATCTAGGCATCAATATAATCCGAGTCTTTAAACTCAATTTGGGTCTTTAAACCCAATACGGGTCCGCCCCCGTCATAATCATATCCGGGTATTTACACCCAATAACCAGATCCTCAAATCCAATCCAAAAACCATTTTAAAACCATTTCCAAATCCATGTCCAAATCCGAATTCGAAATCGCCATTTCGAATTCCAAACCGAATCCGAAATCAGCATCCTGAATCCAAATCCAGAATCATATTTATCATCCATTCCCAAATCCGAATCCGAAACCATCATTCCGTAAGCTGACATCCGGAATAATCATTCCGAACCCAAATCCAGAAATCCACTTTCAAGTTCTGAAACCGAATCCAGAATCGTCATCCTGGAATCCATTTCTAAAACTCGAAATCTCGTTTATCAAAACCACTTTTCTGAACTGGGCTTCAAGTCCGAAATCACTTTCCAAAATCCATTTTAAACCATTGAAATCAAATCATATTTATAAATCGAAACCTCGTAAAATGCGCAATTCCATAAATATCTCGAAAACCGTGCAAAATCGTAAACCATCAAGATCATAAAACAAATCATAGAATCACATGTAGAAAACATATAAAAACGTATATGCATGCATCATAAGTTAGAAAGCAAAGTCCACTCACAGACCATTTCGCCGCTGCCTCGATACGTATGCAATTACGCTTTTCCGGCCAATCTACTATCATCGGCTTTCCCAAACCTGTCCAAATCCCATAATAAGGTCACTAACTAATTTATTAAGCTTCTACTAAAGCCCCGTAATTTTCCCGAATTTTTAACTATTTTTAAACGAGCCCTAAAACCTTCGGACATCCCGAAACATATCGAGACGATGTCCGATCGACTCGAAACCAGTCTTAAAATGTTCGTTACATTGATATATCATTTCATATGTTGGACACTTCCTCAAAATGTGTGCCACGTGCCCACACGCGCCGCCCAAAGGGGCTGCGCGTGGGCTTCATGCACCTGCTACAGTATCACATTCAACTTCAGTTCAACCCGGTTCAGACCGATTCGAACCAGTCTCTGCTTGCGTGGCCGGTTTTCATCCAATTTCAACCCGTTTTCAATCCTAATTAGCCCATTAGTTTCGTCCTTTCATTCCTAACCAAATCACCTGATCAAAACATGAAATTCAGGGCTAGAGATTACCTCCCAAATCGACTTTCTGAGTTTAAATTTCCCTCCGTCGTATCCTAAGGATTCCGGCCACCATAGGTCTCCTCTGCAAGCTCAATAGCTCTGTTTTGAACTCCATAACAAATTCCAATAATCCAAACAAGTCAATAATCACGAAACCAGATTTCAGCATGTTTAAATTCAAACGAAGGTTTCTTGGTAACTCACCTTACCGTCGACTTTAAGCCTCCAAACCCGGCATGTTCGACCCCTTGGACCTCCAATAACACTTTCCCATCAACAAAATCGATCAAAACCTTGTGAGAGCATGATTACCATTTTTGGACCTTAAACAAAATTCCTCGAACACTCTATCTTACCTCCATCGTTGTGCCTCGTCATGGCCATTAGGCGACTCTCCACACTTCTTTTTCTTCTTCTGATCACACAATAAAGGCAATAACTGAAATTTGAGGGAAAATAGGACACTTGGATCACACAGGTACTCTGAACCTCTGTTTGCCAAGGGCTGAGAACCACCGTCCACGGCGGCTCACGGTGAGCATGACACGATGCTCGTCTCAACCGCCTCTCCATCTCTGATTCATCAATGACGGGTAAGGGGATCCTTGTGAGGACGATTTGGGGTTAAGATCATTCAAATTTTTCTCTGTTTTCACTCTCACCCGTGCACACACACTCACTCTATTTTGAAAGCAACTGAAGGCGGTGAGGAAGGGTCTGCAGCCGTCCAGACCCAGCTAGGTGTCCAAAACCTGGTGGTCACTTCACCGAAAAACAGCCAAGTGTCCTGGTATCATTAGGCACACAGTCCAAGACAGCCAAATGACCATTTTACCCCTGCCTTGCAAAATTACCATTTTGCCCTTTGTATTCCTAGACCCGTAACTCCGTCATCCGAACTCCAATTGTCTCATGTCGCCTATCGTTGTAATCAGGGGATCGAGACCTACCTAACGGCCCTCAAATTACATGAAAAATCCATGTCGTTTGAAAAGTCAACAAATTGCCCCTTTTTAGCTAAATTACCGAATTGCCCTTGAACTTCCGAACATCATAACTTCCTCCTCGAATGTCGGAATCGGACGTGCCACCTGTCTATGAACTCGTGACATCCCGAACTACGTCACGGTCATCGGTCAAAGTCCATTTGACAGCCCAAACAAAAAGTCCATTTGACCGTCCAGACAAAAAGTCAACATTTTTGCCCATTCTAGGGGCAAAATTGTCATTTCATACCGTTCGTCTGAACGCAACCAACTAATCACCGATTACCTTTACTAATCCGTCATTAACCACTAATCTAATCCCGATCTCCGGGACGGACTGTTACATTCTTCTAGGTTAGAGTGGTAATCATGAACTTCATCACCCTCTTTTGGATGCCTTCATTGGCCTTACTATCATCTTCATCATCATCATCATCCCCGAACTTCATCATCATGGCCATCAACTAGATCATTTATAATCCAACAGCCGACAACCCTCAAGACTTATGCATCATCAAGGAAGTTCAGGATTTACGATGGGACAGATATAGGACTCAAGACTTATGCATCATTTATCTCAGTTATGTACAGATATAGGAAATCTTCAACCCTCTCTCCAATTGCTTGCAGGTATGTACTGCCTTTTTCTTTATTCTTTCGAAGAAAATGTTTTTATCTCAGTTATTCAGTTTGAATCCTCCATAAATTGATATGGAATGATTGATTTAAGCTGGGTATTTCCACTTTCCAGAGATCTTTTATTTTCCAGTCTGTTGGGACACCTGTCTGTTAAGTCGATCTTGCTCATTTTTCATTTAATCTCACTTCAAATTTCTTCTCTACACGAGCACGGCCATCAGACTCAAAAATCTTTGGAATCATCGTTTTCCTTCTTTTTAATCGAACCCATCGTCTTCACTAAGCATCTTCCATCATCATCTTTGAGAGTCTTCATCGATCCCATCAATTTTGTAGTCCCAACTCAAACTCAATCTCATGGGTGAAGTTTCAGGAGAGGAAAATTAGGTAGATTTTTTTCTCTACTTTTTTGCTAATTTTATATGGGTCTGTATTTTCGTCTTTGTGGGTATAATACGTGTACTTCTCTGTTTGAAACAGGGTCTCAGACTTCAATCTCTTTTGGACACCGAAAATTGAGTGAGAACTTCCTTTTTTCCGATCTTCTCTACTTCATTTTCTATTTTCTTTGAGATTGAGTGTTGGGCAAGATCTTTGATTTTCTCTTGGACTTCGTTTTCTTCCGTTTTCTGCTTGTGTTTCTTTTGCCGGAGGAATGATGAAATATAGTAAAGTTCTAGCTCTTGGTTAATTAATTTATTACGATTCTGTTAAATTGTTGGGTTAGGTTTGGTGGTCTGATTGTTTTGTATGTCAGGTTTTGGGAAGGGTTGAGTAGGAGGAAAGATTTCATTTTGGTTTTGGGTAATGTTCAAGTAAATTTTGTTTGGTTTGAATTTCTTTAGGTTTGTAGAGCAAGATATTAGCTTTTAGTTAATTCATGATTACGTTAGATCATTGGGTTAGATTTCATGGGTTGATTTTTTGCAGGTTGGTTTTTAGGAGAGTTGAGGAAGAAGGAGAATCAGCTTTGGTTTTAGGTGATTTCTCAGGTAAAATTTTATTTTTGTTGCCAATTAAGTTGGTTTCAATTTCTTAAGATTTTTTGAAATAGATTTTTTGAATTTTTTTCAAAATTAATTTGGATTCCACAGTTTAGTCAGGTTCACGCTATGTTCCAATCAAAGACATCACAGTAAGAACTGGCTGATCTATTTATTTATTCTACAAAATAATCAAAGTTTGGAGGTAATATGTCATTTGCAGCTCTTAAAATGCTAAATGGTATCAAGTTATGGTGTCAAGAGACAATGTTTACGATTCTAAGAGTATGTATATGTTACCCATAAACGGTTATAATATTCATCATTTGTTTTATGATAGTTCTTTTGGTATCTCTTTAATATTGTGATGATCTTCTTTGCTTACAAGTTTCCAAATAAATCTTAATTTTTCTATCATTTGCCACTTGCTTTCGTTGGTCATTCTCTACTACTTCTCGATGACTCTGCAGATTCTGGTTGGATATGTGTTTACACTCAAGGATTGAAATATCGATATCGACGGATATATCGCTCGTCAAATTTACGGATATCTCACCCCAAATATCGGTATCAATATCGATATCGATATCGTTTACGGTCAACAAAAATGACGGAAATTCGATCTAAAAGTTGGAAATTTAGAATGAAACTTTGGAAAAAACTTAAATATCCAATAATAGTTATATATGACTAATTAAAACTATAAAATGACTTTGATATAATAAATATATGATGAATAATATGATGTAATATGATTCTGACGATGACTAATAATATAATTAAATATAAACATAAATTGAAGTGAGTTACTATAATTGAATGTTAATATATTAAAAACATAACAATAAATATACAAAAATTCAATGTAAAAAAAATGATAAAATAAGTTTAAATATATTTAAAATTGGAAAAGATAAAGATGAAAAAATAGGATCAAACTTTGTTTAAAAATTGGAAGTAATTGATATATTTAAAATTGGACAAAAAATGAAAAAGAAAAAAACCCGAACTTTGTTGAAAAATGGAAAAAATGAATTCAAATGGATAAAAAAGGAAACAAAATGAATTCAAATGGATAAAAAAAGGAAAAAAAATGAATTCAAATGAATAAAAAAGGAAAAAAAGAAATGAATTCAAATGGATTAAAAAGGAAAAAAATAATTGAATTTAAATGGATAAAAAAGGGAAAAAAAGAAATGAATTCAAATGGATAAAAAAAGGAAGAAAAAAAAAAGTAGCTTATGGCTTAAGGGGGGTCGAACCCAAGACCCCTCAACTGAGAAACAAAAACCCAACCAACGCTGCTAGCCAGCGAGTTTGTAAATTAACTAACGCCAATCATATAAATATAAACAATAGAAGTCATCCCCTACCTCCAGCCGGGTCTGCAACCTGGGTTTCCCGACCCGACGGCAAGACCTGACTCAATCTTCTTCGTTTTACGTCCGATTTTCACGATTTAATTGTGCATCTTCATCTTTTTTATCCCAGAAAAAGATCTGTAAGCTCAAAACTAGAAATCATGTCGAAAGTTTGGCCAATTTCTTCCCCCTTTCTTATATGCCGCCAGCTGGAAATACCGATATATCGGGTGATATATCGGCGATAGTGACGATTTTTCAATCCATGTTTACACTGGGCAGGAACAATGTGCTTGCTCTTACTTTTGTCTTTTGAGAAGGGAACTTGCAATTCATCAACATGGATGCAAGTGAGTAATTAAATAACTGCAATCTGAAAAATTATACAATCATTCCCTATGAATGAAAAATTACTTGGTGAACAGTTTAGTTAATCTGGATACTTTATTGTCTTTCGGGCCACTGGACCCATTTAGGGCACAAGAAAATGTTGCAAAATAATGAGCAACTTTATGGTTAATGTTTTTGCTGTTGTGAGTCATGAGAACTCTTTTACAAACACACGTACTAAATTAATTGCACGAGAATTCTACTTTTAATTTTCTGATTTTAATATGTATTGCTTTTTTTTAAGACCCGTGTCCTGGAGGGAACGGTGAATGACCCCACATTCCTGCAAGGGGGGAATGGTCTAGGAGGGGAATGGTGGTGTGCCTTACAGGTGTAGGCACATACCTATCTAGCGTGAGGCCTTTTGGGAGCTTAGTGGCTTTGGGTTCGGTTGAAACTCCAAAGTTAAGCGAGTTGAGGCTGGTGCAATTCCATGATGGGTGACCCCCTGGGAAGTTGCACCGTGAGCTCCCGAAAACAAAACCGTGAGGGCAAGGGCAAGGGCAAGGAGGCCCAAAGCGGACAATATCATGCTAGATGAGTCGGGTCTTGACAGAGAAGGGTTGGGTCCTGACAGAATGGTATCAGAACTAGACCCCGGCCTGGAAGTGTGCCAGCGAGGACGTTGGGCCCTAAGGGCGGTGGATTGTAAGACCTGTGTCCTAGAGGGAACGGTGAATGATCCCACATTCCTACAAGGGGGGAATGGTCTAGGAGGGAAATGGTGGTGTAACAGGACCGTCCCCTAAGGGACATTGACAACTATGCGCGGTCCTGCTCCCGTCTGACAAGTCGACTGAGGTTCCCAAATTACTCTCAGCACTTGCCAAACAAGGGATAGCCACACACGTACTCACTCATGCCTCCGCCTCTCGATCAGCCTCGATCAATGTGCCACGACCTGGAGGGTCAATAAAAAACACAAAAGGTGTGAGTGGACGAAAATAAATCAGTTCTAAAACATGTTACAGAAAAGACATTCTACCCTCCACGTAAAACCAATGCATGCATTCGAAAATCCTTTCATAATTCATTTCATTTCCAATATAAGAAAATCATGTATGAAAATCAAAATCATTTTCCTTTGCTCAAACCTCGGCCTTAGCCTGAAACCATAAACACGGGGCCTCAACCCAAAATCATGAATTAAAAGACAAGTACATAAAATAACCCAAAATCCATCAAGTCATATAAATCGGGCTATTGCCCAACACATCCAAAAACATTAGAAATCAACAGTAATTCACAAGTCAATCAATCTGCTGGATCTCAAGTGCGTCCGAGTCTTTAAACTCAAAACCATGCGCATAATCAGGCCTTCCTAGGATATCAATGAGTCTTTAAACTCAAAGCATAATCAATAGGTCTCGGGGGATATCACAATAACCGAGTCTTTAAACTCAAAACATGTCAATCAAGGGCCCTCTCCCGTCATCAATCAACCGGGTCTTTAAACCCAAAACATGATCCAGCAATAGTAAACCAATTTCCAGAATCCATCGTAAACCAATCTCCCAGAACATGATCACAACAAATCCAGAATCCATCGTAAACCAATTTCCCATAACATGATCGCAACAAATCCAGAATCCATCGTAAACCAATTTCCCAAGTCAAATCCGAGATCACACTTCATCGAAATGGAACTCATGTCCGAATTTCACATTCAAATCCCCAATCATATCCGTCATCCATTCCCGAATCCGAATTCGCAATAATGATTCCGTAACCCGGCATCCGGTACCATCATCCCGAACCCAAATCCGGAAATCCACCTTCAAGTTTCTGAAACCCGAAATCTCGTTCATCAAGGCCACTTTTATGAACTGGGCAGCAAGCCCGAAATCGATTTTTCCAAAATCCGTTTTAAATCTTTGAAACCAAATCGTATTTCAAATACCAAATTCAAATCACCAAAATCACGGTCAAACCACAACATACTCGAAATCTCGTAAAACGTGCAAATTCGTAATATTCTCGAAATACGTGTCAAAACCGTAAATCATACTCACAATCATAGTCAAAATATCATCAAAACATGATAGGCAAAAATCTTATAAAATCACTCATCAAACTATCATCAAAGTATCGGAGAAATCATAGTCTCGAAATACGTAAAATACGATAAATCACATCGAAAACGTGCATTCACGTAAAACAGAAATATCATAAATATAATCATAAAATCATATATAGAAACATAAAACAAGTGAGTAAAAATGGTTATGCATGCTCGGTTAGAAATCAAAAGTCCACTCACACACCATCCATATCGCTAGCTTTTCGAGCTGCACGCGTTTCCTTAATTTTTGACATTTTTCAGGAATCTCGAATCCTGTCCGAAATCATTCTCTAGGGTCACTAAGGACTCAAATAACATCATACTAATTTCCCATAATTTTCCGGGAATTAAATAATAATTAAAAACGTAACATAAACCTTCGGACCCTCTAAACAATATCGAAACGGTGTCTGATTAACTCGAAACCAACTCCAAAATGTTCGTTACATTGCATAGAACAAAAGTCGTGTTGAACTCACCTTGAGAATCGGGCCCACGCACCGCCGCAAGCGGCTGCACGTGGGAGCCACGCGCTGCTACAGTACCGGGTACTATTTATCGTCTCCGCCCGATTGACTGGTAAACGGGTCCGGTTGCCCGCGACTTGACCCGGCTGAGTTCCTATCAATTCCAACCTAATTTCATCAATTCATTTAGCCAGTAGGATCGCCATGTATCTAATTAGGGCTCTGTGACCTCAATTCTGTAATAACTTACCTTAATCCAGGCAATTCGAAGTCTAACTTCGAAGAACAGATGGGCACTGTCCATTCTTCAATCTCGACCAATCTCGATTGTTTTCTTGAAATTGATTCACTCAGAAGCTTCATGGGGTTTGTATAAACTTGTTTCTCATGTCAATTTCTCCCTTCAACTCCTCCAACTTCACGACTCAAAGCTCGATTTTCTTCTCGGTCACCAGGTCCATCCAGAGCCAAAACAGCATCAATTCTATTCCTTCTTACACTGGATCGACTTGAATTGATCCTAGAGAACTCAATGAAACCTCAATTTTCCTTGGGCTGGCCTACAATTCGAAATTGGATTCTCTCTCTCAAGGACCAGTTTCGGGTTTGAGTTTTCCTTTCAACATTTCCATCACTTTTCTTCCTCTCTCAATCTCAAATCGCTGTTCTTCCTCCCTAAGTCTTTTTCCAGTCTCATTTTCTCTCAATTCGTTCTTGGGAAGGTCAATCAAGCCATGGTCATCGGTCTCTGTTTTTCATTTCAAAAACACCCAATCAGTATCAATTTCCAATTCCCCTGACTGTGCACCTGTTCCAAACACACTAACACACACTTCCTTGTGCCACTAACCTGACTTTAGAGAATGACAGATGTCATTTGGTGGCATCACCATGGCTGAATCAGCCCATCACCGTCCCATTCCTTCTTCAATGGTTCAGTTACCATTTTGCCCCTACTTTGACAATTTACCAAAATGCCATTCACACTTCTAGACCCGTAACTTGGTCATCCGAACTCCGATTGACGCGTGTCGCCTGTCTACAAACTCAGCGTCTCGAGACCTTCTCAAAGGTCTTCGAATTACGTGAATAGACCATGTCGTTTGAAAAGTCAACAAATTGCCCCTTTTAAACCAATTTACCAAATTACCCCTGAACTTCTGAACATCATAACTTCCTCTTCGAATGTCGAAATCCAACGTGCCACCTGTCTATGAACTCGTGATGTCTCGAACTACATCACAGTCATCGGTCAAAGTCCGTTTGACCGCTCGAGCCAAAAGTCAACCGTTTGCCCGATTCTATGGGCAAAATCGCCATTTTCTTCAACTTTTTCCAATGTCCGGATCGTTACATGGTGTGCCTTAAAGGTGTCGGCACATACCTATCTAGCACGAGGCCTTTTGGGAGCTCAGTGGCTTTGGGTTCGGTTGGAACTCCAAAGTTAAGCGAGTTGAGGCTGGTGCAATTCCATGATGGGTGACCCCCTAGGAAGTTGCACCATGAGCTCCCAAAAAGAAAACAGTGAGGGCAAGGACAAGGAGGCCCAAAGCGGACAATATCGTGCTAGATGAGTCAGGTCTGACAGAGGAGGGTCGGGTCCTAACACTTTTTGACAGGACCCATCCCAATCCCCCCGGGATTAACGCTGGATGGCCCTGCTCCCGTCTAACACGAAGTATCAAAAAAGGGATATTTCCGACCTTTGCCCTCCCGGGATCCGGAGGAGGCATGTGATATCCCGGTCTCTGCTACAGTCCACATCCGATGTCAACCTGAAGGGCAGTCAAAACATTAAAAACTGTGAGTGGACAAAACCAAAGTTTATAAAAACATTTCCATAAGAAGACATTTGTACCCTTCACTAAAAAGCATGCATGCATTCGAAAACCATTTAACCAAATGGACCACATGTGGGAATTAAGCCCAAATCAGAAATAAACCAAGGTCGAAAGGACCATAATGAAATCGACCATACGGGCCACTGCCCAAATCCATAAAAAACCAATAAGGGACTCAGCCCATAACCATAAACATACACGAGCCACTGCTCAATCCTGTGCACACCACATATCAAAATCCATATATATATATATATATATCATATATACATATAAGTCACACCACCAATCCTGTCACGGTATCCAAAGCTACGCGCGTGCTACCTGGGTCTCAATCTGAGTCTTCTCAAAGTCATGGTCAATGTCCGCAGACCACTGATCCTACTCAAGGTTATAGTAACCATAGCCTTCCTGAGAGTAAGGAACCCAACTGGGGGGTGACTCCACTCAGTCGGTGCTCCGTGACTACTCCGGGGTCCACCCATGCCGACGACCCTCCCCGGAGGAGATAATAGAAGTAAAGGAAGGTATATGAACATATATATACATAACATAACCAGCCATGCCCGGTTCCCCTGAACCGTCATGATCCATAATAATCAATTCATATACATATAGACAATATCCTCCATGTCCGGTTCCCATAAACCGTCATGTACCACAATGACCCGACAAAGGTTCATGTCGGTTCCCATAAACCGTCATGTACCATCAACATAACCAGGCTTCATGCCGGTCCCCATAATCCGTCATGAACCACGATACCATATGAAGGGTTCATGCCGGTTCCCATAAACCGTCATGAACCTGGAAAACCATTTAAGGTTCCCTGACCTGAAATCAAAACCGTAACTTCGTCGTCGAACGTCCAAATTCGACGTGCCGCCTGTCTATGGATTCGTATCGTCCCGATCTACGTAATGGTCATCGGCCCTCGGCCATTAGACCTCTCAGTCAAAAAGTCAACATTTGGCCCTTTTAACTAAAATTACCAAAATGCCCCTAAACTTCCGAACCTCATAACTTCCTCCTTGAATGTCGGAATTGAACATGTCACCTGTCTATGAACTCGTGACGTCACGAACTACGTCACGGTCATTGGTCAAAGTCCATTTGACTGCCCGAATAAAAAGTCAACATTTTTCCACGATCAGGGGCAAAACGATCATTTCGCGTCGTTCGTCCGATTTCGCCTAACTAATCACCGATTAGCCTCACTAATCGTGATTAGTCACTAATATAATCTAGGAATTTGGGACGGGTCGTTACACTTTTAGTTGGATGGCCATGCTTTTGTGCTCTTTGTTTTAGTCTAGACCAAATTTTATGAAGTGGTTGGCACTGCTTAGTTTCATTGTGTGCTGCCTCTTTTATTGCGATTTTTAGAACCAAATTTAATTTCATTGTGTGCTCTCTATTCATAATTTAAGCTCTATTTTAATCTGGATGTTTTTAGTGTTTATCTTCATTATGTGCTGACTCCTTTATCAAAACCAAATTGAATGTAATGATTTGTAGCTTAGCCTTGAATTTGTTAACCTCTCAATCCCTGAAAAAGATATGTTTGCTCTACCTTTAACTTGAACATAATAACAATGAAAGCGATGTACAATATTTATAACTAAGCTCTTTCAACTTCTTAATCAATGCATTTCTAATATGAATAATGTTTTTGTTGTTGTAACTAGATTTGGTGAATATGTCCGTTCTGCATATGTGATGATATTCATGGACACGTTTGCTATACAAACTGTTGTATTGCTTAACGTAAGTTACTGCTTCATCAATTGGGATTGCATGATGTTCAATTTTGATGTTGATATACTTTTTATATTGTACTGCTCCATCCATTGGGATTGCATGATGTTCAATTTTGATGTTGATATACTTTTTATTTTGATTTAAACACGTAGAATTTACTTGATTGTTAATATTTTTATGCATGAAATCAAATTGACAGCAACATATTTCTCTCTGTATTTTGGAAATTGATTTGATTTTGATGAAGGGAGATTGATTGGTGTTGTCAGTTGTGTGCTTTTACCTTAACATAGATAAATGTATTTTCATATGGTTTTGAAATACTTCCTTTGTACTGAATCCTAAACCCAAAAATGATATTAGTGTGACATGTTTTCTTCTGTTTTTTGTTTTAATGGATTCTTTGTAAATTTTTGTATGTTCATTTTTTAGAAGGGTTGAGGAAGGAATTCAGGACTGGAGGAGAACTGTTGGGTTTTGGCAAAATTTGTTATATTGTTTATTACAAGGATTGGAGAAGAACTGTTGGCTTTTGGCAAAATTTTAGATAAATTTTTGTTTATGAAATTATTTACAATATGGTCAAATTAATTATACTGTTATTTATTGGGTTATGTAGGATCAAAATGAGGAATTTACTGGGTTCTGCGAGGAAATGAGAGAATTTGTAGTGAAAATTGTGGTTGAAAATTGTGATTGTATAAATCTCAATCACTACACATCCTCTATAATCAACCATATAACAGCGCGGATAGCCCTCACCATTTGGCCCAAAAGCCCATGGGCTTATGGAGGCCCGATAAGCCCGATGGACAAAAGCCCGGCTCAATCCGTTATGGGCTGTGGGCCTGCCCGGCCCGAGAGTTAGCGGGATGGGCTTGGGCTTATGGTGTTCAAACCCGATAGGCCCGATAGGCTCGAGCCCGATAAAACCCGATAAGCCCAGTCTGACCTCGTAATAAACCCGGGCCCATAAGCCCGACAATATAAAATATTTATTATTTAAAAATTAATACTCAACCCATTCTTAATACTAATATTTCAACCCAAACCCAAATCTCAGCCCCAAGCCCACCTAATTTATTTTAAAAAGCCCAATACCCAATACTCAATACCTAATACTCAATACAAACCCTAACCACTCCTCCACCTACTTAATAGGCCCAAAGTTTTTTGGACCCTTGAGTATTTTATTTTAACGAGACCACATTTTTGCACCCTTGAGTATTTTTTTTCATTATTAATATTTTTTTTTCATGCATATATTTTTTTGTAATTTTAAAATTTGAGACATAATTTATTGCAAAAGCCCACGTAAGCCAGATTTAAGTGGGCTTAATAGGCCCGACCCGAAAAGCCCGATATAAATCCGGCCCGATAAAAGCCTGTGGGCTCTTTTTTATGTCATTAAGCATGCCCGGCCCTATTCGCAAATTTAAAAATTATTTAATAAGCCCAACTCAGCCCGGCCCAAACCCAAAAAATTTAGGTCGGGCTTGCCCGGCCCGACCCAATATCGAGGCCTAAGCGCAGACCTTCCTATTAATATTCACTAAAATATTACAAATATTTCTCACTCTTTATTTTTATATTAAAACATTAAAATATAAATATACCGAAAAAATATTGTGAATACTGATATTTTCATCCAAGATTATTTTACATCATGGTAACCGTATGAGATTATCGATTACACCAAAGGAAACAACAGTTTTTTTTTTTTGGTTAAATAAGAAACAACAGTTCACGCTGCCTTGAAGCCACGTATTGCAGAGACGTGTTACGTGGCATTAAACGAGACGTGGTTGCTTTTTTCCTACGTGTCTGGCTCAAACGAGACGTGGTCCTTTTTTTCCAACGTGTCTGGCTCACATATCGCCAGAACCCTGCGAAGGTGGCATGCAGAAACTCTCTCTCCTATTAAACCAATCTCTACAAACCTCCATATATATTCCCTCCTCTCCTTTTGGTTTCTTCTGCAACTTAAATCCCAACACAAATTCAGTTTTTCACTCGCAGTTTATTTTTAAAATATATTGCAACATTTTCATCAAGCAATCAATGGATTCTCATATAGGTAAAAACCTATTCTCTATAAACTAGTTACTTAATTGTGTGCTGAGTGATCTTAAGTTTTTTTTTTTTAATCTATAAACTAGTTACTTAATTGTGTGCTGAGTGATCTTAAGTTATGGATTTAATCTGCATCACTGCATGTTAGGCAAAGAGGAGGACCACCATGAAAAGAAGTCGGTCTTGAAGAAGGTGAAGGAGAAGGCGAAGAAGATAAAAGAGAAGATAACACATGGCCATGGCCATGACCACGATCATGATCGTATCCCTGACGATCATGATCCTGACGAGGAAGACGATGAAGAAAACCTAGACTCCGAAGTGCATGGTGCAACAAGTAAGCTTTAGCACATTTTATTGTGTTACATCAATAATCATAATAAATTACTAAATTAGCCATGACCATATATGTGATTGTGTGCAGCAATTAGGAGCAGTGCTCCGGGACAAGGAGACATTTTGAAGGCTCCATTAGTCAACTTTGGAGACACGAAAGCCATGCGTGCCTGTGAGGATCCTGTACCAACTTTAGAGAGGACCGATCCCATGAGGGACTACGTCCCTGGGATCGTAAATCAAAATGCAAGGCAGCCTCGTTCTGTTGCATCAGGAGTGATCCTCATGCATGATGATGTTCTTGAACCAAGAGCCGCCAATTATAGTGGTTCGACAATGGGATTGGGGTCCGAAGAAATTCATGGGCACCAAAAGGTTAATTTTGGAAAAACATCAGTGATGGGTGAAGGGCTTCATAACCCACAAAACACCCCTGTTTCTTCTTCTGGAGAGCAGAAGTCAATGGTCAGTGACCTAGGTCAGACTTTCCTTTCTAGGAATGAAGAGCATTTAGGTCAACCTAGGGTCACAACCAACACCGACACTCCTGTTTCTTCATTGGGAGAGTATATGTCTCATTCCAATGGACCAAATCAGACTTCACCTTCTGGGAATGAAGGGTATTTAGGTCAATCCGTGGTGCATAAGGACGCGCCTGTTTCTTCTTTGGGAGAGTGCTCGTCCAAAGTCACTGACCCAAGTGATCAAACTTTTGGGGAGGAAGGATATTTAGGTAAATCCAGAGCGCACACCAATACCCATGTTTCTTCTCTAGGAGATCACAAGAGCAATGTCACTGTCACAAACCCAAGCCAGACTTTTGTTTCTGGGAAGGAAGGGCATTCCGGTCAGTCCAGGGTAAATTTGGACCGGCCGAGAGGATTCGAGGAGGATTCCGAAGCGCCTAAGGCCAATCCTTATGCCTATAGTCCTTCAAATTATCAAGCCAAAGTTACTAATCCAACTAATGCCGGTACTTATGCCATACATAATGCCGGTACTTATGCCATACATAATTACATTTATAATTAACTTGTTATTTAGCATTTATGGATATATAGATATGTGTTTTTGTTACAAAATTACAGATAATTGCATAACGTGTAACAGGTGGTGAAGAAATAGGAATTATCCCAATTCTTCACTCTCTTGACAAGGTGAATCTTCTTAGTGGAAGCCATGGGAAACCATCAAACCAGAGCAGCTGTACTGAGAAAATTTCATCAGCCACGTCAAGCATTGCTGACAAAGCGATCTCTGCCAAAAATGATGTTGCGTCCAAGTTGGCAACAAGATATAAAGCGGAGAGCGATCAACATCCAGATTTTAAGCCTCGTGCTTATACAGGTAATTTGACTATTATTTGACTGTTAATCAGCAAATTAAATAATTGACTACAGTGTCGAATACTATATATCTACAAATGATTTTTATACATATGACAGGTGGTGGAGAGCAAAAACGACACCAAAATTTGAGTACCGGAAGCCATAATCAGTTTTCTGCTGAAACTGACAAGCCTTCAAACCAGAGCAGCTACACTGAGAAATTGTCCTCTGCCACATCTGCAATTGCCGACAAGGCAATCTGTGCCAAAAACGTCGTTGCTAATAAGTTGGGATACGGTGGCGACAATGTACAGCATAAAAACGTTACCGTTCCGTCTAATGCAGGTACCGCCTACTAACTAAGATGATTTTTTACCATCTGATTCTGAGACTCCGAGTTAACATGTTTTGTACTTATGTTGTTAATATTTGATAGGGATTGTGGAGGTAGAAGTCATTGCAGCAGAGCAATGGCCTCCCCAAGAACAGAGCAACTATACTGAGAAAATTTCATCTGCGACGTCGGCCATTGCCGACAAGGCTGCCTCTGCCAAAAATTATGTGGCTTCTAAGCTCGGATATGGCGGGGATAATGTGAATCAACATCATGAAGCTGCAGTGAGTGCAGGATCAGGTCCGACTGATCAATATGGTAAGGGAATTGCAAGCACAGTTACTGAGAAGCCGACACCTGTGTATGAGAAAGTTGCTGGGGCAGGGAGCACAGTGATGTCAAAAGTGCACGGTGGTGGCTCCGGCGAAGTTGCAACGGGGGGTGATTATAAAACGAACACAGCTAGGAAAGACGAAGGAGTGTCTGTGAAGGAATATTTGTCTGAGAAGCTGAGGCCGGGGGAGGATGATAGGGCTCTGTCGGAGGTTATAACGGAGACCCTGCATAAGCGAAAGGCAGAGCAATCTACTAGGCCGAGAGGGAAAGTGACGGATTCGGTGGAGGTGACGAGGCAGCTGGGCCCTGATTATGGAACTGAAAATGTTAAGCAGTCTAGCTACGGAAAAGTTGTGGCTGACACGCTGAAAGGCGCTGTTGGTTCTTTGTTTGGGAAAGCAGAGGATCAGACAACCACCTCCTCCCCTTCTCAATCTCAGCAGTCGCTCGGCTCTTCGACCGGTAATAAACATAGTGAAATTTTTTTAAACCCCTAATTAAGCATGAATTTGATCAGAATATTTTCAATTCATCAGTACCTGCTTGGATATTTATTTTGATCCATGGCCTCAGGAATGGAAGGTTTCTCTAGTTCTGAAAAAGGGGAGACGGAGCACCGAGGGCAGGGCGTGGAGCGACGGAGACTTCAAGGGTCGGACAACTGAAGACGACGTCCATCAAGTTGTATTGGGGAATAGATCGAGTCAGGCTTTTTATTTGTTTCGAGTTTGAATTTTGTTTGTCACCCTTTGACCATGGTTGTGAATTTGAAGGTTTCTGTGACTTCCGTATCATGATTGTGAATTAGAAGGGTTCTGCAACTTTGGTATGTGTAATATGCGACGTCAACTCATCTAATCATCACAGTGAATGGTTTTCTGTATTTCAATTGTTTACAAGATACAACTGGTGGATCCTAATCTCTTCTAATTATTAAGCATTAACTTGGGTAACTTGTTTTTAAATTTTGTTGATTCTATATATATATATATATATATCCTCGGCAAATATCATTGTACACTATAAAACTTACTTGGGGATTATAAAATGGCTATTTTTATAATTAATTACAAAGTTTAATCATTGTACCTTAAATGGTTTTTTCATCATATTAATCCGTGGTTTTTGATGGTCGATGGTGGTTTTTCCCTTGAACTGTTAATTTTTAAAATTTTGAATATTACATGCAGAGTTGGTCTTCCATTCGATGAGGGACTTTTTGGTTCTGATTTTTTTTTTAATTATCTTGACGGTGTGCAAGTGTTGGTGTTTAAGTTTGCATAATCCTTTGACTTTATGGAAGATTTTAATCAATTACAAGATTTTGTCATATAATTTGGTTTCATCCAAGCACAATCTTTGTTTACGAACACTAATAGCAGCCCGAAACAAGAAAGCTTGAGGTGGCAGTATGGGGATGGGCGGTTAGTGGCAGTTGATGGTTGTTAAGGGAGGTTAGTGACAGTTAATGATGGTTGAAGAGGTCAGTGGTAGTTGACTGTTGAGGGAGGTTAGTGGCAATTGGGCTGGTTTCATGGCGCTAATTGTATTCACGGCTAGTGGGCTGTTTATTATTGCACTGTGATCTTTTGTAATCAGTTTGCTTATTTTTCTTTGGTTTGCTTTAGTTTTGTTTTGTAGGTGCCAATCTAGATACCTCTTACCGAGCCGGGTTTTGTTTAAGATGATGAGTGATAATATTTGTCACGACTCGAAATTAGTATGAGATTTATTCGAGTCAACCTGCACAATTAAAATTTCAGGTTATTTTCGTCAACCCGTTATGACACGTTTAATAAATGGGTGGGTTTCGGATCAACTTGTTGACCTGTATAATAACCTACTAACCCATTTTTTAAATGGGTAGATTTGGATAAAATAGAGTTCATGACACGATACGAACCTGACACGACACGACTCTTTACCAGTCCTAATCAACCTCCCCATTTTCCTAGATACACGGCTCTTAGATCGTAACAGTATAATCATCTCCATTTCATTGTTGAACACTGCAGTTTTTTCTTTTAATTAGGTTTTTATTGTAAGAAATTATTCCTAGTAAGATTTTTTTGGGCAGCACCTCAAGCTTTATTTTTATTCCCGTTTGAGGAAATATGTAATACTAATATGACACCTAGCTAGTAGATAGCATTAGTATTGTATTTTTTGTACCTATTTAGGTCGCAATTTTTTTCCATTTTGTTCTTATTCCTATTGTTCACATTTGTATTCATTATAGGTTGAATGTCTATCTCTTGTATTGTTTTTAAATGTTTCAATAAACCATCTCTTTTAACAACAACAAAAAATTTACTTCTTCAGTTAATTTGATTATTAAATCAACTGTTAAGTAGTGATGTACCATGCATATGGTCTATTTCCATCAAAGGCAGTTTTGGTGTTAAAGAATAATGATAAAAATACCTCCGGCCAAAGCATTTTCTTGCCGCTCCTAATTCCATTTCCATCAATGATTGAGTGAACACAGGTAACAACTGACCCATTAACAGTTTTTTTTTTTCCCTCAAGGGATTTCATTAGCTTGGCTCTTCCTTTTCGCACTACCCTTTTATGTTTGTGCTCTGGAATGAATAGTAACTAATTAAGAAGTTTAATCCTTAGAAAAATAAGATGCGAACATTGTCAATGTCAATTGTTATTACTTGTGCTCGTTATGGAATTCGGCGCTGCAAGAAAATGCGTTGGCATGACTCCTTTTTTAAAAAAAAATTTCTTCTTCAATACCAAAATTGACCTAAATGGAAATGGAACTTAGTCCTAACTCATGCCACATTATCCCGTAACGGATGAAATAACTCATGCCACATTATCCCTTAACAGATGAAATAACGGCCAAATTAACGTAAAGACTAAATTGATGTGATATTAAAATTATATGGAGTAAAATGATGAAATTGAAATTTTGTAGTCGACTTTGAGAATCACCTCTAAATTTTGGAGTACAAAATGATAGTTGCCCCAAAAAGAAATTTTATTAGATAACTAATAAAAGTTTAGTAGATGCAACATCTGTTTAACAAGCATATGTTTTGATAAAAGATGGAATAGATGTAATTCTATGCAGACCTAATAAACACAAATTAGGTTTTACATCTTTATCTTTTTTTATTTATTTACCTTCTATCTTTGATAATGCTGAAAAACCAATGAATCTGTCATATACTTTCTCAATCACTTCATTTTTTTTTTTACAACGATAGAAAAAGTCTGTCAGTCAGTTGATATTCAATTATTATACGTATGTTAAATAAGAAGTAAGAAAGTTCAATGATTATTTACCTTGTTAAAATACCAGACATCAGAACAGGAAAAAGTATTAAGCAAGTAGTTCCATCACAATTCACCATAGGCAAAAGATTTTAGGCCGTTTCTGTTCTTGTCGAGGCTAGTGGGTCGGATGTGGGCAATACTCTGCAAGGGAGGAAATCTTTTTGGTCAAGAATAATTAGGCGAAAGTGCAATATGAATATAAGTAAATCCCTTGTCTGATAAGGGTTGTCTGATGGGAGCAGGACTGATCCGGTTTTTCTTGAAAATTTGAGACAGGTCCTGTCAATTTGGTATCAGAGCTAGAATTTGAATCATTAGCAACCGAGTAGGATTTTTAAAGGATTTTATGAAGTTATTCGGCATACTCGTTTTGTGGAAATATTTTATAAATCGGTTAAATCTGGAATTTTGGGCCTAACTTGGATTATAAGCAAAGATATTGGTATGCATTAAATGATAATAAATTGAACTTAGTGTTCATACATTTTTTGACGATTCTTAGGAATTTCAAATTAATTTTAAATACTCGAATTTTATGAAGTTATTTGCTAGGGCTAAAATACTTCGGTTGATTCGACTTATGGGTTATGGTGATGGGTGACCTATGTGACCATAATCTGTGACCTTGATTTGTCATTTTTAAATAATTATTGATGTATTGAGAGAATTCAATGATTAACGATGAATTTGCGAACTTTGGAGTTTTTTGGTTTGGTTTGGTTGCCTATGATTTCCAACGATTTTATAGACATTATTTTAATATACGCGTTACAAGCCTGTGAATTAGTTCTAAGAATTGCTATATGTTGGAATAATTTGAGAATAAAGTGAATAAGGTTGTCAAACGACTATTGAATGGTTTTGTGCATTAGGATATTTGTAACGATTATGTGAATATATTAGTGATAGGGATGATGTGCTAGAAGAGATGATGATAATGTTATGAATATGATGATATGATTGTGTGGTGGTTATTATGATTGACTATTCATTATATATGTTGTTTTGATCTAGAATTTGGAAGTGGATGTTGAGGAAATAATAAATGTTATCGATACATGTTTTCTCGATATGCGTGCTTGGTTGCATTCTTGAACAAGTCTCTTAATTAACGCTTAGATATGGTGTGCTTGAGCGAATTACGGACAGTTTCAGACGTCGAGTAAAGCTCTAGATCTTGAGACCGGTATGCTGAGGTTATGACTCAGACGTCGAGGTAAAAGCTCATTTTCCTGAGTCGGTATTGATGGATAGTCTCAGACGTCGAGTTATAGCTCCCTTGCCTAGGTTGGTCCTTACTCGGACTAACACGACCCACCCCCAATCTCCCGGGATTAGGGGCTAAGTTATGCTCCCGTCTGACTTACGTGTGACACGAAGGCTAAACTGACGTTCAACCTCTATGTAACACGTAAGCCGGACAAGAGATTTCCAAAACGAACCGTCCGCAAGTATCAGACTTCCCAGAGCGCGCAAAATCTACTGTAGATCGCATGTGTGATGTCTCCGTCTCTCTAACAACAGCCCGCACCGCATCAAACCTGGAGGGTATCGAAAACATAAAAGACTGTGAGTGGACAAAAACAAATATTATGTTCTGAAAACAGGTTAAAGAAAAGTACATTTATACCATCCACGCAAAAACTAATGCATGCATATGAAAACCAATTCACAAAACCATTTCATATCCAAAACCATCAATAAAAACCAGAATTGTTTCTTTCCTCAAATCCGCAATTCAAATCCAGGGCCTCAGCCCAAAATCATAAATTCTCATCAAAGCACGGGAACTCAGCCCAAAACTCATAAAATCCAAATCATCCGGGCCATTGCCCAAAACATCTGAAAACTAGTGAAAAACATCAATCGATCAAGTTGTTGGATCTCAAGTGCGCCCGAGTCTTTAAACTCAAAACAGATGCGCATAATCAGGCCTTCCCAGGATATCAACGAGTCTTTAAACTCAAAATACAATCGACAGGCCTCGGGGGATATCACAATAACCGAGTCTTTAAACTCAAAACATATCAATCCAGGGTCCTTCTCCGTTAATCAACCGAGTTTTTAAACTCAAAACCAGATCCAGCCGTTTTCTTTTTCCGGGTCTTTAAACCCAAAACCAAGTGAAAATAATAGAAAATCCATATCCGAATTCGCAATAATGATTCCGTAAGTCGGCATCCGGAACCATCATCCCGAACCCAAATCCAGAACCATCATCCCGAACCCAAATCCAGAATTTCTCTTTCAAATTCCAAAACTGAATCCGAATCACTTTTTCGAAATTCAATTCCAAAACCGAAATCACATTAACAGGGCTTTAAGCCAAAATCACTTTTCCAAAATCCATTATACGTGTAAATCAAAACTATGATCAAATCACAATATAAATCGAAAACTCGTAAAACGTGCAATTACGTAATAATCTCAAAATACGTGTAAAACCGTAAATCATCATGATCATAATCATAACCATAGAATCCCGTATAGAAAATATATAAAAACATATATGCATGCATCATAAGTTAGAAAGCAAAGTCCACTCACAGACCATTCATGTTGCCTCCTCGATATGTGTGCACTACGCCGTTCCTGCTAATCCGCTATCGCCGGTTTTCCCAAACCTGTCCAAATCCCATAATAAGGTCACTAACTACTTCATAAAGCTTATACTAAAGCCCCGTAATTTTCCCGAATTTTTAACTATTTTTAACCGAGCCCTAAAACCTTCAAACATCCTGAAACATATAAAGACGATGTCTGATCGACTCGAAACCAGTGTCAAAATGTTCGTTACATCAATTATAACATTTCACATGTTGAACACTTCCCCATCAGAGGCCCCACGCGCCATCACACGTTGCCCAAAGGGGCTGCGCGTGGGCCTCACGCGTGATACTATTCATCATCTCCTTCCTCTCGCCAACCCGGTTTGAACCAGCGCAGGCGGTTTTCCACCATTTTTCCATCTTTTTCACTTGTTTTAATCCCAATAGTGTCGTCCTAACTTGACCAATTGTTCTAGCTATTGAAAATATGAAATACCAGGTAGGGAAATACCTCCTCGATCGACCAACATTCCTTCGATTTGTCCCTTCTCTGTTTCCATGTTCCAGGCCATCTCTGTCCCTAATTCCAAGTCCCTTAGCTTCCTTTTGGCATCCAAACCCTCATCCAAAGAACCAATTCAAGTATCAAGCATCACCAGCAAAGCTGCCATTTTCAAACTTAAAAGAAAGTTTCATGGGAATTTCACTTACCATTCAACTCAGGCCTCGAAAACAGGCTTTATCATTTCCTTACAACCTCAGACCCATCACCTAGTGAACCAAATCGATCATCAGCCCTTCAATCATCCTTTACCATTTTCAACTCAAATAGGGGACTTCATGACAGGACCCGTCCCAACTGGACTTCGATAACCGTGCCCGGTCCTGCTCCCATCTGACAAGTCAACTGAAGTCCCGAAACTAGCCTTCAGCACCTATTAGACAAGGGATAACTGCCGCTCATGCCTCCGCCTCGAGATCAGCCCCGAACGTTGTGCCACGGCCTGGAGGATCAACAAAACAGAAAAGTGTGAGTGGACAAAATTATATTCGTTAAAACACATTGATAAAATACATCATTTACCCTCCAGTTTATCAAACCATGCATGCATAGGGGAAAAACATATGAATGACAATCACCGGCTTTCCAACCAAACCACATAACAAGTCAACTCCGGGCTCGCAGGCCGTTCCAGCTCTCAGGCCAAACACATGAAAACATAACCACCTGGCCACACAGACCAGAACTCGTACTCAATACCAGTACGTAATCACAATCAACATCAACAGAACTATGCACAAGGTCAACAATCAATTACTCAATTAATCAATCAATCAATCTGCACTATTCACAAGTGCACAAACCATCACACTGTCACACCGGCACTACGCGTAGGCCAACCTCGGGAACTGCACTCTCGCAACATTCGAGTCCCTCGGAAACTGCACTCTCGCAACATCCGAGTCATATCCATCATGTCTGGGGACTGCACAAGCATCCTCTAGACGTACCATACCCGGGAATTGCACGCTCGCAACGTCCGAGTCACGTCTAGGCACTGCACTCGCATCATCCAGAATGATCCAGTTACCAGTATCCACAATCAAAATCACAATCCATATCACAACATATATCAATCATATCCATGACCTCAAATCAAGTTAAAAACACTATTCAGTTAGGCCTCAAGCCCCAAACATCAATATCACGCAAATCTGTGAAATCACATTGAACACAATAAAATAATCCAGAAACCATCATTGACTCACCCAATAAGTCAAAATACTCTTTTGGAAACCTTTCTGACTCCGGGCCTAGCCCAAAATACCATTTGCACAATTCCTCGAAAACGGTGCCCGAAAGACCGATTAAAATATTCATTAAATCACATATAATCATGCCACATCATCGGGACATCATTGCAAGTCAATTTATGCAATCAATCATGGAAAACATTTAACTATGCATGCATCATGGTTTATAAAACAAACGTCCACTCACACACCGTCCAACCCGCTCGCTTCCCGAGCCGCACGCGTTTCCGTAATTTCTGACACTTGCCAGGAATCCCGAATCCTGTCCAAAATCATTACTCAGGGTCACTAAGGACCTAATTATCATCATATTAATTTATCATAATTTTTCGGGAATTTAATATTAATTTAATACGTAACATAAACCTTTGGACCCTCGAAACATTATCTAGACGGCGTCCGATCGACTCGCAACCAACACCAAAAATGTTCATTACATTAATCAGGACAAGTTTCATGTTGAACTCACCTTGGGATTCCCCCTCACGCGCCCCCACGCGCCACCGTGAGTGGCTGCGCGTGGGTGCCACGCGCCTGCTACAGTGCCATGAACAGTTACCTCCTTCACCCGTTTAACTGGTAAACGGGTCCTGCGACCCGCGAGGTAACCCGGTTCGATTGCCATCAATTCGACCTCAATTTCTACAATTCAACCATCCATTTGCATCGTTATAATCTCAATTGAAGTTCTGCACAATCAATTAGGTGTTAACTTACCTCAATCTCTTCGACTCAAACTCGATTTGCGAAGAACACCGAAGCGCTGTTCATCAGCCAATCGTCCCAATTTCTCACTTGTTTCATTCAATTAATGCATCAAGAAGCATCGTTGGGTCCTTATAAACATATTCCCCTGATTAATTTCATGGTTCCATGGCTTTAATTCCACGACTCAAGCTCACAAATCCGAAGCTTTCCCCCTCTCTGTTCGAAGCCAAAATAACCTTAATTTCCTTCGTTCTTGATCCAGTTCGACTCGTAGCAATCCCAGAAGGCTAACTACAACCTCAATTTCATTCAAAAACATGCACAACATCAAATTCGATCCAAGCTTTCTTAAAGCTATTTTCGGGTTTTGTTCTCGGGTTTACAGTTCGATTTCCTTCAATTATCCCTTCAATTATACTCGTTTTTCTCTCTGATTTCCTCTTCCCATCTCAGGTACCATCTATTTGTCCCCCTTACTGATCAATTTGATCAAAACAATTACAAAGGAAAATGGGCGGTTTTTGTTTGTTCGTATTAGGCTTTCAAGCCACTAAGCCTTCCCACATGGTGACAAGTGTCACCCTAGGATGCCTTGAGTCACCAATTACATTGACTCATCAGAATTGTTGAATTATCACACTTAGCTGAACCAAAATTACCATTTTACCCTTGTTCTCACAAATTACCAAAATACCCCTAATCGCTCTAGACCCATAACGTTTTCGTTCGGACTCCGATTGACGCATGCCGCCTGTCTACGGATTCAGCGTCCCGAGACCTACCCAACAGTATTCCCGGAAAGTCCAAAAAATGTCCCGATCAAAAAGTCAACTTTTGGCCCCTGTGACCGATTTACCAAATTACCCTCAAACTTCCGCATGTCATAACTTTTTCCTCGGATGTCGAAATCGGGCATGCCACCTGTCTATGAACTCGTGACGATTGTAAGACCCATGTCCTGGAGGGAACGGTGAACAATCTCACATTCCTGCGAGGGGGGGAATGGTCTGGGAAGAGAATGGTGGTGTGCCTTAAAGGTGTAGGCACACACCTATCTAGCATGAGGCCTTTTGGGAGCTCAGTGGCTTTGGGGGGGATTGGAACCCCAAAGTTAAGCGAGTTGAGGATGGTGCAATTCCATGATGGGTGACCCCCTGGGAAGTTGCACCGTGGGCTCCCGAAAACAAAATCGTGAGGGCAAGGGAAAGGAGGCCCAAAGCGGACAATATCATGCTAGATGAGTCGGGACCTGACAGAGGAGGGTCGGGTCCTGACAGAATGGTATCAGATCCAGACCCCAACCGGGAAGTGTCCCAGCGAGGACGCTGGGCCCTAAGGGGGGTGGATTGTAAGACCCGTGTCCTGGAGGGAACGGTGAACAATCTCACATTCCTGCGAGGGGGGGAATGGTCTGGGAAGGGAATGGTGGTGTGCCTTAAAGGTGTAGGCACACACCTATCTAGCATGAGGCCTTTTGGGAGCTCAGTGGCTTTTGGGGGGGGGGGGGATTGGAACGCCAAAGTTAAGCGAGTTGAGGCTGGTGCAATTCTATGATGAGTGACCCCCTGGGAAGTTGCACCGTGAGCTCCCGAAAACAAAACCGTGAGGGCAAGGGCAAGGAGGCCCAAAGCGGACAATATCATGCTAGATGAGTCGGGACCTGAAAGAGGAGGGTCGGATCCTGACACTTCACGGGTTTTGTTCAGGTTTTTCAGCACCTCTCGCCGTCGTGGACAGATGTGCCGCCACCGTCATCTGCGTCTCATCATCCTCAATATTTTTCATTCACCAATCCAAGGAACTTGATGAAGATCAAAGGGGTTGTATAAGTGGATTCCTCACGGTTTACACACACACTCTGTTTCTATTCTCCATAACTCGTGCAACAATTATCAGCCCTTTTTAAAATCAATTGAGGAGGTTGTCCAACCTTCCACAGCCCTCTAGAGAAGGGACAAGTGTCCCAATTCTACTAGGCACAATTTCCCAGACAACCACATGTCCAAACATAGCTGGACAGAGCAAAAAGACCAAATTGCCCTTGCCCCTGCAAATTACCATTTTGCCTTTGGACTTCTTAGATTAAAATTCGAATCATCTGAAGTCCGATGACGGCGTGCCACCTGTTGTTGTACTCGGGGGATCAAAACATACCTAACGGTCCTCGAAATACGTGGAAACCACAAGTCGGGTAAAAAGTCAGCAAAATGCCCCTTTTTAACCAAATTACCAAAATACCCTCAAACTTCTGAACATCATAACTTCCTCCTCGGATGTCGGAATCGGATGTGCCACCTGTCTATGAACTCTTGACGTCCCGAACTATGTCACAGTCATTGGTCATCGTCCATTTGACCCCCGAACAAAAGTCAGCCTTTTTGCCCATTCCAGGCTCAAAACCGTCATTTCGCATTGTCCGTCCGAAATCACCCAACTAATCACCGATTACCATCACTAATCTGTCATTAAGCACTAGTCTAATCCCAATTCCCGAAACGAGTCGTTATACAGACGTCGAGATAAAACTCTTTTTCTTGAGTGCTTAGCCTACCGGTAGTGCAAATAGCCCGGGGGAAATGTTAGTTGGTTACGTGATTGGTACTATTTTTCGTTTGGACACAGGTGGTGGTTGTGGTGGTAGCCTACGCGTAGTGCCGCTGTGTGAGATAGATGGTACATAAAATGATATTTGGTGGAGTTTGGTGAGAGATTGGTAAAAAAATGGTTCATATATGGTATTGTTGTGCCTCTGGAAAATAAAATCGAATGATGCAAAAGGTAAGCTTGGATATGGGATTCAGCCAAAACTATCCGGGATCCCGGTGTTACTTATGGTTGCATAAAGTGAGCCCTTTTTCTCTCTTAAACTTATTATGCATGCATATTTAAGTTTTTAAGTACTTTTTTGTGTGTGATTGCAAAGTTTGATGGATTGAAAATTTATTCTAATGACGCATACTACAAGGATGTGCACAAGTTGTGTTTTGGACTTAGGTCCGGGGTTATAAAATTGTGATCTTGGATTGGAAATGTCTTATGTTGTGACAAAATGATATGCTTATGTGTCATAATGATGTGTACAATAATGTGACATTGAAATGATATGAGAGGAAGTGTTAATGTAACGCCCCGGAAATTTGAGGATTTTAATATTGTAAATTATTGAATGAATTGACGTTTCTACCCCTGTGAATTGTATTGCCAAATTGTTGACTTTTTGATTAGTGGGTCAAACGGACTTTGACCAAAGACCGTGACGTAGTTCGGGACGTCACGAGTCCATTGACAGGTGGCATGTCCAATTCGGACGATCAGGGAAAAAGTTATGACTATCGGAAGTTCGGGGGCATTTCCGTAATTTGGACGAAAAGGGGGAAAATGTTGACTTTTCGTTTGACAATTGATTTTCACAAGATTCGAGGACCGTTAGGTAGGTCTCGATGCCCCGAGTCCGTAGACAGGCGGCACGCTGAAATCGGACATCGGATGGCTGAGTTACGGGTCTGGAAAGTGAAAGGCATTTTGGTAATTTTGAATAGAAGGGCATTTTGGTCATTTTGCAGGCCAGTTACTGTAGCAGCCGTGGGAAAATAAGGAATCTTCGCTGTACTTGGTGGTTCTGAGCAGCCCAATTGTTTAAACTTGTAATGAACTGGAAAGGGGGAATTGTTTAAGTCTTTAAGGCAGTAGAACGTGGGCTGAATCATCCATCAAGTACGAGCAACATTCTTTAATCAAATTTGAAGCTTTGCGGGAAACAATCTCTCAGTGGCCAGGCTGGATTCCCACGAGCTTTTCGGGGGGCACAGGTTGATAACTGAGTGGGAATTTGAGTGAACTTCACTCTGCGGGACTGAGGGTCGAGTGATAGAGAGAAAAACCAGTGAAAACCCATTTCTGGAAAATTGGAGGGAAAATCAGGTTTTAATTTCTGGAGCTTGTTGGACCAAACCAAGGCCTGGTTTAGTCTTCTGGGAGTGTTTGGAACTCAACCACATCAAAATCGAAGTGAACCAGCCACGGTTGAGCTGGGACTGAGGCCACTATTTTCAGGGAAGTTGCAGAGCTTGGGACGACGACTTCCAGGTACCTTCTTGTCCAATTAATAGTTCAGTTTGGTTCGTTTTAGCCCTAGGATGCTTACTGTGAAGTTAATTAGATAATGGTTTTGAAATCAGCAAGTTGTGGTGATTGACCCGTTTGGGTGATCACGGGTCGTATGTCAGATTATGGAACTATTGAGGTTAATTACGGACATGGAACTTTAATTAGATGGTTAAGGAAGATTGTAGGATAAAAAACGATTGAAAATGAGTGGGAATTTATGGGTAAGTAACCGGGTCAAGCCGCGGGTGGCAGGCCCGTATTACAGGTAAACGGGTGAAGGGGATCACACTGTAGCAGCTACAGTGTCAATCGAGTGACTTCCATGCGCAGCCACTTGGGGCGGCGCGTGAGGGCGCGTTGAGGCTTATCTCCGATCACGATCAGTATGACTTTTTATCCTCTCATCATTCTGAACATTTTCTGTTAAATAACCAAGTTGATCTGAGATAGTTAAGTGGGTCAGATTAGGGCCAGTTGTCTCGGGAAGCGTGTTCGGACGGCTTCCCCGAGCCGGTTTCTGTTTTGGACTTTTTGGATGAATGTTAAGGACTTGTGGTGACCCTTACATGTGATTTGGACTGACAGGAATCGTACGATAATCTCAGAAAAAGTTCGTACGCGCAGTTCGCAGCGGGATCGTACTGTGAGTCGGCCCGATCTCATTAAACCCTTGCATGCATAAATGTTTTCTGATTTACTTATATATACATATGCTGGAATCAAGTAATGGTTTTGATAATCTTGAAATTATGGTTATGGTACGTTTCACGATGTTTGGGCTTGAGACCCGTCTGGTGAAATTTAAGAATGGTTTTGGATTATATATATATATATATGCATGTGGATATCGATGACTATATTTGGTACTGCACTTTATAGATCAACTCATGTGATACTGTCTCCTCCGGATGTGGTAACCCGGAGCGGTCACGGCGCATTGCCTGTAAGGGGAAATTCTACGGAGGAACCGGACCGTAGAATGACTCAGGAACAAGATTGCTATGATTGGACGCCTGGGACGCTAGGCATCTGGGATACTGTACCCGGACTGGGTTCGTGGATTGGACTCGGGATTGAGACTCTGAGTGGCACGCTTAGCCTTGGGACTGTGACCTTATTGGACGTCAGGGACGTCGGACACCTGGGATTTCAGGATTGGAGTGTATAGTGCAATGGCTGTGGTTATGTTTATGGTTTTATTATATGCCTTATGGTTTATTTTATATGATTTATGGTTTTAAATGTTGATGCATGCATGTTTGGAAAACGGAGAGGTAAAATTATATGTTTTACTTATTAAACTGTTTTTATAAACTTAGAGTTTCGGCCCACTCACCCTTAATGTTTTGGTAACCCCTCCAGGTTGTGCTACTGCGGTAGAGGAGGATCCTGAGGCTGAGGCATAGATCTACTTCTGCGTACCTGAACCCCTGTTGGGTTGGTTGACCCGCAGGATTAATTTAGAGTCGTACTCGGAATTTGTAATTTTGGACCTTATCCCTTGTGTGTCATCTGTTAAATTTCGGATTTGATGTATAACTTTGATTTGGCTATTTATGCATTTGAACTTTTGAGGTTAAATTTGTAATTTTGGGTCGGGTGTCAGACGGGAGCAGGGCACGTCCCCTTGTGGTCCCTGTGGGATCGGGGCGGGTCCTGTCAACTTGGTATCAGAGCACTAGGTTGTGGTCAGCATGCTAAACTTGCGATTAGTACTAGGTACTTTTCGAGTTTAAGAATGATGTTATCTGATCTATGCTTCTTTACAGTTGGTTATGCCTCCAAGGAGGATTCCTCACACACGGATTGACGAGGATTTAGAGAGAGAAATGGAATGCGCAAGCGTTGAACAGGCTCAGCGTTTGGGAGCCACTCCTTTCAACGGGGGATCGAACCTCGAAGATGCGTATGAATGGATTACCAAGTGGGAAAGGATTTTCACGGTGATGCACTGCCCTCCGGGCGAGCGGGTGACCTTGGCGGCTTTCTTACTGGAAGGCGGAGCTTATCGGTGGTGGCTTGGCCTTGAGATGTCTGGATGGTCTGTCGACACCACTTCCTGGGAGGTCTTCCGTTCCCGATTCCTGGATCAGTACTACCTGCGATCGTTTCGCGCGGCACGGGAGGCAGAGTTCCTGCGGCTGGAGCAGGGGGATATGTCCGTTGCGGACTATGAGCAGACTTTTGGGAAACTTTCCCGGTTTGCTGCATCATTTATGAGCACTGAGGAAGACAAGTGTCAGAGGTTTGAACTTGGACTCCGAAGGGAGATTTGGGCAAGTGTGACTGCTGCCAATCATGCTTCTCTGAGAAACTTGGGCGACGCGGCGGTTCGTGTCGAGGCCAGTCTGGCGACACACCAGACACGACACCCTTCAGGCAAGGGGCGACGTCGGGATCATCCATACCTTGGACCAACGGGCCAGAAGAACTCTAAAGGAGGAGGTTACAGAGGAGCACCTTCATCTTTACGAGGTCGTGGCTGGTCAGGTCGACGTGGGGGCTCTCAGAGGGCATGATCGGGGTTCAACTCTGGGCAGCATTCATCCTGGAGCGGTGCTTCCAGTGGGCATTCGGATAGGCCAAGGCCAGTCAGCTGCTTTGCTTGTAGAGAAGAGGGCCACTATGCCCGAGATTGCCCACTGTTGTCTAGGAGCAATGATGCAGGAGGCTCTAATGTTGTGCAAAGTACGGCTTCCAACACTATCGGAGGTCGAGGTCAGGGAGGTGACCATGGTGCTTGGCATGGCACGCGTTGGCGCGGACAGACTGTAGGGCCTAGTGCTCGTGTGTTTGCAGTGACTCAGCAGCAGGCGAGGACAGCCCAGGCGTGGTTACAGGTACACTTCATATCTCAAACCTTCTTGTACGTGTATTGATGGATGCGGGGGGCTACTCACTCTTTTATTTCGAAGAGTTGTGCGGGTATGCTAAATTGTGAGGTATCAGCTTTAGATAGCGAGATGGGCGTCGGTACGCCGACGGGAATTGTGTACTTGGTGAATCAGGTGATTCGGAGGTGCCCGGTGAGAATTGAGGATGTGGATTTACCAGCGGACTTAATAATTCTGGATATCCACGACTTCGATGTGATTTTAGGGATGGATTGGCTATCAGAACATGGGTAGCTCATCGATTGCTGTAGTAGGCAAGTGATTGTGCGAAGTCCGAGTTTGCCGGAGGTTATCTTTCAGGGGAGCGTGATGGTTCGCCTCCTGAAGTGATTTCTTCACTTGCTGCTACCAAACTTCTACGGAAAGGATGCCAGGGTTATCTGGCGCATGTCGTGTCAGAACAAGTTGATACTCCGGGTATCGACGAGATACCGGTGGTGCGTGAGTTTCCGGATGTGTTCCCGGAAGACTTACCTGGATTACCACCACTACGGGAGATCGAGTTTACGATTGAACTACTCCCTGGTACCCGACCTATATCCCAGGCACCATACCGGATGGCGCCGACTGAGTTACGGGAACTCAAAACTCAGTTGCAGGAGTTGGTGGGTTTGGGATACATCCGACCGAGTACTTCACCGTGGGAAGGACCAGTGTTATTCCTGAAGAAGAAAGAGAGGAGTCTCCGTTTGTGTATAGATTATCGACAACTCAATAAAAGGACACTGAGGAACCAGTACCCTCTACCCAGGATCGATGACCTTTTTGACCAGTTGCGGGGAGCACAGTGCTTCTCGAAGATTGATTTACGGTCTGGGTATCACCAGCTGAGAATTTCGGAGGAGGATATTCCGAAAATAGCATTTCGAACCCGTTACGGACATTACGAGTTCCTAGTGATGCCTTTCAGCTTGACGAATGCTCCGGCAGCATTCATGGATCTGATGAATAGGGTCTTCCGACCTTACTTGGATAAATTTGTGATTGTGTTCATCGACAATATCCTGGTGTACTCAAGGAGTGCCAGAGCACATGAGGAACACCTACAGTTGGTGTTGGAGAAACTGAGACAGGAACAGTTGTACGCCAAGCTGAGCAAGTGCTAGTTTTGGCTGAGCAGTATTGGTTTTCTGGGACATGTGATATCAGCGGATGGGATTAGTGTGGATCCCCAGAAAACAGAGGCGGTGACTAACTGGGCTAGACCGACAACGGTAACAGAGGTACGGATTTTTGTCGGGTTAGCGGGTTACTATCGGAGATTCATGGAGGGTTTCTCCAAAATTGCTGCACCGTTGACTCGATTGACTCGAAAGGGGGTGAAGTTCATTTGGGACGAGCAGTGTGAACAGAGTTTTCAAGAATTGAAGTGTCGATTGACCACTGTACCCGTCCTTGCATAGCCGAATAACAGTGGAGAGTTCGTGGTCTTTAGTGATGCATTGCTACAAGGTTTGGGTTGCGTGTTAATGCAGACTGGTAAGGTTATTGCTTACGCATCACGGCAGCTAAAGACTTATGAATTGAACTACCCTACCCATGATTTAGAGTTGGCAGCGGTGGTTCATGCTCTAAAAATTTGGAGACTTTACCTATTCGGCGCAACGTGCAGGATATACACCGACCACTAGAGCCTAAAGTATCTATTCACCCAGAAGGAGCTTAACATGAGGCAACAGAGATGGTTAGAGCTACTAAAGGATTATGACTGTATGATTGAGTACCATCCGGGTAAGGCAAATGTGGTGGCAGATGCACTCAGCAGGAAATCAGCGGGATCAGTTGCACACCTGAGGATGGTGTATCTTCCTTTGCTAGTGGAACTCCAGAAGGCTAGAGTTATTTTGGATACGGATGAGCATGGAGATTTATTGGCCAGTTTCCATGTACGACCAGTGCTGATTGATCGGATCATCGAAGCACAACTTCAGGATCCGATACTCTGTATCTACAGGATTGAGGTCGATGCAGGTGAGAGACATGATTTTACCATCCGAGGTGATGAAGCACTTGTGAAGTTGGTCTGTTTGTGTGTACCTACAGTGGCAGAGTTACTGGCCGAGATTCTGGAGGAGGCCCACAGTTTGGCTTATGCTATGCATCCGGGAGGTACAAAGATGTACCGTACCCTCCGGAGCCATTATTGGTGGCCAGGAATGAAAAAGGACATTGTTGAATTTGTGAGCAGATGCTTGACCTGTTAGCAAGTTAAGGCGGAACGACAGAGACCTTATAGGGCTATGCAGCCACTTCCGATTCCCGAGTGGAAGTGGGATCACATCACCATGGACTTTGTCTTTAAGTTACCAAGGACCCAGAGTGGAGTTGACGGAGTATGGGTGATTGTAGACCGATTAACCAAGTTAGCACATTTTCTGCCGATACAGGAGACTTATAAACCCAACCGACTAGCTCAACTGTTCGTAAAGGAAATCATTCGACTTCATGGTACGTTGGAGTGGACCGTGTCTGATCGCAATCCGCGTTTCACTTCCAGGTTCTGGCGGAGTTTACAAACCACCTTGGGAACAAACCTACGTTTCAGTACTGCTTTCCATCCACAAACCGATGGACAGTTAGAGAGGACCATTCAGACCCTGGAGGACATGATGAGGTCTTGTGTGATACAGTTTCAGGATTCTTGGGATACTCACTTGCCTTTGATGGAATTCTCTTACAACAACAGCTATCAAGCAAGTATCAGGATGGCACCTTATGAGGCACTGTATGGTCGACAATACAGAACACCTATCTGCTGGATGGAGATAGGAGAGCGAGCGGCTGTAGAGCCAGAATTGGTGGACTTAACCCAGGAAACTATCCGTGTTATCAGAGAAAGATTGAAGGCGGCACAGAATCGCCAAAAGAGTTATGCCGATCGACGGATTCGAGACTTGGAATTTGTGGTTGGAGATTTTGTCTTCCTGAAGTTATCCCGGTGGAAAGGAATAATCCGTTTTGGTTGACGGGGGAAAATGAGTCCACATTTTATCGGGACATACGAGATCGTGGAGAGGATTGGCCAGGTTGTTTACAGATTGGCACTACCTCCAGAACTTTCTATAGTTCACGACGTTTTCCACGTATCGATGCTACGGAAGTACGTGCATGATGCCTCGCATGTACTGGGGGAGCAACCCATCGAACTCTGAGAAGATTTGAGCTTTGAGGAACAGCCCGTACAGATTTTGGATCGGAAGGGAAAAGTACTATGTCAGAAGACCATTTCCCTGGTGAAGGTTCTCTGAAGAAACCAGAATGTGGAGGAAGCCACATGGGAACCCGAGGCACACATACGAGAACAATTTCCTTACCTGTTTCCTTGAAATTTCGGGAAGAAATTTCTTAAGGGGGGAGGGTTGTAACGCCCCGGAAATTCGAGGATTTTAATATTGTAAATTATTGAATGAATTGACGTTTCTACCCCTGTGAATTGTATTGCCAAATTCTTGACTTTTTGATTAGTGGGTCAAACGGACTTTGACAAAAGATCGTGACATAGTTCGGGACGTCACGAGTTCATTGACAGGTGGCACGTCCAATTCGGACGATCAGAAAAAAAGTTATGACTACCGGAAGTTCGGGGGCATTTCCGTAATTTGGACGAAAAGGGGAAAAATGTTGACTTTTCGTTTGACAACTGATTTTCACACGATTTGAGGACCGTTAGGTAGGTCTCGATGCCCCGAGTTCGTAGACAGGCGGCACGCTGAAATCGGACATCGGATGGCTGAGTTGTGGGTCTGGAAAGTGAAGGGCATTTTGGTAATTTTGAACAAAAGGGCATTTTGGTCATTTTACAGGCCAGTTACTGTAGCAGCCGAGAGAAAACAGGGAATCTTTGTTGTACTTGGTGGTTCTGAGCCGCCCAATTGTTTAAACTTGTAATGAACTGGAAAGAGGGAATTGTTTAAGCCTTTAAGGCTGTAGAACGTGGGCTGAATCATCCATCAAGCACGAGCAACATTCTTTAATCAAATTTGAAGCTTTGCGGGAAACAATCTCTCAGTGGCCAGGCTGGATTCCCACGAGCTTTTCGGGTGGCACAGGTTGATAACTGAGTGGGAATTTGAGTGAACTTCACTCTGCGGGACTGAGGGTCGAGTGATAGAGAGAAAAACCAGTGAAAACCCATTTTTGGAAAATTGGAGGGAAAATCGGGTTTTAATTTCTAGAGCTTGTTGGACCAAACCAAGGCCTGGTTTAGTCTTCTGGGAGTGTTTGGAACTCAACCACATCAAAATCGAAGTGAACCAGCCACGGTTGAGCTGGGACTGAGGCCACTGTTTTCAGGGAAGTTGCTGAGCTTGGGACGACGACTTCCAGGTACCTTCTTTTCTAATTAATAGTTCAGTTTGGTTCGTTTTAGCCCTAGGATGCTTACTGTGAAGTTAATTAGATAATGGTTTGGAAATCAGCAAGTTGTGGTGATCGACCCGTTTGGGTGATCACGGGTCGTAGGTCAGATTATGGAACTATTGAGGTTAATTAAGGACATGGAACTTTAATTAGATGGTTAAGGAAGATTGTAGGATAAAAAACGATTGAAAATGAGTAGGAATTGATGGGTAATTAACCGGGTCAAGCCGCGGGTGGCAGGCCCGTATTATAGGCAAACGGGTGAAGGGGATGACACTGTAGCAGCTACAGTGTCAGGCGCGTGACTTCCACGCGCAGCCACTTTGGGGGCCGCGTGAGGGCGCGTTGAGGCTTATCTCCGATCACGATCAACATGAATTTTTATCCTCTCACCATTCTGAACATTTTATGTTAAATAACCAAATTGATCCGAGATAGTTAAGTGGGTCAGATTAGGGCTGGTTGTCTCGGGGAGCGTGTTCGGACGGCTTCCTCGAGCCGGTTTCTGTTTCGGACTTTTTGGATGAATGTTAAGGACTTGTGGTGACCCTTACATATGATTTGGACTGACAGGAATCGTACGATAATCTCGGAACAACTTCGTACGCGCAGTTCGCAGCGGGATCATACTGTGAGTTGGCCCGATCTCATTAAACCCTTGCATGTATAAACGTTTTCTTATTTACTTATATATACACATGTTGGAATCAAGTAATGGTTTTGATAATCTTGAAATTATGGTTATGGTACGTTTCACGATGTTTGGGCTTGAGACCCGTCTGGTGAAATTTAAGAATGGTTTTGGATTCTATATATATATATATATGCATGTGGATATCGATGACTATATTTGGTACTGCACTGTATAGATCCACTCATGTGATACTGTCTCCTCCGGATGTGGTAACCCGGAGCGGTCACGGCGCATTGCTTGTAAGGGTCAATTCTACGGAGGAACCGGACCGTAGAATGACTCGGGAACATGATTGCTATGATTGGACATCTGGGACGTCAAGCTTCTGGGACGCTAGGCATCTGGGATGCGGTACCCGGACTAGGTTCAGGCATTGGACTCGGGATTGAGACCCTAAGTGGCACGCGTCGCCTTTGGACTGTGACCTTATTGGACGTCAGGGACGTTGGACATCTGGGATGTCAGGATTTGAGTGTATAGTGTAGTGGCTGTGGTTATGTTTATGGTTTTATTATATGCCTTATGGTTTATTTTATATGATTTATGGTTTTAAATGCTGATGCATGCATGTTTGGAAAACGGAGGGGTAAAATTATATGTTTTACTTATTAAACTGTTTTTATAAACTTAGAGTTTCGGTGTAACGCCCCGGAAATTCAAAGATTTCAATATTGTAAATTAATGTATGAATTGACGTTTTTACCCCTGTGAATTGTATTGCCCAATTTGTTGACTTTTTGATTGGTGGGTCAAACGGACTTTGACCAATGACCGTGACGTAGTTCTGGACGTCACAGGTTCATAGACAGGTGGCACGTCCAATTTGGACGATCAGGGAAATTGTTATGACTATTGGAAGTTCAGGGCCATTACCGTAATTTGGATGATAGGGGCAAAAATGTTGACTTTTCGTTTGGAAATTAATTTTCACACGACTCGAGGACCGTACGTAGGTCTCGACGCCCTGAGTCCGTTGACAGGCGGCACGCTGAAATCGGACGTTGGATGGCGGAGTTACGGGCCTGGAAAGTGAAGGGCATTTTGGTAATTTCTGAACTAGGGGCATTTTGGTCATTTCACCCCTGGTCACTGTAGCAACCGCGGGGGAACAATTGCTGCACCACCGTGTGCGGTGGTTCTGAGTCCCAATTGTTTAATCAGTGTGTGAGTTGGAAAGTTGGGATTGTTTAAAGCCCTATAGACATCAGAACATGGCTGAACATTGACACCATTTGTTAATTCAAGATTCAAACTTTTGCGGGAAACATTTCTCAGTGGACAGTGAGGCTTCCACGAGCTGTTGGCTGGCAAGGTTTGTTTAAACTGAGTGGGATTTAAGTGTTCTTCACTTTGCTGCAGTGAGGGCTGAGAATTGGAAAGGAAAACCAGAGAAAACCATTTCTGGAAAATTGGAGGGAATTTCGAGTTTTGATTTCTGGTGCTTGTTGGACCAAACCAAGGCCTGGTTTAGTCTTCTGGGAGTATTTGGAACTCAACCACATCGAAATCGAGGGGAACCAGCCACGGTTGAGCTGGGACGGAGGCTGCCGTTTTCAGAGAAGTTGCAGAGCTTGGGACGACAACCTTCAGGTACTTTCAGGCCCAATTGATCGTTCATTTTAGTTCGTTTTGATCCTATTATGTTTCCTGTGAAGTTAATTGGAGAATGGGTTTGAAACCAGGGAGTTCTGGTGATTGACCCGTTTTGTTGATCACGGGTCGAACGATTGGGGACTTGTCGAGGCTGATTAGTGTCTCAGAACCTAAATTGGATAGTTAATGAACATGTTAGGATCAAGAACGATTAAAATCGAGTAGGATTTGATGGGTAATTAACCGGGTCGAGCCACGGGTGGCAGACCCGTTTAACAGGCTATCGGGTGAAGAAGGTGACACTGTAGCTACAGTGTCAGGCGCGTGACTTTCACGCGCAGCCACTTTGGGCGGCGTGTGAGGGCGCGTTGGGGCTTATCTCCGATCACGATCAACATGACTTTTATTCCTCTCATCATTCTGAACATTTTTGGTGAATTAACCATGTTGATCTGAGATAGTTAGGAGGGTCAGTTTAGGGCCGGTTGTCTCGGGAAACGTGTTGGATGGTTTGCCCGAGCCGGTTTCTGTTTCGGACTTTTTGGATAAATGTTTAAGACTTGTAGTGACCCTTACGTGTGATTTGGACTGACAGGAATTGTACGATAATCCCGACACAAGTCCGTACGCGCAGATTCACCGCGGGATCGTACTATGAGTGGGCCCGATTTCATTAAACCCTTGCATGCTTAAATGTTTTCTGATTTACTTATATATTCACATGCCGGAATCAAGAAACAGTTTTGATGATATTGAAATTATGATTATGGCACGTTTCACGGTATTTGGGGTTGAGACCCGTTTGGTGAAACTTAAAGATTGGTTTGGATTTTATCTATGTATATATGTTTTGCATGTGGATATCAATAAAATGTTTTTGGTACTGCACTGTATAGATCCATTCTTGTGATACTGTCTCCTCCGGATGTGGTACCCCGGAGCGGTCACGGCGCATTGCCTGCGAGGGGTCATTCTACGGAGGAACCGGACCGTAAAATGACTCAGGAGCAGGATTGCTATAATTTGACGTCGGGGACTTCGAGCGTCTAGGACGCTAGGCATTTGAGATGTCGTACCCGGACAGGGTTCGGGGATTGGATTCGGGATTGAAACCCCGAGTGGCACGCGTAGCCTTGGGACTGTGACCTTATTGGACGTCAGGGACGTCAGATATCGGGGATGTCAGGATTGGAGTGTATTGTGTAGTGGCTATAATTATGTTTATGCTTTTATTACATACCTTATGGTTCATATTATATGATTTATGGTTTTAAATTCTGATGCATGCATGTTTGGAAAACGGATGGGTAAATTATATGTTATACTTATTAAACGGTTTTATAAACTTGAGTTTCGGCCCACTCACCCTTAATGTTTTGGTAACCCCTCCAGGCTGTGCTACTGAGGTGGAGGAGGATCCTGAGGCTGAGGCATAGATCTACTTCTGCGTATCTGAACCCCTGTCGGGTGGTTTGACCTGCAGGATTATTTTAGAGTCGTGCTCAGAAATTGTAATTTCGGTTTTCATCCCTTGTCTGACGTCTGTTAAATTTGGATCTGTTGTATAACTTTAATTTGGTTATTTATGCATTTGAACGTTTGAGGTTAAAATTGGTATGTTATTTTGGGTGTCAGACGAGAGCAGGGCACGTCCCCTTGTGGTCCCCGTGGGATCGGGGCAGGTCCTGTCATTCCGCCCACTCACCCTTAATGTTTTGGTAACCCCTCCAGGCTGTGCTACTGAGGTAGAGGAGGATCCTGAGGCTGAGGCATAGATCTACTTCTGTATACCTAAACCTCTGTTGGGTTGGTTGACCCGCAGGATTAATTTAGAGTCGTGCTCGAAACTTGTAATTTTGGACTGTATCCCTTGTCTGTCATCTGTTAAATTTCGGATTTGATGTATAACTTTGATTTGGTTATTTATGCATTTGAACTTTTGAGGTTAAATTTGGAATGTTGGTTCGGGTGTCAGACGGGAGCAGGGCACGTCCCCTTGTGGTCCTCGTGGGATCGGGGCGGGTCCTGTCAGTTAAGAACTTAATAAAATCGATTAAATTTAGCCAAGGGACATGTATGTACTAGTGAAGTTCTCGGATAATGTTTTGGGCAGTTCCTGAGGTCAGTTTGATTATGAGGTATAATTCTTAAATATTGTTGAGTTTATGATGATTTGGATGAACGGTTCCATAAGAATAGTATGATTGATATTTAGTTTTGAAAAGTTAGCCATATGAAATGTTGTGCTGACCTTGTGTTGCTAATAGCAATGACTCACTAGTGTGTTTATAAAACAATTTTCTTTGTGATTTTGATGATGTGTGGTTTATTAGACTCTTTATACAATTTCGATGATTTGTTTGAATTTTACCGCACGTATTACAAGGTATGCTTGGGCCTCGGGCCGAGTTTATGATATAGATATGATTGTGGATGTGATCTATGAATTGTATGAATAATTCTTAGATATGTGGCTTGGGTGTATGTGGTTGTAATATGAGTTGTTATGTTTAACAAATATTGGAAATCGAGGATACATTTGGTACAATCCTAAAATTTCGAGGACAAAATTTTTTTAAGGCGGGGAGATTGTAAAGCTCCGAATATTCAAGAAAATGAAAATGACCATTTTACTCCTAAAGTAAAAGTGTTGACTTTTTTATCAGGACATCTTTTGAGAATTCCGAGAAGACCGTCACAAAGGTCTCGGGATCCTAAATTTGTAGCCAGGCGGCATGCCAAGATCGGAGGTTGGATGAATTCATTATGGCTCAAAATGTGCAAGGGCATTTTGGTAATTTTGAATATAGGGGTATTTTGGTAACTTCACCTAAAGGACTTAGAATGTTCTAACTAATCCTATTATTTCATATATATGTTTTCCCCTAAATATCTCCCCCTTGTACTGACTTGAGGAACTCCTATATATGTGTATGTGTGTTGTGGAAGGGGGAGTTCAGTGGGAAGAAAAAGACGAAGAAAAAGACGAAGAAGACGAAGAAGAAGAAGAAGAAGAAGAAGAAGAAGAAGAAGAAGAAGAAGAAGAAGAAGAAGAAGAAGAAGAAGAAGAAGAAGAAGAAGAAGAAGAAGAAGAAGGGAGGGGTAGAAAGACCATGAAGTTTGGTAGAGGAAACAAGGGAAAAACAGTGAGGAATCTCAGAAGATGAGCTTTTAATACAATCATGGAGGTCGTACAGTCTTTTGGGACGTGAAGGAGTGATGAGAGTCATGAACAAACGACCGAGTCGCCCATGGCCTCCATGGGCGAGATGCCAGGAAACTTGGACAAGATGTTGAGGTAAGCTCTGGTTATTTTACGATTACAGATCTTCTTTAAGGATTATTTCGTGTAGATTGGGCATTGTAGAGTTGAAAACGAGGAAGAAGAAGAAGAAGAAGAAAGAAGAAGAAGAAGAACAACAACAACAAGTATAGCGGAGGGGAGAGGGAGAAAGACGGATGAAGTTTGGTAGAGGAAATGTGGGAAAACCAGTGAGGATTGATGGATCCGTGAAGCTTTGATCTCGAGTTTAAGCTCTAGGATAAGGAATCTCATAAGATGAGCTTTTAATACAATCCTGGAGGTCGTACAATCTTTTGGGACGAGAAGGAGTGATGGGGGTCGTGAACAAACGATTGAGTCGCCCCTGGCCTCCATGGCCGAGATGCCAGGAAACTTGGATAAGATGTTGAGGTAAGCTCTAGTTGTTTTACGATTACAGATCTTCTTTAAGGATTATTTCGTGTAGATTGGACGTTGTAGAGTTGAAAACGAGTAAGAAATGAAGATTACAGCCGGGTCGGGCGGCCCGTAACGCAGACCCGTGGGAGGAGGAAGGTGAGTGCCCTAGCGATTGTGCACTGTGACGCGCGTGACCACCATGTGCAGAGACTAGGGGTGGCGCGTGGCGGCGCGTTCCGCAGAATTCTGTCATCCTATCAAAACGAAAGTTCCTCCTATTTTTACTCTGAGTTTAATGGATCAAGTTTCATGATAATTGGACCTGTTTTGAGACAGTTATTCCTGTTTGAAGATTATATGTTTTATTTAATTATATTTAGTTAATTCTATAGTTAAGGGATAATTAAGGATTCAGTTATGGATCAGTTTAATTTAAGCAACCTGATAATAAGAATTTATGTTAGGTAGAAATATATAAATGTATTCTTGATTCTTGATTTTATTGTTGTTAATTAGGAATTTTTCCTAGAATGGGTGTTTAAGTTCATAGTTAACTAAATAATTAATTAACATTAAGTAAGGATTGACTTTTGAGTTGTGAATCTACTGAAGTTACAAACATATGTTGATCATGAAAATATTATGTGTTAAAAGGAATGAAAATGAGGGTTCAATGTGAGCAAGGTTTGTGTAATTTAGTAAAGGTTTAATTTTGGCAAATAGGTTATTTTGCTAGTATATGGTTTGTGATACCTATTCTTTTATGGGAAATCACAGGAACACATTAGCTAAGGATTTGCGTGATTACTTTTTTATTATGATACCACCTTACTTAGTGTAGCACTATAATCGAACATAGCTAATGATGATAATTTTAATAAGAAGCAAACGCTGTGTAAAGGCAAACTAGGACATTTTCGTTCTTGTCGAGGCTAGTGGGTCGGATGTAGGCGGTACCTCGCAAGGGAATAAATCTTTTTGGTTAAGAATAATTAGGCAAAAGTGCAATAAGAATATTAGTAAATCTCTTGTCTGACAAGAGTTATCAGACGGGAGCAGGGCTGGTCCGGTTTTTCTTAGAAATTTGGGATAGGTCATGTCATTAAATTTGTCCAAAAGTTAAATTTGACTACTCTATTGCAGATGCTCTAATAGTTGTGTTTGTTTTTGGAAACTCAAACCCGAACAAACACAGCCTTTAAAATGTAGTAGTAATAATAATAATAATTAATAATTACAGAACATAAATAATTACGGTACTCGTAATAGTAATAGCTAGTAACGTAGTTCACGCGATACTGCGGGTTTGTAAAAAGGTTTTGTTGATCAAGAGCAAAATATATAAAGAAAAATAAAATAAAAATAAACAAAATGAGGAGTACATTACTAAAAGAGACCTACCTACCTGAGGATTGAGTCGGAGTCATTCTAAATTTATTCACAGTAATATACTCTCTTTTTTCAATTTTCTAATCATCAATGTATAACATTTAAGGATAAAAATTTCTTTTTTTATTATCAAATAGCTACTGTAAAGCAAGTGATTTACACCTTTTCTTTTTCTAATTCATTTTCATTTTGACCCAAATATCATTTCAATTTTATGGTACAAAAACTATAAACAACCACTACAGTATGAGCATGCTTCACCTTGCAGTAAGGTAGAGTTTGAAGTTTGAACAACCGAATGCCATTGTTGAATCAAAAATTGAACCCGCCGCGAAAAGTCCTCACAATTCCTGCAAACAGCAAACAATTAGCTATCGTTGTCTCGATCGATCTACCCGGGGCGTTGTTCGACCAAGAACATTCCGATGCCTAAGTTAGCTTTGAGAGAGGAAAAGGATATACTTCGAAGCGAAGAATCGACGTACCTTGGAAATGAAATATGTTCCGCTATTTATAGGAAAATCTTGGAAGCCTCGGAGCGTTCTGATTGGTCGGCTGAATTTGTAATTAATAATAATATATTAATTAAATATATTATTTAATAATTATAATAATAACTCATTATGATAATAATGATAATTATTGTGTTTTAATATTAATATTAATTGTCCGTTACTAAGAATAATGACAATTAACTCTCGGGGAGAATATTAATATTACGGAGATTTTAACCCGATTAAATAACGTATTTAGCTGGTAAATAGATTATTTAATGTGTGGGTGTTTTCAAATGTCTAGCGTTATTGCCAGGGGCAATTTGGTCATTTTGGGAATTATGGGTCACGTGGTAGCTCCACAATTTTTAGATGATTTTGGGCTCCACAAATGCCCCCACATCGCTTCAGAATTCAGGGAATCCGAAGGGATGTACATTTTTTGGAATTTTATATTGCCGGGTTTGCCGGTATTGTTGGGTTTAAAAAATCAAGTCAGTGTTTGTTTGTTCACTTCAAGAGTGTCAAAAGAGTTTTTGTTGTCCCAACCATTTAAAGTAAAAAATTCCCCTTAATGGTAATTAAGTTTAATAAGAAAGTAATTGGAGTTAATTTGAAAGATTTTAAGGAGTTTTTTTTTTTTTACTTTACTTCACTTCAAACCCTTTAAAACTCCCTTAATGGTGTTTAATCCATGAAATTATGGCCATTTTAACGTTTTAAGAGGTTACAAATTTTTTGTCTTATTTAAAGGAGTTTTGAGAAGGGAAAAAAGCAATGAGAAAATCAAACCCTAGCTACACTGCCCGTTTGAGTGAAAAAGAGGAAAGTGTGAAGTAGAGTCTGGCTGTTGGAGAGAAGAAAAGAAAAGCTGCAAGTCAATTCTCCAATATATTTGAGGGTAAGGTTGAAACTTGCTGTTTGTTTACTTTTTATATTTAATTGTTTTGAAGTTGTGCATGAGCCGTTTGGCTTGAGGATCAAAAGAGGTTGGCCAAGTAAGTGGAGCACTATGGGCTGACAGATGGATGGCTGCGTTTGGCGCGTCTGCGCCACGCGTGGACTCCAAATACGAAGACAGGGTGATTGTCTGTTGCTTGCTGGTTTGAGGGAGGCTGAACACGTGGTGCACTATGCTGGAGCAAAATGAAGGACATGATTGATTAGTGAGCTTTGGTAGGCGGGTTTGCATTCTATGCGGCTCTGCTAGTGCCACAAACTGCTCACTACGTGTCAGGCATCAATTGGTGGAGCTGTGGAGTTGGTTGGATTGACTGTGCAGCCTGGGCCACATGGCGGGCGCCAAAAGGTTGAGCTGATGGCGGGACCTGTGCCTGTCTGTGATGCGAAGGCGCAAAGTGAGTTTCTGTCAAAATGGGCCGGAGAGACTAGCAACGAGGTTTGATCCGTGTGAGGTGAACGTGCTGCGTGGCTCGTAGGCATGGACTGACAGGCGGGGCCCGCAACCATGTGCGGCTCTGTTAGTGTCAAATTAAAGCTCCACGTGCCGTGTTCCAACTTGCCCGTCATTTGCTCCACTTGACCGCTGGGTCACGCTGTAAGGGCTCCATTGAGGTTCCCAGCCGTCCAACTACACCCCGCTACCTAGCCTTTCATCCGATTTGGCTTTCCTTTGCTGCAGATGGCGGGTCCCATGCATTTATATGTTAATTCAAATGTTTTGACTTGACATTAACGTTATTAATATATATATAACGTTATTTGATGACTTTATATATAATTAACGTTATTAACATATATGTATATATACATATACATATTAATATATTTAATATATGCATTAATATATTAAATGTGTATTTAATATATTAATGCTATTAATACGTATTTGATAATAACATATGTATTTTGAATTTCCATATGTGTATATACTTGGAATATATTTTAGGAACTAAATAATTTTTGTTCCTTTAATGTAGGTGAACACTTTTGCTCATTTCGGAAGTTCAGGACGTCCATTGGCTACGATTCAACCGGCATCCACTTTTGATTTGTTCAAAACAGTAATTTCAAGATGCGTCAAGGTGCACTTTTGGAGAGACCCAGCAGGCTTGTATTGTGGGAGCGTGGCGGTTCTCGTAGCCAAAATCCATTTCGAGGGAAGGACATGGAATTTGAGAAACCTGAAGATTTCATGGAGTGGAAAGCTCGTAATCAGATTGCTTTTCCGGATGACGTCTTCGTGGAGCTTGGCGATAGATGTTCTTCCATGAAGGCTCTTAAGCATGGAAGAGGAAAAAACCCCGTCGGCGGTCGATGGACTAAATTCCACCCTTTGATCATTGGGTGGGGTTTTAGGTTCCCGTTCTCGAAGTTCTTCTCCAAGATTATTGGCCGGATGGGATGCAGCCCTGCTCAACTGGACGTCGATGCTTATCGACACATCATGTGCTTCGAGAAGCTGAACAAATTTTTTGGCTTGGGACTCACTGAAGATGAATTCTGGAATTGCTATTCCGTGTCGCACAACGGAATTACCGGCGGTCGGCTTTCCGGAGTCGAACCCAAGATGGAGCTATTTTTGAGGACGGAGTTTGATGACACCTCGTACAGATTCAACTGCATCGAAATTGGTGGCGCATGGGACAAACATGCCTCCCCGGACTTGAGGATTGCCTCGCACTTCCGCATGTTTGATGAGCTATACAGCGGGTTTGAAGGTCATCCTGATCTCAAAAAGATTGACATGGCCCTAAAAATTCCTCCAGAGTTTCGAGACATGAGCTGGCTACTCTTTCCTCTCAGAGACATGAATGGCGGGAGGCCTTCGGACACCCTAATTAAAGAGTGGTTGAACGCTCCACTGCGCTTGAAAAAAACCCGTTACCCAGAAGAAAAACAACAAGCAAGGGCCCAGTGACTCTTTGGAGAGAAAGCATGATCCTCAAGGTCCTTCCAAGCCCAACTGTTCCAGTCCTGCAGAGTCATCTAGCAAGCGCAAAACCTCAGACGGGCCTTGCGAAGATGCAGCCATACAACTTAAGAAGCTGAAGGCGATTCCCACCTCCCCTGAAGTAATTGAGGCGTTGAGAGATGAAGGCCCAGTCCGATTAGTGGAAGAGACTCGGTCGTCATCCAAGACTCCTGATGTGATAGGTGCTCCCTCCCTAGCAAAGGAAACTGAAAAGACGGTTCCACAAGGATCTTACGACAAGGTAGTCCGAGACATTAGGATTGCAAAAGCTGGGGCTCGCAAGTTGGTTGACATGCTTCGTGGAAATGCCAGTCTCGAAGATGAAAAAAAGCCAATGAAGAGCGAAAGAAAACGCCTTCGAGAAGCCCGAGATCACTCTAGACAGAACAATGAAGCTTTGGTCGGGAGAATCCATACATTGGAGGGCAAAGTGGGCGAGCTGGAGACAAGCCGTGCAGAAAGGATGTTGATAGAGAATGAGCGAGATGTTGCCCGAGACGAGGTCACTTTGCTGCGCAGAAATTTACAAGACTCAGATGAGAGAATCAAACTTTTGGAAGTGGAAATCCAGAGTCTGAAGACTGAAATCCAGAGTCTGAAGACTGAAAGGCTGCCGAGGAACGACCACTTACTGCCACCACATGCCCCCACAACTTTGAGCCAAAAAGAAAATGAGGCGCAAAAGTTGGACATTGCAAGCTGCAGTGGGATCACCACCAAAGAGCAGGAACCAGAGCTGGAGAAAGAGTACGAGCCTATACCGGAACTTGACCCAGAGCCTGAGACTGTGACCAGAAAGGAAGATGCCCTTGAGACTCCTGAATCATTGTTTAACGACACTTCCCTACTTTCAGAAGAAGAATGGGAAGAGTTTAGAAAAACAATGGGTTTTGAAGATCTGCATTCGTAGCTTTTTATGTCATTTCCCTTTCGTTTGTAATTTTCATTCCAATAGTGAATAACCGGTGTGAGCAATCGACATGTGATTTGCCAGACAACCACCAAATGAATAAATAACAAAAGCATTTTTGCTGAATTGTTGGAACAATTTTTTGAACGCAAGTGTTAACTTTCTTTTATCCACCTTTCAATACGTTGAAGGGAATACTTTCAAATGCTTGTCAATGTGTCAGAATGGACTTATTCATATGCCCCCACTGCAACCGTGTGTGCACAACGGCGAGTTCCGAATAACTTGTGGCGTTAGATAATTAAGTTGTTGGTATGTTGCCTTCAAGGAAGGGCTTGTGCTTCTTAAGAGAAGGCTTGAAGTGCTTCCATGAGGAAGGCTTAAAGTGCTTCCAAGAGGAAGGCTTAGGGTGCTTCGAAAAGGAAGTCTTTGGGCGCTCCCTGATGGAAGGCTTCGGATGCTTCTCGGAGGAATGCTTGAGTGCTTCCCGTCGGAAGGCTTCAGTGCTTCTCGGAAGAAGGCTTTGGATGCTTCCCGGAGGAAGGCTTGAGTGCTTCCCGGCGGAAGGCTTTGGATGCTTCCCGGAGGAAGGCTTGAGTGCTTCCCGGCGGAAGGCTTCAAGAACCTTGTTGTAAGTTCAATAACAAATATGTGAACTAGGAATGACTTGATAGCTTTATTGATAAGTCTAAATACATCATTCTTAAAAATAAAGTCTAGATTTGTCACAAAACAAAGACTGGCTTAGCTTTTGAGCTCTAGTTTGCATTACACATAATATTTCCAGAGGTGATGAGCGTTCATAGAACCACTCACCAACTTTCCATCCATTGTCTCTAAGGTGTAGCTTCCCTTTCCGCCTACTTGGTAGACTCGGTAGGGTCCTTCCCATGGGGACTTGAGTTTTTGAGACCCTGGATGATTGGGCGTTGCAAACTTTTTCTTGAGAACAAGGTCACCTGGGAGAAAGTGCCTGAGTCGGGCCTTCTTGTTGTAGGAACTCCTCACTTGCTGCTGGTAGCTGGAGATACGCTTCACCACTTGCTCTCTCAATTCCTCGCTGAGATCAAGTGAAGTTCTTAGAGCAATGGAATTGACTGCTAGATCATCGAGCTCGGTAAAGGGCGCTGGAACAACAACATGTGGAGGAATGACTGCGTCGGTTCCGTATGCAAGGGTGAACGGAGATTCTCCTGTCGCACGACGCGGAGTGGTGCGGTAAGCCCAAAGCGCGTCATCCAACTCCTCCTCCCACAAGCCTTTCTTATCATCAAGTCGCTTCTTAATACAGTCCAGGATCGTCTTGTTTGAAGCTTCTGCCTGGCCATTACCCTGGGGGTAATACGCAGTTGAAGTGAAATGCTTGATCTTCCACGACTCAAAGAACTCATTGATTATGGCACCGGTGAACTGAGTTCCATTGTCTGTTAGAATGACTTTGGGAAATCCAAATCGGCAGACGATCTGGCTCCAGATGAATTTTTGAACATCAGCCTGAGTTATGGTGGCCAAGGCCTTTGCCTCCACCCATTTGGTGAAGTAGTCAGTGGCAACAATCAAATACTTCTTGCTAGGAACTAGAGTGCTTGGGAGCGGTCCAACGATGTCAATTCCCCATTGCATGAATGGCCAAGGGCTCGTCTGTGCATGCAGCTCTTCCGGTGGCGCCAATTGGTTAGGCTTGAACCTTTGACATTTGTCGCATTTCTGGGCATACTGCAGAGCTTCCTGGCGTAGAGTAGGCCAGTAAAATCCCGCACTAAGCGTCTTTTGGGCAAGCGATCTTCCACCAGAATGATTTCCACAATGTCCTTCATGAATCTCAGCCAAGACTTTCAATGTTTCAGGGTGCTTCAAGCATAACAAGTTTGGCCCTGTGAAGCTCTTTCGAAAGAGTCGGCCCTTGTCGACATAGTATCGTGCGGCCTTCATCTGGACTTTGCGGGCTTCTAACCGTTCATCAGGCAATGTTCCATGCTCTAGATAGTTGATAAAAGGATCTTGCCAACTTGGTGATGAATTAATTTGTCTTACTTCAATCTCCTTCACATCAATACTTCTCTGCTCGAGATACTCAATCGGGATTGAACGCTTGAAACGAAAGTCGAGTGATGATGCTAGATTGGCCAACGCAGCTGCTTGTGTATTTTCGGCTCGTGGAAGTTGATGAAAAGTGAAAACCGAGAAAAAAGCAAGCATCTCCTGGACCTTGTTATTATATCTGAGCATCCGTGCATCACGCACAGCATATTCACCGATCGATTGATTAGTGATCAGCTGCGAATCTGAATGAATAGCAAGTTTTTTGACTCCCAACTCCTTGGCAAGTGTGAGCCCACAAATTAAAGCTTCATACTCCGCTTCATTGTTAGAGGCTTTGAATCCAAACTGTACTGCTTGTTCCATTATTGAGCCATCTGGAGTGATAAGGACAATCCCCGCTCTTGCCCCCTTCTGGTTCGAGGAACCATCAACAAAGAGATTCCATAGATGATTGGAAGTTGAGGGTTGCAGAGAAGAGGAACTGTCGCCATGAGCTCGTGACAAGGAAGTGTCGACGGCCCTGGGGCCACTGCCGAACTTATTGTCATTGCTTCCTTCCATTGATGCTGGTGTGAACTCCACAACAAAATCCGCTAAGGCTTGGCCTTTGACAGCTGTTCGGGGACGATAGAGCAGATCATGCTGACTCAACTCTATAGCCCATTTCATTACCCGTGTCGATGCATCAGGTGCATGAAGTAATGAACGGAGTGGATATTCTGTCATGACGATTACCCGATGAGCTTGAAAGTAAGGCCTCAACTTCTTTGTGGTAACCAGTAATGCGAGAATCAGCTTTTCAAATTTTGGATATCGTGTCTCCGCATCAAGTAGGGCTTTGGAAGTGTAGAACACAGGCAGTTGAATCCCATTCTCTTCCAAACAAGTGCAGAGCTTACAGCAACATTAGAGACCCCCAGATACAGGAACAGGTCCTCGTTATTTTTGGGTTTTGATAGCAGCGGTGGAGACGTCAAGAAGGCCTTGAGATCTTGAAATGCTTTCTCACAACCTTCATCCCATTTATCTCTGGATGCTTTCTTTACCGCTTGGAAGAAAGGTCGACACCGGTCGGTTGACTTGGACAGGAACCTGTTCAATGCTGCTGCTCGTCCAGTGAGACTTTGAATCTCCTTTAGACTTGATGGGGACTTCATCTCGAGAATTGCCTTGATTTGCTTTGGATTTGCCTCGATCCCACGTTGAGTCACAAGGTATCCCAAGAACTTCCCTGCTGATACCCCGAATGTACACTTTAGAGGTTTGAGCTTCATTTTGTACTTCTTTAGCAAGTTGAAGGTCTCTCGCAAGTTGGTGATATGATCCCCTCGTCTTTCTCCTTTGACCATGATGTCATCCACGTAGACCTCCATGGTTTTGCCAATGAGATCTTTGAACATCCGATTAACGAGTCTCTGGTACGTTGCACCCGCATTTTTTAGGCCAAATGGCATGACCTTGTAGCAGTACACACCTCGATCGAAGACGAAGGCAGTTTTGTCCTTGTCTTTTTCATACATGGAAATTTGATTATAGCCCGAGTATGCATCCAGGAAGCTTAGAAGCTCATTTCCTGCAGTTGAGTCCACTAAGAGATCGATCTTGGGTAGAGGATAGTTATCCTTTGGGCACGCAAGATTGAGATCGGTGTAATCAACACAAACTCTCCATCGTCCTGCCTCCTTTTTCTTGACAAGTACGACGTTTGCTAGCCATTCAGAGTGAGGAACTTCTTCAATGGATCCAGCAACGAGTAACTTGTCAATCTCCTCCTGAATGATAGCAATTTTCTCGGGGGAAAAATTACGTCTTTTCTGCTTGACCGGCTTGTGGTTGGGATTGACGTGCAGCTTGTGGCAAGCGATGGTGGGATCAATCCCCGGCATGTCAGACGGAGACCAAGCGAAAACTTCTCTCTCCTCACGCAAGAAAGCTATGAGTTCTTCTTTTTCTCTGTCACCCAACCGAGCACCTATGCGGGCCTCTCGCTCAGGATATTGAGGGTCAAGTTGGATGAGGGTGACGTCATCCTCCGGCTGCCATCCTTCTGGAGTTGGTGGTTCCTCATGAATGTCTGGATCTTGACCCGTGATTAGTTGCTATTTGGGAGACAAAGAAGAAAGCTTGCCCCCAGTGGATGATCCTGTTTGGGGAACAAACTCTGCCTCCTTGACCTCCTTTAGCCCTTCAGTAAGGCACCGCCGAGCCATCGCCTGATCGCCTTTAATCTCCCCGATTCCACCACCGGGAATAGGGAACCGAATTTTCTGGTAAAGGCTTGACGTGGTTGCGAGGATCTTGTGAAGCCATGGCCTTCCCAAAATTCCATTGTATGGAGAATATTCATCCATGATGTAGAAAGTCTGGGACGTGACTACAGGATCAGAATGTACATCCAGCTGGAGAGTGCCTACGGTCATGCTGGTCGACCCATTGAAACCTCGGAGCAGGACAACCCTTTTTGTTGTGAGGCTTTCTAACCCCATCTTGCGCACTGCATCCAAGCTGAGGATATTTGCTGCACTCCCTTCATCAACGTGAATCCGATCAACTTGAGCATGAGCGATTTGGATGGACACGACTAATGCATCGTCATGCGGCCAGTCAAGTCCTACCTTGTCCTTCAAAGAGAAACCAACGACAAGGTCGTGGGCCACCCCGGGGGTGGAAACATGGGAGACTTGAGAGACGGCTAGTGCATCCCGGATCTTCTTTTCTTTTGCTTGGAGGTGGTTCCTAACAACTCCGATTCTGCTATGATGGTATGATGCGAATCATCTTTGCTGCAGGTTCCTTTAGTCCTTTGTCAATGGGTCGATCCACAACCTTCCCTTTGACGTACTCAGTGCAATGTCCTTCCTTGATGAGATTCCGGAGATATCTCTCGAAAGATATGCATTTGCCGATGTTATGCCCATAGCATTCGTGGAAGGCACACCACTTCGTCTTATCAGCCTTCTCTTGATCACCTTTGACTGGCTCCGGCTTCTTGAACCATGGCTTGTCCTTAATTTCATTGTGGATCTGATGGACCGGCAAAGATAGCTGCAAGTTAGGCTTCCCCATAGCTTGTGTTTGGGAGGGTTGTCCCGCTTTGCGCTTGTTGGACTTTCCAGCTGCAAACTTTCCATGGGGCTCATCTTTAATGGAGGTTTTTTCACCAGCCCCAACATGGTCCTGGGTATGAGTGGCGTTCTTCTCGTCCTCCCAGCTTGCATGTCGCTCTGCTAGCGAAATCATTTTGGTGAGACTTCGCGCATTACTCATGACAATGTCCCCGTAAAGCTGGCTGTCCCGGGGAAGTCCTTGTTTAAATGCCATTGCCGCAACAAGGTCGCTACAGCCGACAATCCGAGACTTCTCTTCGCAAAATCTTCGTATGTATTGACGCAGAGTTTCTTTTGCTCTCTTTCGGACAGAGAAAAGATGGTCATCCTTCACCTCGATTATTCGAAGTTGTGCGTACTCCTTCACAAATGCTAGAGCCAACTCTTCAAAGGATGCAATCGACCTCCGGGGGAGATGATTGAACCAAGTCATGGCTTGGCCTTGAAGAGAAGCTTGAAAAACTTTGCACATGAGCGCATCGTTATGCCTGTGGGGGACCATGACTCCCCGGTAATAATCTATGTGTTTTACCAGGTCAGAGGCTCCTTTGAATGGAGTGAAGTTTGGCGTCGCAAACCTTTGGGGGAATGGCTCTTCCTCAATATCCCTTACGAAAGGAGTTGAGAGCTGTATCTGGCGACGTAGATCGTCCTCTAGATCGCCATCTCGTTGAGCACGAAGGTGCCTGTCCAGCATTTTTTGAACATCATCAGCCCGCAACGCACCTTGCTGGGGGGGTGAGTCATTCCGTGCTAATCGCCGAAAACCTCCTTGAGCTTCTCCCATTGATCTCTGGGATCGTGCAGGAGAGTAGACTTCATCTTCCCTCTCACTGCCATGGGCAGATCGTTTTGGGTCTTTGCGTAGAGCCTGAGGTTGCCCCCTACTCCCATGTGAGCGCTGTGAGCGCTCCACTTGTGAAGTAGCCCCAATCATACTTCCTAGCCGCTCATGTACTGATGGCCTTAGGAATTGTGGGCTTTTTGCTCGACGAGCGTGACTTCCTTCGCCAGAGCCACTTAGTGAAGTGTCTCGTGACATCGTTCGGTAGCGGACTGTCTCTTTCTCAGGACGCCTTGGAGCATTCTCTTGTCTCCCACGTGATGCGGAATGTCTGTCTGGCTCTTGGACCGGTCTTTCCGCCAGAAGTCGCTGCAAGAGTTCCGACTGGAGTTGAACTTGGCTGCTCAACCTTTCAACTTGCTGCGCCAAGTTGTCCTGGAGAGGTTGATAGTGACTTCTCCCTGAGATGTCGTGACGCCCATCCAGAAATTCCCTTAGGTCCATGTTTGTCGTGGGCTGATCATGCCGTGATGCACTTCCCATCATCCGCCCGCCTGCTTGTTGCAAAGCCGAAGTTCCTTCCCCTAGTGCAGACACTTGGTTAGTTGGAGAGGGGAATGCTCCAAAGCTGAAGGTTGGCCTCCCTCTGAGCGTTTCCATGGGCGCTTCTATAGACACACGCCTGGGTCGAATTGGCCGCTCCTCCGGAGTCTCTATGCAAGCCTCATTCCTGGTCTGAGCAGTTGAGGCGGAAACACCTTCTCCAGCTGAGCGAGCGGATCGACGAACCCTAGCCGTGTCGAAACAAAGAATCTTGAGCTGAAAAGCTTGTTGATGGATGATTTGAACAACGTTCAAAATCTTCGAACAATGTCGATGAACGACGAACGAAGAAAGATGAACGATGAACAATGTTCAAAATCTTCGAACAATGTCGATAAACGACGAACGAAGAAAGATGAACGAATTCTTGATGAGTGATGAACAACGTTCAAAATCTTCGAACAATGTCGATGAACGACGAACGAAGAAAGATGAACGATGAACAAATGAGAGAGCTTCTTCTGAGTATAACTCAATAGCTCTCAATGAAAGCACCAATTGTTGAATCAAAAATCGAACCCGCCGCGAAAAGTCCTCACAATTCCTGCAAACAGCAAACAATTAGCTATCGTTGCCTCGATCGATCTACCCGGGGGGTTGTTCGACCAAGAACACTCTGATGCCTAAGTTAGCTTTGAGAGAGGAAAAGGATATACTTCGAAGCGAAGAATCGACGTACCTTGGAAATGAAATATGTTCCGCTATTTATAGGAAAATCTTGGAAGCCTCGGAGCATTCTGATTGGTCGGCTGAATTTGTAATTAATAATAATATATTAATTAAATATATTATTTAATAATTATAATAATAACTCAGTATGATAATAATGATAATTATTGTGTTTTAATATTAATATTAATTATCCATTACTAAGAATAATGACAATTAACTCTCGGGGAGAATATTAATATTACGGAGATTTTAACCCGATTAAATAACGTATTTAGCTGGTAAATAGATTATTTAATGTGTGGGTGTTTTCAAATGTCTAGCGTTATTGCCAGGGGCAATTTGGTCATTTTGGGAATTATGGGTCACGTGGTAGCTCCACAATTTTTAGATGATTTTGGGCTCCACGGCCATATAAAAAGGTAAAGTATCAGCAAATGAAAAATCCAAGTATAATATATTTATATGATGCAAAAAACTCTATGTGCTCACTTTATCAATTGTGGTTTCTCATGCAAGACAATAATTTTATCAACCTATAAATCTAAATCCAAGAACTCGTAGACCTCCAGATTTATGCATATAAATATAACAATAATTTTGGTTGCAGATAACAAAACAGAAGTTGAAGCAGAAATCGCCCTGCTTTGTGAAATTCCTTCTCGATCCCTACACACAATAACGAAAATCAAATGGGGTTAAGGTTGAATCCCGGGGGGATGGTTCAACCGTGAACGCTCCGATGCTTAAGTTAGTTTTCTGAGAGAATAAACTGGCAGAGTGTTTGTAGAAATTTTTTATTACCTTTAGAAATGAAATGAGGCCTTCTATTTATAGTGTAGCCTTGAGAGTCATCGGAGCGCCCGATTGATTGAAGGAGAAAGTATTAATTAAGTGATCGTACCGAGTGTAATCACTTATTTATTTAATGAATAAATAATTCGCTGGGGAGTTATTTATTATCGGCATTGATCTGATTAATTAATATATTTAGCTAGTAAATATATTAAATTAATGCGGAGATCGTAACATGTCGATGTCAATTTTACCAAGGGTAATATTGGCATTATGAGAATTGTTGGTCACGTGGCGGCTCCAAAATAATCCGATAATTCATGGTTCCACAAATGCCCCCATATCGCTTAGGAATTCGAGGAATCCTAAGAGATGTAATTTCCTTATGGTTCCAGTAAACTATGTCTTAATATTTTTATGTGGGAGTAGGGCTCATCTTTCCTAGATGTAGTTGGAGATTAACCTTGACCTTGCCCCAATTGGAATTCTTTGGGCTTGTAATCCTTCTTTGAGTTGACTTTACGAGCCCGATTTACTACTAGAGTTTGGTTAATTTTCTTTATTTAAATGAGAGCATGTGGCTCTTATGTTATAAAGAAAATTAAACTCTAATATTGCTTTATTGTTGAGGGAGGCACGCTGACGTGAATATTTTCCGTGGTGAAAAGATCTTGACCCACGGACAGTGAAGGTAGTTCCTCTTTCTTGTCTATTTTTTCTTGTAATTTTCAAAGTGGAAAATTTTTGCATGGCAAAGTAAGAGGTCTGCAGATGCTGTCCACCTAGGGGTCGCTTAATGACGCATCACGAAGTATAATAGGGTAAATAAACGTAAAACCCTAAGAACAAACACTGGAATCCACCAGAAGATAACCGAGAAAACTCTCAAATTTGATTGAATAAACTATATGATATCCCAAATACAACGTTTAAAGGTTGTTTAAATACCTAGGAAACCCTTTGGTGAAACCTAGATCAAAAAGGAAAAGAAAACTTTAATTAATTAAGATTCCGAAAATACTAAGAAAACTTTAAAACCCCTTTTTGAGGCCCTAAACGACGATATTCGGCTAAAAAGACCCCTATGTCACGGCATAAGTAGTGAGTTTGATTTGTCTCGTCGTTCCCTTTCCGGAAAGGTATCATAAGCCTCATTCTGAGCTCGGACGCCAAATTTGTAAATTCCGCTTACGTCCTTTTTGCAGTTTTCGCTCCATCTCTTCCTCAATCCATTCCGCCATTTGTTCTACATCAGTCCCCTCCACTTCAGAAGAACTCGACCCCGAGTTATCATCAGGATAGAGAGCTACATCTTCACGAAACTCATCTATGTCAGCCACATTGAATGTATTAGAAATTCCCATAGATTACAGCAAGTCTAACACATAAGCATTGTCGTTGATTCTCTTCAGCACTTTGAATGGCCCATACTTTTTCTGTTTCAACTTACTGTATGTACCCGCAGGGACTCTTTCTTTCCTCAAAAACACCATAACAGAATCACCCTCTTGGAACACCTTAACTCGCCCATGTTTGTCGGCTGCTGCTTTATACCTTGCATTTGTCAGCTCCAACTTCTGTCTAACTTCACCCCTAACAGCCATTACACCTTCAGCCATATTTTCTGCAGCAACACTTACTCCATGACCATTAGGCAGCTTCACGAGGTCCACCACATGACTAGGTACAGTAGTATAAACAATGGCAAACAGCGACTTCCCCGTGGCACTATGAACTGCACTATTGTAAGCGAACTCCACATGTGGAAGGGCATAGTCCCACTGCTTCGGCTTATCACCACAAATGCTACTCACCATGTTCCCCAAAGTCCTGTTTGTCACCTCAGTCTGACCACCAGTTTGAGGATGGGCAATGCTACTATGATTCAAAACAGTCCCAAACATCCGCCACAAAGTAATCCAGAAATGGCTAAGGAACTTGGTGTCACGATCAGAAGTTATAGACTTAGGCACCCCATGCAGTCGAACAACCTCCCTGGAATATAGTTTGGCTATGTTGGACGCATCCGCTGTCTTCTTACAAGCTATGAAGTGCGCCATCTTGGAGAATCTGTCAACCACAACAAAAACAGAATCCACTCCTCTTTATGTCCTAGGTAATCCGAGCACAAAATCCATAGCTACATCCTGCCAAATATCTTTAGGAACAGGTAAAGGCATATACAACCCAGTATGATGAAGTTGACCCTTTGAAGTTTGGCACGTATAACACTTTGACACGATAACTCCAACATCTCGTTTCAACTGTGGCCAATAGTATCTCTCCTCCAAACTTGCAATGGTTTTATCTCGACCCAAATGGTCACTCAATCCTCCTCCATGTAAATCCCGAATCAGCTTCTCTCGCAAGGATGAGATAGGGATACACAACTGGTTACCCTTGAACAAATACCCCTAATTAAGAAAGTAATCCGCTGTTGGTTCAAGATTAACACACTTTCGCCATACTTCTTTGAAGTCCTCATCACTTTCATACAACTCCTTCATAAATTCGAACCCCACAATTTCTTAAGAAAGTGTAACCAGCAATGTAGCTCGTCTACTTAGAGTATCAGCCACACGATTTAGGGTCCCTGATTTATGTTTGATAACAAATGGAAACTTTTGCAGAAAAGTCACCCACCTGACATGCATCTTATTAACGTGTTTTTGGCTATTAATGAACTTCAAGGCTTGGTGGTCGGTAAACAGTACAAACTCCTTTTGAACGAGGTATTGCTCCGATTGCTTTAAAGCCCTCACGACCGCATAAAATTCCTGGTCATAAGTACTCCACTTCTGCCGTGCTTCACTCAACTTTTCTGAAAAGAACGTTATTGGTTTATTTTCTTGTGACAATACAGCCCCCACTCCTACTCCACTAGCATCACATTCGACCTCGAATACTCTCTCATAGTTCGGAAGAGCGTGAACTGGGGCGGTGCAAAGCTTTTCTTTGATGAGGGCAAAGCTCTTCTCTTGCTCGTCCCCCCACTGGAATTTTCCCTTTTTCAAACATTCCGTGATAGGTGCCGTAATGGTGCTAAAGTTCCTTACAAACCTCCTGTAGAACGTGGCCAACCCGTGGAAACTTCTCACTTCAGTCACCGACCTAGGAGCTGGCCAATCACGGATTGCCCGAATTTTCTCATCATCCACCTGAATGCCATCCTCACCAACCACAAATCCCAAAAACAACAACTTATTTGTACAAAAAGTACATTTTTTCAGGTTCACATACAACTTATTTTCTTGCAGAACCCCTAAAACTTGCCTCAAATGCACCATATTTTCTTCTTTTATTTGACTATAAATTAAAATATCATCAAAGTAAACCACAAAAAAAGAGCCAAGGAATGGACGAAGAACCTGATTCATAAGTCTCATGTAAGTGCTAGGTGCGTTTGACAACCAAAAAGGCATGACCAACCATTCGTATAATCCATCCTTGCTTTTAAACGCCGTTTTCCACTCATCACCCGGTCTGATTCGAAACTGGTGGTAGCCACTCCGCAAGTCTAACTTCGTGAACACCTTAGAACCCTCAAGTTCATCCAACATGTCTTCTAAGCGCGGTATGGGAAATCTGTATTTTACTGTTATTTTGTTGATTGCTCGGCTATCAACACACATACGTCAAGCATTCTCCTTCTTAGGAACTAGAAGGACAAGAACCGCAAAAGGACTCAAACTCTCTTTGATAAATCCTTTCTTCAACAATTCCTCAATCTGCTCCCTCAAAATCTCATTCTCCTTAGGACTCATACGGTAATGAGGCAGATTTGGTAGGCTAGCTCCAGGTACTAAATCAATTTGATGATGAATATCCCGCATAGGTGGCAGTTTGTTAGGCAATTCGTCAGCCACAAGCTCCTTGAATTCCCTCAACATCTGCTTCACATCATTGGGAATTTCGACCTTTTCTTTGCTTGTGGTCATTAATCCCTTCAGCACCACGGGATAAAAAGAATCTGCTTCTTTGATTGCCTAAATTATCTCCCGCTCATTGCTAGTCAAAGTCAGGAAACTCGAACTCTCCTTTCTTGGGACACTCATCTTTCCCGAATGTGTGATAAGAGCCATAGCAATTTTGTGATTATCCCAAGTAAACAAGATAACATTGTCTCGACCCTTAAAGGTAGTATCCACATCAAACTGCCAAGGTCGTCCCAATAAAATATGACAAGCATCCATATCAATTACGTCACATAATATTTCATTACTGCAGTGCTTACCAATGGAGAGTGGTACACGACATGTTTCAGACACTCGAACTGAAGGTCCTTTCTTCACCCAACCCAGTGAATAAGGAGTGCTATGTGGCTCTATTGGTAGCTGCAAATGCTCCACCAGTTTCTTCGACACAAAATTCTCACAGCTGCCATTATCTACAATCACATCACATATTTTGTTTTTAATGGAACAGTGAGAACGAAATATACTATTACGCTGGCCTTCCTCTTTTGGAGCTAAAAGAACTCGTTGCATCACCAAAGTAAATCGTTCTAAGCCCTCTTCAATTGCAAACTCAGCTCCTTCATAGTCATCCTCAAAACTTTCTCCTCCTTCTTCTTCTTGACCATCATCATTCACGTCTACTAAATTGGCCTGTCTCCGGTCAGGGCAAACATTAGAACGATGCCCTTGTTTGCCACAACGATAACAAATATCCCTTGTGGGTCTAGCATATGCATTCAGATTCTGCTTCTGGGACTGATTTCGAATCTGCCCTCTATCAAAATTTCTGCTACTCCCCTCATTACCTCCTCTGGGCTGGAAATTTGAAGGTTTTGAAGTGCCTTGCTGCGCGAATTTTCTCTTATCAGTAGGGAAAACTGAATTATTTTCATATAAATCCGGCATATTCCTCCGGTAAGGCAATGTGCGTTTTTCTTTTTCCATCAACTCGGCCTTCATCGACATGTTAATTGCCTCTTGCAAGGACCACAAATTCTGCAAGCCAATCTTCTCTTGAATGACAGGTTTCAGCCCGTTCATATACCTTGCCACCTTCTGATCCTCAGTCTCCCTTAGGTTATTTCGTTCAGCCAATCGTATGAACTCGTTAGTATATTCAGCCACTGTTGTGATGCCTTGAACACATCCCATGAACATCCGATACAAATTTTGCTCGTGGTCAGCAGGTAAGAATCTCTCCATCATAAGTTGTTTCATCTTTCGCCATGTCCAAACCCTATTTTTCCCTTGCCTTTGACGGGTATTCTGGAGTTGATCCCACCAAACAGCCGCTGTGCTTTTCAAACGGAAAGCAACCATCTTTACCATCTTGGCCTCGGGAATCTCCATGAGCTCAAAAAATCTCTCTACGTCCACCAACCAATCTAAGAAATCTTCAATTTTTAAATTTCCCGAAAAGTTGGGAATATCAGCTTTAATCCGATAATCATCATAATGGTTGCGGTTATGGTTATTGTGACGTGGCTCTTCGAGTTCCTCTTCAGAATCGGAACCACCTTCTTCTTCAGGAAACCTCCTAGGGTTTCCCCTATCATTACCCACCCGATTGTTGCGTTGGTTGCCTCTTCGATTATTCTCCAGCAACAACGCTCGCAGCTCCCCAAATTGAGCAGTTAATTCCCCAAATTGAGCAGTTAATTCCCCAAATTGAGTAGTTAATTCAGCGAGACTACGGGTTTGGGCATCGATACGACGGGTTTGGGCATCCAAATCCGCTCGAGTTGCAGAGACATCGTCTACACGATCAGCCATGGATAGAAATCAACGATAACTAGAGGGGAGAAACCCGCTCTGATACCACTTGACGCAGCACGAAGTATAATAGGGTAAACAAGCGTAAAACCCTAAGAACAAACACTGGAATCCACCAGAAGATAACCGAGAAAACTCTCAAATTTGATTGAATAAAATATATGATATCTCAAATACAACGTTTAAAGGTTGTTTAAATACCTAGGAAACCCTAAGGTGAAACCTAGATCAAAAAGGAAAAGAAAACTTTAATTAATTAAGATTCCGAAAATACTAGGAAAACTTTAAAAACCCCTTTTTGAGGCCCTAAACGACGATATTCGGCTAAAAAGACCCCTATGTCATGACATTAGCAGTAAGTTTGATTTGTCTCGTCGTTCTCTTTCCGGAAAGGTATCATAAGCCCCATTCTAAGTTCGGACGCCAAATTTGTAAATTCCGCTTACGTCCCTTGTGCAGTTTTCGCTACATCTCTTCCTCAATCCATTCCGCTATTGGTTCTACATCACTTAATGCCAGTCCGCCTAACACTACCGAGTTGCTATAATCGGGGCGGCTCTTCACCGCCTAGGCCGCCGTTTTGAGCTCCGACCTCTGCTCCCTCTCGCACAAAGCCTCAAAGGAGTTTTCTCCCCTCAGCTTCAGCTCTGAATTCCCCATCCACTCACAGCTAGAAGCCTAAACCCTGGCCTGGTGAGATCGCCGTTACCGGATTGCTTAATTCCAGGTAATTCAAAAGTCCTCCCTCGATTTCGTTCACACTTTGGGGATAGGCAACTCAATGAAGTACTCGATTGACTACTTTTTTCGCAATTTGGCCCCTTCATTTTAATGGGCATCCCTCAATTTGAGAATATAAAGCTGGTAAAGTTGTACGTGGTTTTAATTCTCATTTCGTTGGAGTGTTTATTAAATTTATTGAGTACTGCAAACTTGCAGAGATAATGGGTACCAACCATGAACTGTATATCACTGTATGCTCCAAGGGCTATTCAAAAAAATTCATGTTTTGTGGTTTTCGCACGAAAATTAAGTGATGAGTGCTTCGGTGGGAGGAGAGGGGATCATGGGTGTGATTTTGTTGAGGAACCCTTTAAGAAAATATGGAAAAGTTCCGATTTTGATGATGAGAAGCCTAATGAGTATGAGTACGAAGACCGGCCCCGGGAGCATTTCTCGTTGAGACGGAGTTTTTTTGAGAATGCAAAGATTCATACCACCAGGGTTCTTGATGTTCTTCGACAAGATGGCCCTGGGTTTGATACTAAAGCTGCTTTGGATGAGTTGCATATAGAGGTTTCAGGGCTTCTTGTGAGGGAAGTTCTTTTCGAAATCTTGAAACAAACAAATCGTATGAGTAAATTGCGGTGTGCAAACTTGGGTTATAAGTTTTTTGTGTGGTCTGGTCAGCTTGAGAATTACAGGCACACAGCAAATACATATCATTTAATGATGAAGATATTTGCTGAGTGTGAGGAGTTTAAAGCTATGTGGAGGCTAGTTGATGAGATGATTGAGAAAGGGTATACAACTACGGGACAGACGTTCAACATTTTGATTCGCACTTGTGGTGAGGGAGGCTTGGCTAGGAAAGTTATGGAAAGATTCATCAAATCGAAGACATTTAATTACAGGCCATTTAAACATTCATACAATGCAATTTTGCACTCCCTTATTGTGTTGAAGCAGTACAAGTTGATTGAGTGGGTCTATGAGCAGATGTTGGCAGAGGGTCACTCCGCAGATATTCTAACTTATAATGTTATGATGTATGCAAAATATAGGCTGGGGAAGTTGGATCAGTTTCACAGACTGCTGGATGAAATGGGTAGGGGAGGTTTCACTCCAGATTTTCATACTTATAACATTCTTCTTCATGTCCTTGGTAAGGGAGACAAACCTCTTGCAGCTCTTAAACTTCTGAACCACATGAAGGAAGTGGGTTTCGATCCAACTGTTCTTCACTTCACAACATTGATAGATGGACTGAGCAGGGCCGGGAATTTGGATGCTTGCAAGTATTTTTTTGATGAGATGATAAAGCATGAGTGCTTTCCAGACGTTGTTTGTTGGACTGTAATGATCACTGGGTATATTGTGGCCGGGGAGCTTGAGAAGGCTCAAGGATTGTTTGATGAGATGATCACTAATGGGCAGCTTCCAAATGTATTTACGTACAATGCTATGATTCGTGGGCTTTGTATGGCAGGAAAATTTAAGGAAGCATGCTCCATGCTTAAGGATATGGAATCCAGAGGCTGTAATCCAAATTTCAGTGTATACAGCACACTAGTAAGTTACTTGCGAAATGCTGGAAAGCTTGCTGAAGCTCATGAGGTAATAACACATATGATGGAGAAGGGGCAATATGCCCATCTTCTTTCAAAGTTCAAGGGATATAAGAGATGTTAAAAGTGTTAGATTCTGGTATTTGTAGAATTTCTTGCAATCTTATTAGAAGAAGCTAATTGATTCAGCCCAGTTAACATTACATAGCTCCTGGCTTTCTCAGTTACATCATATACCCACAGATAAAGAAATGAAGAAATCATCAAGTGCAGTTGACATTATCCAGCGTGGCAGAGTCTGGCTATCTCAGCTACATCATGTACCTAGTGCTTACACCTTATTTCAGTTATCTCCGATGAAAAAAATTAAAGTATGCACAAATTGTTGTCGTTTATCATTTTTGTAGTGCAAACTGATCGGCACATATAAAGCTTGTATTTCTTTATTATATCTTGCAATGCTGGTGCCCATATCCTATTTGCAAAATGTGGCAATGCCCTGATTAAAACGCATATGCTTCACCAAAGTAGAGAAAAGTGACTTGTTTTGTCCTACTTTCTTTCTCCTACGCCTCTCCTCTGTTTCTCTCTTTTCGACATCCCAGCCCCAGTCACGTTGCTCTCTGCTAAGGCTCCCTCTTTCCTCTCACTTTTGTCCGAATCATCCATAGATACATTGACATATTCGTTTTAGGTGCGCATTTGCATAGCTGTATACATTTTTGCTTTTAGCTACATGAATGAATCAATATATTATAGATGGAGAGTTTTGATAAATCAAAATGTTGTTTTACTGTCTGTAAAAGGCTAGATTCTCATTCTTGACGCTGTAGCATCATTTTGATGGAAACCAGAAAGGGGATACAAATCGAGTGCATTGCTGTCTTTACTGCATTCTTATCTCCCGGGGCTCAATTATGAGTTGGCTTCGCGTCTCTTTTTCTGGCATTTTACGCAGTAAAGTTTACATGATTTTTCGTTACTCATTCAAGGTGTTAATGTTTATTGCCTTTGAATTTCACGTCTAGTTCTTTGCAGTGTTGAAATGGAGGCATTGCTCTTTCTGTCATTGGCGATGGAAGGGAAATCCAAAGAGAAAAGATGGAGGCGTGCATGAGGTAATTTTGTAAATCCTCAAGTAGTATGGCCCTCGTTAGTTTCTCGTAGTTACATATATATCATCAGAACAAAATGAAATTTAGTTTGTGTTTGTGTTTGTGGTTATCGTTCTTTCTATCCCACCAGAACTCCATGCAAGTTTGATTTATTTCTCTTGTTACAAAAGGTATTCTTCCTCAATGTAGCTATCGCCGCGTTTGCTACAAGACTCGTATATTTTATTTTCTCAATAATCTTTAGTGTTTGGCCATACTGGCTTTTTGTTGTAGTGATTACAATTTAAGCACCAAAGCCTAACAAGACAAATGAATACAAACCTAATTAATTTTCCTCTTTAAAGTATAATTCCATTTCAACATCGCGATGGTGGGTTAGTACAAGACTATATGCCCTTTTTCACTTGCCCTCTTCAATAAAACTAAATACCAAATATACCGTAATTTTTTTTAATCAACATATATCTTAAATGTTTCAAGGTCCAAAATATCCCTGATCAAGGATGAACAAGATGCAAATCATTGACAATATTTCCTGATATGTAAGAAATCTTAACTTCTCCTTCTCCTTCTCCTTCTCCTTCTCCTTAAAGACGAGTGAAGATTCTATTCCAATTCCCAGCACAATCTTATGCGACCATCAATCATCATCAACAAAGTTGAAACTGGACACACCACAACAAAGGCATTAGGCATGGGACATGACTCAGCAGAATCATCAATTTCCAGCTCAATAATATAAATTCAATTGTTAAATTTTCAACCAATCCCATCTGAAGAATAATAAAATAAAACATAAATCACATTCATGCACCAAAAATTAAAATTATAATAACAATACTGAAATTCATGTAATTCCTTTTCAAGGGTGGGGAGTGCATGGGATGGGGCTTGCTTTCATTTCGAACCAGACAAAATTGATGATCTTATCATCTTCTCCGCCAAAGCCATTTGTCATTTGCTTCAACAATTTACAAATTACACCCATTTTTTCCCTTCTTATTTACATGGCATGCAGATTAAATAAACTCATACATTGCTTAAAACACGAAGATTTATCCTCCATATAAAGAAAACATCATAACCAAGTGAATGATTTTTTTTTTGTAAATTTTTATTTTTTGTCATCCTTTTTCTCCTCTTTTTTCTCTTCTTTCTTTTCCTCTTTCTTCTCGTCTTTCTTTTCTTCTTTTTTCTCTTCCTTTGCTGGTCCAACTGAGATTATGTCCACTTTGCCAACCTTCTTGAGCTTCTTCACCAAAGCCACTGGATCCATCAGTCCCACCACTGTTAGCTTTTGATCCTTTAGATCCGCCGCGATCGAATCAATCCCTGTTCATCAAATCACCAAACCAAAATTTAAGAGGAAAAACATCATGTGTTCAGATATAAATCGAATTCAATTACTATGTAAATACCAAAGATATCAGCGGCAGCTTCAATGGCTTTCTGCTTTGTTTTGTCATCTGTCATGGTCAAGACCTTGAGGACCACCTTCTGCTGCAAAAGTTAAATTACACAAAAAACTAAGCAAAATTAAACAACTGTGTGTTCTAGCTTGTAAGCTGGTGCTTACGCATGGAAGATGGAGCTAAACCATTAAACTGAATTGAATTGAAAACAAGTGTGTTTTAGTTGGAAAAGCACCTGAGCCATATTTTGCTGAGAGGAAGAAATGCAAGAAGAACGCTATTGAATATGAGAAAAAGTGGGAGAGGATACGACCAACAGAATATCTTGCGAACTTGGGGTTTTATAAAGCGTGAAAATGTGAGGTTCAACTGGGCCTGGACCTAGGTTTGGGTTTGGATTTGGGTTTGGGTTTGGGTGCTGCATGTACGTGGGAAGTTCACATCCAAACATTTGCTATTTTGAGCCATTTGAAATTTTGGATGGCAGGAGTTTTCTTTTCCAATTTTCAACCTTTCTCTTTGTTATTAATTGTTAAGTAATTGCTAAGTATACTTTTGTTTACTCTAAATAAGAGAGAGGATGAACTAGTTACTTTGTTAAAACGGATTATGATCCTTTGAGATTTGGTAATGGTTATGTAGTTATTTTAAAATTTGAAGTGGTATTTACAAATGAATAATTTTTATTCACGAGAGTTGAATATGAGATATAATAATAACTATTTATGAAAGTCGTATCTCATAAAAAGTACGTACAAGGTCTAGAATGAAGTATTTGACTTATTTGATAAAAAAAAAAAATTAAAAGTGTGCTTATTTAGGTTATTATTGGCTTTGATGAATTTCTGGTCAATTATTGGGAAGAAAAAAAATTCTGGTCAAATTTACAACAACAAACATGAGCCCATTTTTTCAATTCAAAATTTTCTCCCACGTGCCAAGCCCCAAGTTATATCAAATATAAAGACCCCTATTTAATATGGTAGAACTTTGTACGCAAGTCGGCGAAGAAAACTTTTGAAAAGGGATGGATGGCTTTTTTTCAAGATTCTGTTCATTCAACAAGACAGCAAGATGTAATGCAAAGAATTTGAATAAGAACACGTAAAAAAAATAACATCAACATAATATTAAATGGTTCGATGATTAAATATTTTAAAATATTAATATAAATAAATAATAATATTTTTATAAATTTGACTAAATATATGAATACATGTAATTAGGAGTAGATTTTTTAAAATTTTAACAGTTCGATACGGTTTGAATTTTCTAAAATTAAAAATTAAACTTTTTCGATTTAAACCATTACTAACAGTTCAGTTTAAATCGAAATAGTTTGAAAATGTTTAAGCATAAAAAAATAGTAAGGATACAAAAAAATAACAGAATAATCAATACTGAAAATATTCGACTAAATATATGAATATATGTAAGGATATAAATTCGACTAAATATATGAATACATGTAATTAGGGGTAGATTTTCTAAAATTTTAACGGTTCGATACGGTTTGAATTTTCTAAAATTAGAAATGAAATTTTTTCGATTTAAACCGTTACTAACAGTTCGGTTTGGATCGAAATAGTTTGAAAATGTTTAAGCATAAAAAAAAAATAAGGATATAAAAAAACAGTAAGGATACAAAAAATAACAGAATAATCAATACTGAAAATATTTTATATTAAGTTTGCAAATGACTAGATTGCAAACATTACCATTATATTAAGATTTATCAAATAAACATTGTCACTTAATAATCTTTTATTATACTTTTATCTGGGTATACATGTATTTATTTGAGTATATTTTTTTATTTTGTATTAATAATATATTTAAAAATTAATAAATATTAATATATTCCTTAACGGCCCGGTTTAGATTTAACTAATTTCCAAAATGAAAATTCAAATTCAAATAGTTACTAACGAAACAGATTAGATTCTCAAACTATTTGATTTTTATTCGGTCAAATTCAAACCTAAACAGTTAAATAAATAACTGTTTGAAGCGAATCGATTAACGATTTAATAGATTTGTGCCAATTCCTACATGTAATAGTCATCACTCTATGTGTATGTTGTAACGACCCGTCCCGGAAGCCGGAATTTGATTAGTTGTTAATGACGGATTAGTGAAGTTAATTGGTGATTAGTTGAACAATTTAGGACGGACAATGCAAAATGACAATTTTACCCTTAGAATGGGCAAAATGTTGACTTTTAGTTCGGACAGTCAAAAGGACATTGACCGATGACTGTGACGTAGTTCGGGACGTCACGAGTCCGTAGACAGGTGGCACGCCCGATTCCGACATCCGAGGAGAAAGTTATGATGTTCGGAAGATGGAGGGCATTTTCGTAATTTGGTTAGAAGTGGGAAATTGTTGACTTTTGTTTGATCTTTAGTTTTTATGCAAACCGAGGACCGTTAGGTAGATCTCGACGTCCTGAGTACAACGACAGGCGGCACGCTTTCATCGGACATCGGACGGACGAATTATGGTTCTAGAAAGGTGATGGGCAAAATGGTAATTTGGACATTGTAGGGGCATTTTGGTCTTTTAACCACCTTGGGAATTGAGCCCAATCAGATAAGGCCACTTGGACAGGGTTAATTGGATATTTGTGACTGTGTCCACAGGGTGTGTGACACCTGGTACAATCCTAGAGGCTTCTGCCCATTTCTACACAGTTCAAGTGTTTTAAAATGGTTGTGATCGTTCAAAGGGAAAACAGAGAGACCGTGAGACACTGAGGAACTATCGATCAGTTTAGGGTGTTTGAGTTCTTGGTGATCAGTGGTGATCGACTGTGGCTGATCAAAGAGCAGTTGAGGATCATAGTAGTACCACCGTGGTGGACCACCGTAAGCGGTGGCAGAAGTTGGGAAGTAAGATTCATACCTCTATTTTTGACATTCGATGAATGTACTCATGGTTCTACTGCACGTTGATGAGTTTGGTGGTTTGTATGAAGTTATGGAAAGTGAGACGAGCTAAATGGACCCAATTGTAAGGTATAACAGGAACGGTGGCCGTGAACTAGACGAGCGGGTAAGTTCGAAATCAAACATGGTAATTGACGTTAGATTGCTCAAACTTTAAATTAATTAATCCAATAAGGTTATGGATGATGCTAGGAGGTTTTTGAGCTTGGAAGGAGAAAGAATGGTGGCCGGAAACCTGAGGAAACAGCGGAGGAAGTCTCGACTTTTTGAAGGATGGTTGGGAGGTAATCTCTAGCCCTAGTTTTCACGATTTACCTTGATAGAATTATGGGAAATGAAGGGAAGAACGTCTTAGATTAATTAGGAGTGAAAAATGGATTGAATTTGCTAAAAACCGTGAACGCCGGTTTAACCTAGACCGAACCGGTTCGAACCAGGTGAACCGGGTTCACCTGAGATTGACGACGACGCTGTTCATGCGCGTGGGTCTCACGCGCAGTAGCTTCCAGACGCACGTGGGGGCGCATGGAGGGTATTTTAGGGAATCTTCCAACACGACTTTTAAAGTACTCGATGTAACGAACATTTTGACACTGATTTCGAGTAGATCGGACATCGTCTCGATAAGTTTCGGGATGTCCAAAGGTTCTAGGGCTCGGTTAAAAATATGGGAAAATTATGGGACTTTAGTATGAGTATCGTGAAGTAGTTAGTGACCTTTTATTAGGATTTGGACAGGTTCAGGAAAGCCGAAAATAGCGGAATGGTCGGGAACGGCGTAAGTGCGCGCGTATCAAGGCAACGTCGGAATGGTCTGTGAGTGGACTTTGTTTTCTAACTCTTGATGCATGCATATATGTTTTTATATGTTTTCTATACTTGATTCTATGATTTGATTTATGATTGTGATGGTTAACGGTTTTGCACGTTTTTCGAGGAAATTATAGTATATCACGTTTTACGAGATTTTGATGGATATTGTGATTTGAACCTGGTTTTAATTATTTGATTTCGGGATTTGAAATCCGATTTGAATTCAAAGTAAGTAAAAGGAATTTGGAAAGTGTTTTCGGGCTTGAAGCCTAGTTCAGAAAAGTGGTTTTGAGAAATGTGATTTCGGGTTTTGGAATTGGATTTCCGGATGACGATTCGGAATTCGGTTTGGAACTTGAAATGGATTTCCGAGTTTGGGTTCGGAATGGTTATTCCGGATGCCGGCTTACGGAATGATGGTTGCGGACTTGGATCTGGAAAGGAGATGGATATTAGTTCTGGGTTTGGATTCGGGATCCTGATGAGATTGGGTATTCAGATTTGGAAATGGAAAAAGGTTTTCAAACGGTTTGGATTGGATTTGCTGGATCTGGTTATTGGGTATAAAGACTCGGATTATGATATGACGGGGGACGGGACCGGATTGGGTTTAAAGACCCGGATTGAGTTTAAAGACTCGGGAGTTTAAAGACTCGGATATATTGATATTTCCCCCGTAGGCCCGTTGAGTTTAAAGACTTGCGAGTTTAAAGACTTGGATTATATTAAGGCATGGATTGAGTTTAAAGACTCGGGAGTTTAAAGACTCGGATAGATCCAGCAGGTTCGATGAACGGAAATGTGGCATGCTTTTCAATAATAGTTTTCGATGGTTTTGGGGTGAGGCCCGGGATTTGAGAAAAAGGAAAATATGTTTGGTTTTCGTACATGGTTTTATGACATACCTTTGATATGCATGCATTTGTTTTTGAAACGGAGGGTATAAATGTAATTGTGTTTTCTGTTAACTGTTTTTAAACTTATTCTTTATTTTTGTTTACTCACAGTCTTTTCGTGTTTCGATACCCTCCAGGTTGTTGAGGCACGGGTTGTTGGTCGAGAAAGACAGAGACATCACACCCTCGATCCACAGTAGTTCGGCATATTCTGGGAAGACCGGTTACTTTTTGACAGGACCCATCCCAATCCCTCCCGGGATTAACGTGGGATGACCCTGCTCCCGTCTGACACGGAGTGTCAGACAAGGGATATTTCCGACCTTTACCCTCCCGGGCTATCAGAGTACGCCAGGATCCGGAGGAGGTATGTGATATCTCGGTCTCTGCTACAGTCCACATCCAATGTCAACCTGAAGGGCAGTCAAAATATTAAAAGTTGTGAGTGGACAAAACAAGAGTTTATAAAAACATTTTATCGAGAAGACATTTGTACCCTTCACTAAAAGGCATGCATGCATTCGAAAACCATTTATCCAGAAAAACCATAATGAAATCAAGTACACGGGCCACTGCCCAAATCCATAAGGGACTCAGCCCAAATCAGAAGAAACTAAACAAACGGGACACTGCCCAAAACCTGTGTAAACACACATCATATATCATATCATATAGCATACATCATATATACATATAATTCACACAACCAATCCTGTCACGGTTTCCAAAGCTACGCGCGTGCTACCCAGGTCTCAATCTGAGTCTTCTCAAAGTCAAGATCAATGACCGCAGACCACTGACCCTACCCGAGGTAATAGTAATCATAGCCTTCCTGAGAGTAAGGAACCCAACTAGGGGGTGACTCCACTCAGTCGGTGCTCCGTGACTACTCCGGGGTCCACCCAGGCCAACGACCGTCCCCGGAGGAGATAATAGAAGTAAAGGAAGGTATATGAATACATATATAGACATAACATAAACATTCATGCTAGGTTCCCTTGAACCGTCATGATCCATAACATCCAACAAGGGTTCATGCCGGTTCTCATAAACCGTCATGAACCACGATACCATAACAAGGGTTCATGCCGGTTCCCATAAACCGTCATGAACCGGGAAATCCATTTAAGGTTCCCTGACCTGAAATCAAAACCGTAAAGTAACCTGGGTCTCGTGCCCGAACATAGGACATCAGCTGGGCACCGTGCCCGATATCCGAGGTCATATGCCCGAGACAAAACCAAATGGGTCTCATACCCGAGTTTATCCTTTTGAAATCCAAAACCAGTTCATTTAGACCAATAAAGAAATACTGACCCGTATAAGCACCGTATAAGGCCGAAACCTCGGAATACGTGCTTATACGTAACCACATACAAATGCACCCATGGCATCATCAAACATGTAATAAAACATATAATAAACATTTATGCATGCACCAATTTAGAAAACAAGGTCCACTCACAGACCGTCCGAGCTGCCGCCTCGATTTGCGTGTCATACGGCTCCCCTAGCCGATCACCATCACCGGGACTCCCAAACCTGTCCAAATTTTAATAGAAGGTTAATAACTACTTAATTAACCTCCCATCAAAGCCCCGTAATTTTCCCGAACTTTTAACTATTTTTATACCTATCCTAAAACTTCCGATGCCCCGAAACCTATCGAGACGATGTCCGTTTGACGCGAGACTAGTCCCAAAATCTTCGTTACATCGAATACAAGATTTCTCATGTTGAACACTTTCCCAAATTATGGCCCACGGGCCCTCACGAGCCCCTAGAAAGGCGAAAATACTGTTCATCGTCATCAACACGATTCTGAACCAGTTTACGGTAGCAAAACACTGTTCATCTCGGTTTTTCTCCGGTTTCTGGACTGATTCGGGGTCCGTTTGGTCCCATTTTAAGCCCTAAATTCCTATTTCTTCATTTGCTATCTAACCCAATCCCTAAAACTAAGAAAACCCACCCGAAACCGAGCTTCCATCCGCCATTAATGGTGGCCGGATTTTCTCCGGCCGTTCACGGCCATTTCCGGCCATCCCAAGCCCCAAAACTAATCCCATTAACCTCCTAGAGTCCCCAGAAACCTTACCCAATAAACGAAATGGAGTAAAAACCATTAAAACCCAAACTCAAAATTTCAAACATTTTCCTTACCTCACGGTCTCTCCGTCGTCCACCATCCGCCGTGAGCCACCCCCCGCCGTGTCCTCCTCATCATTCGCTCCCTCACGGTCACACACAAGCACATGAGAAATGGTGGTATGTTTGTGTGTGCTTGTTCGAAGAACAAAGAAGAAAATGAAGAAAATATGGAGGGGGGTTTCGGGTTATGAAGAAAATAGAAGGAATGAAGCTGATGAAGATGGTGAAGGATGAAGGCTGATCAGATGTGAGGGAGATGAGATGGAGGGTGTGGATTTAAAGATGAATTTGGAATGGATGGCCAAGATTGAATAAGGTGTGGATTTGATTAAAAAATTAATTAAATAATATTATTTTATTATATAGATCCACAAATTGGGGGATTTAGCCAATAGGATGAGTGACACTTGTCACTCATCCATGGGACCCACTAAAATATCTGCCCAATCAGATTTCGCCAAATCATCCCCGCCTCGAAGTACGTGCATAGTGAAATCGAACTTCCGTGACCTATAACTCTCCCGTTCGAAGTCCGATTTCAGCGTGCCGCCTGCCTATGGATTCGTATCGTCCTTATCTACGTAATAGTCCTCCGCCCTTGGCCATCGGACATCCCAGTTAAAAAGTCAACTATTTGCCCCATTTAACTAAAATTACCAAATTGCCCCTAAACTTCCGAACTTCATAACTTCCTTCTCGAATGTCGGAATTGAACGTACCACCTGTCTATGAACTCGTGACGTCACGTACTACGTCACGGTCATCGGTCAAAGTCCATTTGACAGCCCGATCGAAAAGTCAACGTTTTGCCACGACCAAAAGCAAAACGGTCATTTTGCATCGTTCGTCCTATTCCGCCCAACTAATCACGGATTAACCTCACTAATCGTGATTAGTCACTAATCTAATCATGGAATTTGGGACGGGTCGTTATAACCTTCCCTCCTTAATTAATTTCGTACTCGAAATTCCAACCGACCTAATTCCAACGTTCTTCCCTGTTTAATTATTTTCGCTCTCGAAACTCCAACTATCCTGATTCCACATCCACCCCGTGGAAAGTAGAATTGGCCTCAAAACACGTGTACACTCGTACACCCACTAACCAAAACAATACTTACTCGTACCCAAGCGTACCACTAACACTCTGTAACGACCCGTCCCAAATTCCTAGATTAGATTAGTGACTAATCACGATTAGTGAGGCTAATCCGTGATTAGTAGAGCGAAATCGGACGAACGGTGCGAAATGACCGTTTTGCCCTTGATGGTGGCAAAACGTTGACTTTTTAATCGGGCGGTCAAATGGACTTTGACCGATGACCGTGACGTAGTTCGTGACGTCACGAGTTCATAGACAGGTGGCACGTTCAATTCCGACGTTCGTAGAAGAAGTTATGACGTTCGGAAGCCCAAGGGCATTTTGGTAATTTGGGTGAATAGGAGGTCAAAAGTTCACTTTTTGACCGGGAGGTCCGATGGCCGAGGGCCAAAGACCGTTACGTAGATAAGGACGATACGAATCCGTAGACAGGCGGCACGTCGAATTCGGACGTTCGACGGCGAAGTTACGGTTCACGGAAGTTTCCAGTTACTATTCACAACGGCACGTTTTACGAGACAAAAAGTGCAGTTTTGTCTCTAGTGGGCCCAGATATTTAATGGAGGCCCAATGGATGAGTGACACTTGTCACCCATCCACTGGCCAACCTCACCCACTCATGCACCAAACCCATTCACCGTGCATCCATTTCTTCCATTTTTCCTCCATCCATTACCCGATCCCATTTCCAAATCCAACCCAGCCAACCCAACCCCATTTCGGCTAGGACTGAGGACAGAGTGAAGTGAGGATGGTGAGGACGTGGTGGCCGGCCCAGGACGGCGCCACCGTGCACGGCTGAGGCCAAACCCGAACAGGTAACCCGGTTACCCATTTTCTCCCTTTTAATTTGATTTTGATGTTATGGTTGCTTTTGGACGATTAGGATGAGTTAGTTAGGTTGCTAGTATGATTTTAGGACGGTTTGGAGGGTGCTTCACGGCGGAGAAGCCGTGTAGATTGATCGGGAAAAATTGAACCGTGAGGTTCAAATTGGACCGGTCGGATTTCGTAGGTTTTAGGTTGTTTTGTTAATTGGGTTAGATAGGAAATGAAGAAATAGGAATTTAGGAATTGGAATGGATGAAATCGGACCAAAAATGAGGGAGAAGGACACCTGGACCGGTTACGCCGGTCCAAGTTGCAGGAAAAACCGGACCGGACCGATTCAGACCGGTCTGACCGATGTAGGGGATGACTGATGACGTCATCCTGATGACGTCATCATGTCAGGGATGACGTCATCATGTCAGATCTGACAATGTCAGACTGACATGTCAGACCGTGGGACAATGGGAGCGTGACACGTGTCACTGTCAGGGGCTGTCAGTGATGACGTCATGCTGACGTCAGCGATGACGTCAGCAGGTACTGTAGCAGGCGCGTGAAGCCCACGCGCAGCCACTTCAGGCGGCGCGTGAGGGCGCGTGGCAGGGAATCTGGGGAAGGTTCCAACATACGAAATCATCTATTCGATGTAACGAACATTTTGGGACTGGTTTCGTGTCGATCGGGCACCGTCTCGAGATGTTTCGGGGCATCGGAAGGTTTAGGTTCGGGATTAAAAATAGTTAAAAATACGGGAAAATTACGGGGCTTTAGTGAGGGGTTATATAAGTAGTTAGTAACCCTCTAAATTAATTTGGACAGGTTTGGGAGTCCCGGTGACGGTGATCGGCTCGGGGAGCCGTATGGCACGCAAATCGAGGCGGCAGCTCGGACGGTATGTGAGTGGACCTTGTTTTCTAAATTGGTGCATGCATAAATGTTTATTATATGTTTTATTACTTGTTTGATGATGCCATGGGTGCATTTGTATGTGGTTACGTATAAGCACGTATTTCGAGGTTTCAGCCTTATACGGTGCTTATACGGATCTGTATTTCTTTATTGATTTAAATGAACTGAATTTGGATTTCAAAATGATAAACTCGGGTATGAGACCCATTCGGTTTTGTCTCGGGCATATGACACTATTTACGACCTTCGGGTCTAAATCGTGGTCGCGACGGGTGCTATGTGCACGGCGATCGACGATACGACACTCGCCTCCGGATTTGGATGTGTTCCTTCCGGAGAGGTCACGATGCACGATTCGTTGTCGGGCAGCCTAGGGAGGCTCGACTACGGAGTGCTGACGGTTAGCGATCGGTGATGAGTGCACCATGATCTTGCGATGGTCGCGTCGGTTGATTCGTTCACGGCGACATACCAGGATTGAGGGCGGTCCTGGATGGATGGTTGCACGCATCACTATGATCGGAGTCGTGACTGACCCTTAGATATCGGGCACGGTGCCCAGTTGAGTCATATGTTCGGGCACGAGACCCAGTTACTTTATGGTTTATGATTTCGGGTCAGGGACCCTACGTGGATTTCCAAGTTCATGACGGTTTATGGGAACCGGCATGAACTCTGGAAAGGTCATTGTGGTTCATGACGGTTTATGGGAACCGGCATGAACCTTTGTCAGGTCATTCTGGTTCATGACGGTTTATGGGAACTGGCATGAACCCTTGTTATGGTATTACGGTACATGATGGTTTATGGGAACCGGCATGTTACCTGATTATGGATATTATGGATCATGACGGTTCAGGGGAACCGGTCATGAATATTTATGTTATGTATATATATGTTCGTCTACCTTCCTTTACTTCTATTATCTCCTCCGGGGAGGGTCGTTGGCCTGGGTGGACCCCGGAGTAGTCACGGAGCACCGACTGAGTGGAGTCACCCCCAGTTGGGTTCCTTACTCTCAGGAAGGCTATGGTTACTATTACCTCGGGTAGGGTCAGTGGTCTACGGACATTGATCTTGACTTTGAGAAGACTCGGATTGAGACCTGGGTAGCATGCGCGTGGCTTTGGATACCGTGACAGGATTGGTTGTGTGACTTATATATATGTATGTGATGGATATATGATATATGATATGTGGTGTGTACAGGTGTGCACAGGATTTGGGCAGTGGCCCGTATGGTCGTTTTTCATTGTGGTCCTTTCGACCTTAGTTTATATCTGCTTTGGGCTTAGTCCCACATATGGTTTGTTTTGAATAAATGGTTTTCGAATGCATGCATGCTTTTTAGTGGAGGGTACAAATGTCTTCCTTATTAAATGTTTTTATAAACTCTTTGTTTTGTCCACTCACAGTTTTTAATGTTTTGACTGCCCTTCAGGTTGACATCGGATGTGGACTGTAGCAGAGATCGAGATATCACATGCCTCCTCCGGATCCTGGCGTACTCTGATAGCCCGGGAGGGCAAAGGTCGAAAATATCCCTTGTCTGACACTTCGTGTCAGACGGGAGCAGGGTCATCCCGCACTAATCCCGGGGGGATTGGGATGGGTCCTGTCACACTCACTTCGCATCGACTACATTCGACCACGTCGAATGACAGTAGTCACCCCTTTCGAATTGACACCACTTGTCAAATCTACCCTTTCGCTGACATAACAACTAGACGGTTCCCTTCTCAATCTCTAATCTATCTTGACATCCTCCCACTGGGAGTCATCAGACCTCACTAACCGATTCATGTTGACACCTACGACAAACTGTCACCACTTGACAGTCGTCAGTCAAACACTGACACTATACCCACTTGTGGTTACACTAACCACCAACTCACTCAACCTGTGTATACGTATACTAACCAAGCATTTCACTCGGCCTGTGTGTAACTAGACCCATTAGAAAACCATGACCCAGTGCACAGTATCCAATGTCTAGTTCACGACTTCGACTAATCCAATGGTATCGGGACTTATCCGACTACCAACACGCTCACCAACATACCACTGGTATAACCTATATACCGTCACCAGACACCACAAGTCTGTCCGGTATCGTACCTCAAACTACGTACAAGGTACGTACATCTACCCATCAATCAGCTTACAACCACAACAACAACAACAACGACCCAGGTTGTAGGCAATCACGTTTTAATAATGGAGTCCATCTGTCCAAGCCAATACCAGACAGATCAAAACTCCGACCCATTATTAATTTCCAAATTCGAATCCGAATCCGCAATTTCGTAAGAAATCCAGAATCCAAACCCAGAAATCATATCCAAATTCGAATTCGAAAGCATCATTCCATAAACCGGCATTAGGAATAACCATTCCGAACCCAAATCCATAAAAGGAAATCCACAGTCAAGCTCTAGAACCAAATCCTGAATCGTCACCAAGAATCCGATTCAAAAACCCAAATCCAGAAATCCTCTTTCAAGTTCCAAAATCAAATCCTGAATCGTCATCCAGAAATCTGATTCCAAAACCTGAAATATCTTTTACGTCTACCCAGACGCACCAAACCGAACCTATCGGTTACCTGCTCAACCGATTACCACATTACAATCGATTGACTTCATAGGGAAGCCAATCCCAAAATCGACACATCTCTAAGGCTGACCATATCTGACCACGCCGGAAAACTACTCACCTGAGTAATATACCATACGGGATTCACTTCGAAAAGAAGTTCAGTCCCAACATCCTCAACTCAAACATCTAAGTAAGAGTGATAAACTCCCCACCTATCTGGATCATCAAGATTACGATCCAGATCCATCATTACGTCAACCAACCATAGACATCACGATCGAGAATCGTCACGACGTCCAAAGTCCTCAACCATTTCCCACATCTAAACAGATTAGTCAACGACGAGACACGCCGAGACTGTGGGTTCTCACTGACTACCTCGTATCGATCCTGGGCATTCCACCTCGGAAAAACCGAAGATGATCCAACTCGATGACCTCAAAACTCAACCTATGTGAATGCAACCAAAACTCGATGCACTCACCACGCCACGTAATCCAACATCATCTACCACCAAGCAGAAAATGAGAAATCTTAGTCACCTAACTTCGATATACTCAACTCCACCTGATGACCCAAGACAAATCCTGGGTTCACCAACCAATACACGATCAGCGTACTGGTGACAAGCAACAACATCTACATCATCAATTATGATAGAATCTGAGAAGTCACCCAAAATGACTTTGGCATACCCAATACCAATGCTGAAAATCCGTATTCCACTCGTCACCTCAATCGCAACCTCTCACGATTCCGAAGTTCCAACAAGATTGGAAACAACATACCCGGACATCAACCACGTGTCCCCTAACCAATTTAACTCTATTTGAGATCCACTCTGGGACCACAGATACCGAACATATGCCCATCACAACGGATGTCACATCCCGACTCGTAACTCACCACCATCAAGATCACCGGCACCAGCACCAGCGCTAGTACCAACACCAACGTACTATCACCAGCACGCAAGCATCAGCACCAGCCTCTGCATCCAGCGTGTGAAACAGAAAAACCCTGGATCTCCGTTCATACCGAACGACGATTCCATACCTTTACTCAAATTGGAGAAACTCCGCCTCCGTCGTACCCAACAACTCTGGGTACATTCATCCTGATAACTCGTTATGGAAAAAGGAAACGTCCCCTGAACGTCCTCGATTCCGAACAACCATAACAACAACCACTCTCAGTAGTAGAGCCTGCCACAACTCGTGCAGACCTAACCACCAGATATCACGATCTTGACTCCGCTGTCTTGACATCAAAAAGACGTCAATCCAACTAGGATTCCTCGAATCTGACTGCCCCCTGCAGCATATCCGTCTAACTCAACAATATTCGACCATCGAATGGCCTCAACATCCAACCAGTCGTCGGAACCGATCCTACGACATCATGAAAGATGATCCCAACTAACCGTCTCACGATCAAAACTCGAAAGTACCGTTTACGTTTATCCATTCATAGGGTCCCACTCTGCCAACCCTGACAGAACTATGGCAACCCCGGCATCAAATGCCGAACCAAGGCATGCCAATCCTACTAACTATTGTATCGGAACCCTAACTATCAGGTTGATCACGAACTGTAGCCCATTGAGATATCACATCCTCGACCTGTGTACATACTCCAAGAGCTGCACGGTTGCTCGAATAGAGACAACCCCGCTCTGATAAGCATCCTACGAGAAATCCTATGCTCTGATACCACGCTGACAGTATCAGAGTATCCTGGGTATCCGATGAGTTATCCGAGCTCTGATACCACGCTGACAGGACCCATCCCAATCCCACCCGAGATTAACGCGGGATGACCCTGCTCCCGTCTGACACGGAGTGTCAGACAAGGGATATTTCCGACCTTTACCCTCCCGGGCTATCAGAGTACGCCAGGATCCGGAGGAGGTATGTGATATCTTGGTCTCTGCTACAGTCCACATCCAATGTCAACCTGAAGGGTAGTCAAAATATTAAAAGCTGTGAGTGGACAAAACAAGAGTTTATAAAAACATTTTAACGAGAAGACATTTGTACCCTTCACTAAAAAGCATGCATGTATTCGAAAACCATTTATCCAGAAAAACCATAATGAAATCAAGTACACGGGCCACTGCCCAAATCCATAAGGGACTCAGCCCAAATCAGAAGAAACTAACCAAACGGGCCACTGCCCAAAACCTGTGTAAACACACATCATATATCATATCATATAGCATACATCATATATACATATAATTCACACAACCAATCCTGTCACGGTTTCCAAAGCTACGCGCGTGCTACCCAGGTCTCAATCCGAGTCTTCTCAAAGTCAAGATCAATGTCCGCAGACCACTGACCCTACCCGAGGTAATAGTAATCATAGCCTTCCTGAGAGTAAAGAACCCAACTGGGGGGTGACTCCACTCAGTCGGTGCTCCGTGACTACTCCAGGGTCCACCCAGGCCAACGACCCTCCCCGGAGGAGATAATAGAAGTAAAGGAAGGTATATGAATACATATATATATATATATATATATATATATATATACATAACATAAACATTCATGCCCGGTTCCCTTAAACCGTCATGATCCATAACATCCAACAAGGGTTCATGCCGGTTCTCATAAACCGTCATGAACCACGATACCATAACAAGGGTTCATGTCGGTTCCCATAAACCGTCATGAACCGGGAAATCCATTTAAGGTTCCCTGACCTGAAATCAAAACCGTAAAGTAACCTAGGTCTCGTGCCCGAACATAGGACATCAGTTGGGCACCGTGCCCGATATCTGAGGTCATATTCCCGAGACAAAACCAAATGGGTCTCATACCCGATTTTATCCTTTTGAAATCCAAAACCAGTTCATTTAGACCAATAAAGAAATACAGACCCGTATAAGCACTGTATAAGGCAGAAACCTCGGAATACGTGCTTATACGTAACCACATACAAATGCACCCATGGCTTCATCAAACATGTAATAAAACATATAATAAACATTTATGCATGCACCAATTTAGAAAACAAGGTCCACTCACAGACCGTCCGAGCTGTCGCCTCGATTTGCGTGTCATACGGCTCCCCGAGCCGATCACCATCACCTGGACTCCCAAACCTGTCCAAATTTTAATAGAAGGTTAATAACTACTTAATTAACCTCTCATAAAAGCCCCGTAATTTTCCCGAACTTTTAACTATTTTTAAACCTATCCTAAAACTTCCGATGCCCCGAAACCTATTGAGACGATATCCGATTGACGCGAGACTAGTCCCAAAATCTTCGTTACATCGAATAGAAGATTTCCCGTGTTGATCACTTTCCTAAATTATGGCCCACGGGCCCTCACGAGCCCTAGAAAGTTGAAAACACTGTTCATCGTCATCAACACGATTCTGAACTAGTTTACTGTAGCAAAACACTGTTCATATCGGTTTTTCTCCGGTTTCTGGACTGATTCGGGGTCCGTTTGGTCCCATTTTAAGCCCTAAATTCCTATTTCTTCATTTCCTATCTAACCCAATCCCTAAAACTAAGAAAAACCACCCGAAACCGAGCTTCCATCCGCCATTAATGGTGGCCGGATTTTCTCTGGCCGTTCACGGCCATTTCCGGCCATCCCAAGCCCCAAAACTAATCCCATTAACCTCCTAGAGTCCTCAGAAACCTTACCTAATAAACGAAATGGAGTAAAACCCATTAAAACCCAAACTCAAAATTTCAAACATTTTCCTTACCTCACGGTCTCTCCGCCGTCCACCATCCGCCGTGAGCCACCCCTCGCCGTGTCCTCCTCATCATTCGCTCCCTCACGGTCACACACAAGCACATGAGAAATGGTGGTATGTGTGTGTGTGTGTGTGTGTGCTTGTTCGAAGAACAAAGAAGAAAATGAAGAAAATATGGAGGGGGGGTTTCGGGTTATGAAGAAAATAGAAGGAATGAAGATGATGAAGATGGTGAAGGATGAAGGCTGATCAGATGTGAGGGAGATGGGATGGAGGGTGTGGATTTAAAGATGAATTTGGAATGGATGGCCAAGATTGAATAAGGTGTGGATTTGATTAAAAAATTAATTAAATAATATTATTTTATTATATAGATCCACAAATTGGGGGATTTAGCCAATAGGATGAGTGACACTTGTCACTTATCCATGGGACCCACTAAAATATCTGCCCAATCAGATTTCGCCAAATCATCCCCACCTCGAAGTACGTGCATAGTGAAATCGAACTTCCGTGACCTATAACTCTCCCGTTCGAAGTCCGATTTCAGCGTGCCGCTTGCCTATGGATTCGTATCGTCCTTATTTATGTAATAGTCCTCGGCCCTTGGCCATCGGACATCCCAGTTAAAAAGTCAACTATTTGCCCCATTTAACTAAAATTACCAAATTGCCCTTAAACTTCTGAACGTCATAACTTCTTTCTCGAACGTCAGAATTGAACGTGCCACCTGTCTATGAACTCGTGACGTCACGTACTACGTCACGGTCATCGGTCAAAGTCCATTTGACTGCCCGATCGAAAAGTCAACGTTTTGCCATGACCAAGGGCAAAACGATCATTTTGCATCGTTCGTCCGATTCCGCCCAACTAATCACGGATTAACCTTACTAATCGTGATTAGTCACTAATCTAATCATGGAATTTGGGATGGGTCGTTACACTTTTCAGATGGTAGGTTCGAGAATCTCTTGTCCGACTTACGTGTAGCATGAAGGTTGGACGTTGGTTTAGCCTTCGTGTCATGCGTAAGTTAGACGGGATCAGGATTTAGCCCTTAAGGATTTAGCCTTCGTGTATGTATAAGGTTAAAAACTAAAAGATGGAAGATAAATAGAATAGAGTGATGTCATAAAGGTTATGATGAAGATATGATTGAAAGCAAAACCAGTTAGTGGGGGATAGTGATTAACAGGACCGTCCCCTGAGGAACATTGATAACAGTGCCTGGTCCTGCTCCCGTCTGACAAGTCAACTGAAGTTCCTAAAATTGTCCTCAGCACTTACCAAACAAGGGATAACCGCATATGTGCCCACTCATGTCTCCACCTCTCCATCTGCCTCGATCATCGCTCCACGACTTGTAGGGTCAATAAAAACACAAAAGGTGTGAGTGGACAAAAATAAATCAGTTTATAAAATGTGTTACAGAAAAGACATTTCTACCCTCCACGTAAAACCAATACATGCATTCGAAAATCATTTCATAATCCAATATAAGAAAACCGTGTATGAAAACTAAAATCATTTCATTTTCTCGAGCCTTAACCCGAAACCATAAATACGGGGCCTCAGCCCAAAATCATTAATCAAAATCCAAGTACAAGAACATAACCCAAAAATCCATCAAGCCATATAAACCGGGTCATTGCGCAACACATCTGAAAACATCATAAATCAACAGTAAATCACAAGTCAATCAATCTGCTGGATCTCAAGTGCGCCCGAGTTTTTAAACTCAAAACCATGCGCATAATTAGGCCTTCCCGGGATATCAATGAGTCTTTAAACTCAAAACATATCAATCAAGGGACCTCCCCCGTCACATCAATCAACCGGGTCTTTAAACCCAAAACATGATCCAGCAATAGCACTGGGTCTTTAAACCCAAAACTATGTGTAATTCACAGCAAATCCAGAATCCATCGTAATCCAAATTCTAAAACCAAATCCGACATCACATTTTATCGAAATGGGTCTCGTGCCCAAATTCACTTTCAAATCCCAAATCATACTCACAAATCATAATCAAAACATGATACGCATAAATCATATAAAATCATCCATCAATCCATCATCAAAGAATAGGAGAAACCATAGTCTCGAAATACGTGCAATTACGTATTACATATCGAAATACACGTAAATACGAAAATCGTAATTACCATAAACCATAAACCATAATCATAGAAATCATCAATAGAAAGCATAGAAAACAATTATGCATGCATTGAAATTTAGAAAGGAAAGTCCACTCACATAGCGTCCAAACGGCTCGCTTCTGAACTGCACGGTTTTCCGTTAATTCCGGAAATTATAATTCCTGTCCAAAATCAATCTCGAGGGTCACTAACACTTTAATGTACCTCATATAATTTTCCCCAATTTTTTCAGGATTTAAATACATATTTTAAACGTATACGAAAACTTCGGATACACTGAACACTATCGAAACGATATCCGATTTCTTCGAAACTAGTGCCAAAATGTTCGTTACATTAAAAGGAGCAAGTTTCATGTTGAACTCACCTCAAAATTCGATCCCACGCGCTGCCGTGAGTGGCTGCGTTTGAAGCTCACGCGCTGCTACAGTGTTCTTCCTTGCTCGAACACCTGTAAAACAGGTCTTTTAGCCCGAGTATTGACCCGGTCCAATCTCTGCCAATTTCAACTTAAATTCCTCAATTGATCCATCATGTAGCATCGTAATCAACTTAATTAAGGGTATGTAATATTAATTTCAATCGTCACGACCTTAAACCAAGTCAATTGAATTCAAGTTTCCAATGAATGTTCATCGTCCCAATTCATCAAACAGTCATCGATTTCTTCAATTAATTAGTGAGGGAGTATCATAGACTTACGTTAAAGATGATTTTTTAACCAATTTCACAAAAACTTACCCCTAATTACACGAACACAAGCTCACGATTTCTGGAATTCCGCCATGTCTGTTCATGGCTTCAAGAGCTTCGAACCTTGAATTTCTTGATTTGGATCGACTAATAAAGGTCTCAGAAGGCATAATCTAACCTTAATTTTACTTGGGCTGGTCTACAATTCAAAATTGAATTTCAATTGTTCAAGAACAGGTTTCGGGTTTTTGATTTTCCTTTCACAATTTTCATCACTTTTCTTCCTCTCTCAATCTCAATTCTCTGTTCTCCCTCTCTTACTTCTTCTCCAGTTCTTCTTTTCTCTCAATTGGTTATTGGGGAGGTCGATCAAGCAGGGTTGGTCTCTGTTTTTCCTTCCAAAGACATGTTCAAATCTTTGAACTGATTCCACCGCCACAACACACACCGCACACTTATTTGTTTGCCACTAATCTGACTTAGGGAGTGACAGATGTCATTTGGTGGCATACCATGGCTGAATCAGCCCAATCACCGTCTCATTTCTTATTCAATTCACCAAATACCATTTTGCCCTTCTCCTCACAAATTACCAAAATGCCCTTCACACTCCTAGACCCGTAACTTTGTCTTCCGAACTCCGATTGACGCGTGCCGCCTGTCTACGGACTCAGCGTCTCGAGACCTTCCCAACTGTTTTTGAATTACGTGAAAATTTCATTTCGTTTGAAAAGTTGACAAATTGCCTCTTTAATCAAATTACCAAGTTACCCTTGAACTTCCGAACATCATAACTTTCTCCTCGAATGTCGGAATCAGACGTGCCACATGTCTATGAACTCGTGACGTCCCGAACTACATCACAGACATCGGTCAAAGTCTGTTTGTGTAACGACCCGTCCCAAATTCCATGATTAGATTAGTGACTAATCACGATTAGTGAGGTTAATCGGTGATTAGTTAGGCTAAATCGGACAAACGATGCGAAATGACCGTTTTGCCCCTAGTGGTGGCAAAACGTTGACTTATCAATCGGAAGGTCAAATGGACTTTGACCGATGACCGTGACGTAGTTCGTGACGTCACGATTTCATAGACAGGTGACACGTTCAATTCCGACGTTCGGGGAGGAAGTTATGACGTTCGGAAGTTTAGGGGCATTTTGGTAATTTGGGTGAATAGGAGGTCAAAAGTTGACTTTTTGACCGGGAGGTCCGATGGCCGAGGGCCGAAGACCGTTACGTAGATGGGGACGATACGAATCCGTAGACAGGCGGCATGTCGAATTCGGACGTTCGACGGCGAAGTTACGGTTCACGGAAGTTCCAAGTTACTATTCACGACGACACGTTTTACGAGGACAGTCTGTCTTTAGTGTGGGCCCGGATATTTTGGCAGGCCAATGGATGAGTGACAAGTGTCACCCATCTATTGCCCACCTTCCCACATACATGCATCGATCATTCCTCTAGGTTTTTAATGCCCACTCACGGTTTTTAATGTTTTGACTGCCCTTCAGGTTGACATCGAATGTGGACTGTAGCAGAGACCGAGATATCACATGCCTCCTCCAGATCCTGGCGTACTCTGATAGCCCGGGAGGGCAAAGGCCGGAAATATCCCTTGTCTGACACTCCGTGTCAGACGGGAGCAGGGTCATCCCGCACTAATCCCGGGGGGATTGGGATGGGTCTTGTCAGTTTGACTGCTCGAACCAAAAGTCAACCATTCGCCCAATTCCAGGGGCAAAATCGTCATTTTCTTCAAATTTTCCAAATGTCCTTTTTCGAATTTTCGGGTCGTTACAGTGATGACCGAAGGAATTCAATTTTGTTTGGTCTCAATTCATCCAACTTTACTATTTCGTAGTTTGTGAGCAATTCTTGTTTAAATTGAAATCAGAAACTTAAGAGTATATTTATTAATAGACTTGTTATTAAAATATTTTATTTGAATTCTAAAAATAAATTGCAAATTTTCACTAAGTTTAATTACTTTAAACTTATTTTGATACCTCATTTCCAAATCCTAAATTTTGAAGATGAATATATAATCAAATTGATTAAAATAGAAAAAAACATTAAATTCTTAAATATTAATCACCATTACTAGTTCATGCTAATCTTTCCAAAATGCACAAACTTTCATTCAAACTGCTAAAGAAAAGAAGAATCTCAGCCTACTAAGCAGTAGACTAAGTCACTAAATATAATAAAGAAACAAATAAAAGTACATAGGTACAAGATAATAAATAAATAAAAAACAATACGAAGAAAAATCAAAACTAAAACGAATCACATAATAGCGCAAGCATGAGGATTATCGTCGCTAAAGAGGGAAGCGATGGCCTCGTCGGACGCCACGGCCACGGAGTAAACAGCAGGAGTATGGAAGAAGGTATGGACACCACTCGTGGTTTCATTTTTGTGTGCGTCATAGTAATGGTTGACAATGTAGGAAGGGTACTTGTAAAATGAGGCAAAATGAGAGTAACCAGGAAATGGCCATGGCTCTGCTGCTTTTCCAGCTCTCTTAATTGCCTTCACCACTTTCTTCTCATCCAACCCATAACCCCTCACTATAATTTTCTGAATCTCCATTTCTATTTCCACCTCTTCCACACCTACCAAAATGGAAAATTAAATTAAAAAAATTAATTGTAATTTCTTTTGTTTATTGGCCAGAGAAGAGAAAACCAAGGCCAAGTTTGTTGGGTAGGGCCACTATCACCTTACAAGGCCCAAAATATTAAAGAATATTCAAATAGGATGAAGGGAGCAATATCTCTAAATGATTTGATAATTTTTTTTTTCTTCATTCCCCTTTCAATTGCATTATTCGAATTTTAGTGCAATGACCTAGCTAGTAGTAGATGTTCATCTAGTGGTACTTTTGTTGTTAGGGATGAAACAGATTTCAAATTTGAATCACTTTAATAAGAAATTCTTAAGTGTAACCGATTGTATATCATCATGTGTCTATCTCTCTCATCACGTTAAATTTTCTCTCCGTAACCTAATAAATGAGAAACCAGTGTACTTCCAAAACAAAGAAGACATAGCTTAGCAATTGGAAAAGAAATACATACATAAAAAAGATATAAGTTTTGCCATAATGTATTATTGTACCTTTGAGTTTGAAGACAGCTTTCTTTACCTTGGAAGCACATCCTTCACAATCAAGGTTTGGAACTCTCACCTCCACAATCTGCATGTAAAATTACCTCCATATTGTCAATACGTGTGTGTGTCTGTGAGAGAGAGAGAGAGAGAGAGAGGGGGAGAGAGAGAGAGGGACTCACAGACATGTTTGTGTTTTGTGTATAGCTTAGCTTGAATTGCAGTGAAGGTATTTGAGAAGGTATAAATTAATGGAGAGGTAGTGAAGGAGATCACGCGTAAAATGGGAAAGCGTGAGTTTGTGCAACCTCCAAGGCTTCAAAAACAAACCTTTCTCTGTGCTCTGCTCTGTATCACTTTAACAACACAGTCCCACACTTGATTTTTTTTCTTTCCTTTTTTTTTTTTTTCAAATTTTCCATTGCTATAATGTAGCACGCTCCTCAGTCCTCAGGACTGAATAATGATGGAAAACACTACCCAAAACCCGGCCATCATTAAATTATGGCATTTTAACCCCATTTGCATTACTATATGGCGGCATGCATAATTAATATTCGTTAACACTCAAATCTTGTGTTTAAATCTCTCTAATCTTAATAATGCTCTAAATTGATTCGTTATTAGTCTTCTAGGTTTCAAGGCTTGAATTTGATGAACATTAACATATATATGCACGCGCGATTATTAAGACATGAGAGAATGGCATCTATATATGAGTTATACACACCATCAAGGCCAAGTCCATGTCTTTGTATACGCTTTCTGAAAGCTCATCAACTTTACAACAGTTGCATCAGCTTTACCACTTCCAAAACACCATCATGTCTGCGGGTTCTCCACCTAGGGCCCGTAAGGACGTTATTGGTCCCCTATCTTGTCCATGTCGGAAAGCAACGCTTTTAATATTTATGGGATTATGCCAAAAAAATCATATATATTATGAATCACATCTCTAATACAGATTTTTAAAAAATGGTTAATTTATTGTACCAAATCTTCCTTCTTTTTCAACACAACTTTTAACACCAAACTTGACCTAATTAATCACCTAACCCTACAACTGTAGAACAAAGCTAAGCTAAGCTAGCTATTTATATGTATGTATGTTTCCATGTTGCCATTTTGGGGATCAATTTTATTTATGAGGCAAAGGATATGTACAACGATTAGCATGACCCGGAGTGGTAGCCCCACCCCCACTACGTTAGGTTTCTGTGTCTCCAAACTCAAAGGCTTCATTAATCCGATCTGGCTTTCCTTTCAAATATTTGAACTTTGGTGTAAAACATAAACATTGTCATAATTTGTAAGGCCTCTTTGGGAGCATAATCATCAACACAATAGTGCACCCTTCTTTCAGTTCTTTGTCAGCAAAATAAAATCAAATAATGAAAGGTTGGTTTGGAAGCAGCTGGTTCATATGTACAAGGAAGCCCAAGGTCCCAAACTTACAGGCTTCAGTCCAATCCAGCCCATTTTTAGGCTTCAGATGGTGAGGCCCATTTTCATGCTTAAAAAAAAAACACTTTGGATTCATTTCTAACTCACTATAAACTACACAAGGAGTAAAATAGTTCGACTGTAATAATAGTCGCTTCTAACTAGCCCTCACTATTTGGCCCAAAAGTCCATGGGCTGACAGGACCCATCCCAATCCCCCCGGCATTAACGCGGGATGACCCTGCTCCCGTCTGACACGAAGTGTCAGACAAGGGATATTTCCAACTTTTGCCCTCTCGGGCTATCAGAGTACGCCAGGATCCGGAGGAAGTATGTGATATCTCGGTTTTGCTACAGTCTACATCCGCTGTCAACCTGAAGGGCAGTCAAAACATTAAAAGTTGTGAGTGGACAAAACAACCAGTTTATAAAAACATTTTAACGAAGACGTTTGTACCATTCACTTAAAAGCATGCATGCATTCGAAAACCATTTAACCAAATGAACCACATGTGGGAACTAAGCCCAAAATCATAAAGAAAGAATCATAAAGAATCAACCTTACGGACCACTGCCCAAATCCATGTGGGACTCAGCCCAAAACCGTAATGAAACCACGTACACGGGCCACTGCCCTAAACTTGTGCATATCACATTTCATATCTCATAACCATATATCATATACATCATATATACATATAATTCACACAACCAATCCTGTCACGGTTTCCAAAGCTACGCGCGTGCTACCATGGGTCTCAAACCCAAGTCTCGCAGAGTCCAAGGTCAATGTCTGTAGACCAATGACCCGTCCTGAGGTTACGATCCATACCTTCCTGAGAGTAAGGAACCCAACTGGGGGACGACTCCACTCAGTCGGTGCTCCGTGACTACTCCAGGGTCCACCCAGACCAACGACCCTCCCTGGAGGAGATAGTATAAGTAAAAGAAGGTAAATGAATATACATACATATATATAAATAATATAAACACTCATGCCCGGTCCCCCTGAACCGTCATGTATCATAAAATCCTTTTAAGGGTTCATGCTCGGTTCCCATAACCGTCATGTACCACAATAACCTTTCCAGGGTTCATGTCGGTTCCCATAAACCGCCATGAACTTGGAAATCCATCTAGAGTCCTTAACCCGACATCATCAATGTAAAACAACTGGGTCTCGTGCCCGAACATATGACATTAGCTGGGCATCATGCCCGATAACTAAGGGTCAGTCACGACTCCGATCGTAGTAATGCGTGAAACCATCCATCAGGACCGCCCTCAATCCTGGTATGTCGTCGTGAACGTATCAACCGACGCGACCACCATAAGATCATGGTGCACCCATCACCGATCGCTATCCTGAACCGTCAGCACTCCGAAGTCGAGCCTCCATCGGCTACCCGACAACAGATCATGCATCGTGACCTTTCCAAAAGGAACACATCCCAATCCGGAGGCGAACGTCATATCGTCTGTCGCCGTGCACATAGCACCCGTCGCGACCACGATTTAGACCCGAAGGCCATCAATAGGGTCATATGCCCGAGACAAAACCAAATGGGTCTCATACCTGAGTTGCACATAGCACCCGTCGCGACCACGATTTAGACCCGAAGGCCATCAATAGGGTCATATGCCCGAGACAAAACCAAATGGGTCTCATACCTGAGTTTATCCATTTGAAATCCAAAATCATTTCATTTATACCAATAAAAACATACAAACCCGTATTGGCACCGTATAGGGCCATAACCTCGAAATACGTGCCAATACGTAACCACACATCCAAATGCACTCATGGCATCACAAAAAAGTATTTAAAACATATAATAAACATTTATGCATGCACCAATTTAGAAAACAAGGTCCACTCACAGACCGTCTGAGCTGCTGCCTCGATTTACGTGCCATACGGCTCTCCCGAGTCAATCACCGTCACCGGGACTCCCAAACTTGTCCAAATCGTAATAAAAGGTTACTAACTACTTAATTAACCTCCCACTAAAGCCCCGTAATTTTCTGAAATTTTTAACTATTTTTAATCCCTATCCGAAACCTTCCGATACCACGAACATTATCGAAACGGTGTCCGATCGACACAAAACCAGTCCCAAAATGTTCGTTACATCGAATAGAAGATTTCACGTGTTGAAAACTTCCCCAAATTCCCCACAACGCACTGCCACGCGCCGCCCAAATGGCCCTGCGTGTGGGCTCACGCGCCGCTGCACTATTTATCTTCCTCAACGATCGAATCGGTCCAGACCAGCCGGTTCAATATTTCCGTCACGGTCCAGTTTTTCTAAAACTCACCCACGGCTTCACAGCCATCTAACAACTCCCAAAAACATCCTAACACCATCCTAATGACCTATTTAACACAATAAAACCATCCAAATCGACCCATAACAACATAAATTGAAAATGATGGAAATCGGTTAAAACCGATACCTGTGCACGGTTTTCTCCTCCCCGCCGCCGTCCGCGGCGGTTCTGGCCGTCCAGCAATGTAACGACCCGTCCCAAATTCCTAGATTAGATTAGTGACTAATCACGATTAGTGAGGCTAATCCGTGATTAGTTGGGCGGAATCGGACGAACGATGCAAAATGACCGTTTTGACCTTAGGCGTGGGAAAAACGTTGACTTTTCATTTGGGCGGTCAAATGGACTTTGACCGATGACCGTGACGTAGTTCGTGACGTCACGAGTTCATAGACAGGTGGCACGTTCAATTCCGACGTTCGTGGAAGAAGTTATGACGTTCGGAAGTTAAGGGGCATTTTGGTTAAAAGGGGAAAGTAGTTGACTTTTGGACCGGGATGTCCGATGGCTGAGGGCCAAGGACCATTACGTAGATCAAGACGATACGAATCCATAGACAGGCGGCACGTCGAATTTGGACGTTTGACGGTGAAGTTACGGTTCACGGAAGTTCAAGTGCACTATTGCACGAATTACAAGACGACTTAACTTTTGGACTTTAGTGGGGGCCTAGATATTTAATCCCTGCCCTATGGATGAGTGACAAGTGTCACCCATCCACTGACCCTTAGCTTTCATTCATGCACCTCCCACCTTCATCGATTATTCATTTTCTTTGTTTCCAAACAACCCAACCAGTGTAAACCTTCACCCAAATCCAACCCAACCCTATTTGATCATGACTGAGAGGTCCAGAGAGTGAGGAGAGGATGTGTGGATGCTGGTGGCCAGCCAAGGGCACGCCACCCTGGACGGTGGAGCCATGAACTGAGAGGATTTCACGGTTAGGCCCAATTTCCATTTTAATTCTATTTGTGCATTATAGGCTGTTTTGGGTGATTAGGAATTGGGTTTTAGGTTGTTAGGAAGTTATTAAGGAGGTTTTAGGTGGTGGGTTGCGCTGAGCAGCCGTGAGGGTGGCTGGGAAAACATTGAACTGTGAGGTTCAAAATCAAACCTTAGGTTTTAGACGTTTTCGGTTGCTTTTAAGGTTTCAAAATCAAACCAGGTGAACCGGCCATCTGAACCGGCTGGAGTTGGGAGACGATGAACAGTGTTTCCGACATTCTTGGAGCGCGTGGGGGCGCGTAGGCCATAATTTGGGGAAATGTACAACATATGAAATCTTCTATTCGATATAACAAAGATTTTGGGATTGGTCTCGCATCAATCGGTCATCGTCTCAATATGTTTTGGGCTGTCCGAAGTTTTAGGGAAAGTTTAAAAATAGTTAAAAGTTCGGGAAAATTACGGGGCTTTAATGGGAGGTTAATTAAGTAGTTAGTAACCTTCTATTAAAATTTGGACAGGTTTGGGAGTCCCGGTGATAGCGATTGGCTCGGGAGAGCCTATGACACGCAAATCGAGGCGGCAGCTCGGACGGTCTGTGAGTGGACCTTGATTTCTAAACTGTGATGCATTCGTAAATGTTTTATATGGATTATGAATATGATTTTATGATGTTGACTTGGGTGCTTGTGACTTATATGATTTCACGCTTTATGAGGCGATTTACGTGCTTGCACGCAAATCGAGGTTTTCTGTTTTTCACTGATTTTCCGTACTTATGGTTTTAGTTATGATTTAATGAAATGATTTTGGATTTGAAAAGGTAAACTCGGGTATGAGATCCATTTGATTTACGGACTGGCCATCTGAACCGGCTGGAGCTGGGAGACGATGAACAATATTTCCAACCTTCTAGGAGCGCGTGAGGGCGCGTGGGCCATAATTTGGGTAAGTGTTCAACATATGAAATCTTCTATTCGATGTAACGAAGATTTTGGAACTGGTCTTATATCAATCGGACATCGTCTCGATATGTTTTGGGCTGTCCGAAGGTTTAGGGTCGGTTTAAAAATAGTTAAAAGTTCGGGTAAATTACGGGGCTTTAATGGGAAGTTAATTAAGTAGTTAGTAACCTTCTATTAAAATTTGGACATGTTTGGGAGTCCCGGTGATAGCGATTGGCTCGGGAGAGCCTATGACACGCAAATCGAGGCGGCAGCTCGGACGGTCTGTGAGTGGACCTTGATTTCTAAACTGTGATGCATGCATAAATGTTTTATATGGATTATGAATATGATTTTATGATGTTGACTTGGGTGCTTGTGATTTATATGATTTCACGCTTTACGAGGCGATTTACGTGCTTGCACGCAAATCGAGGTTTTCTGGTTTTACACTGATTTTCCGTACTTATGGTTTTAGTTATGATTTCATGAAATGATTTTGGATTTAAAAGGTAAAATCGGGTATGAGACCCATATGATTTACGGACCGGCCATCTGAACCGGCTGGAGCTGGGAGACGATGAACAGTATTTCCGACCTTCTTGGAGCGCGTGAGGGCGCATGGGCCATAATTTGGGGAAGTGTTCAACATATGAAATCTTTTATTTGATGTAATGAAGATTTTGGAGCTGGTTTCGCATCAATCGGACATCGTCTCGATATGTTTTGGGCTGTCCGAAGGTTTAGGGGCGGTTTAAAAATAGTTAAAAGTTCGGGAAAATTACGGGGCTTTAATGGGAGGTTAATTAAGTAGTTAGTAACCTTCTATTAAAATTTTGACTGGTTTGGGAGTCCCGGTTATAGCGATTGGCTCGGGAGAGCCTATGACACGCAAATCGAGGCGGCAGCTTGGAAGGTCTGTGAGTGAACCTTGATTTCTAAACTGTGATGCATGCATAACTGTTTTATATGGATTATGAATATGATTTTATGATGTTGACTAGGGTGCTTGTGATTTATATGATTTCACGCTTTACGAGGCGATTTACGTGCTTGCACGTAAATCTAGGTTTTCTGGTTTTACACTGATTTTCCGTACATATGGTTTTAGTTATGATTTCATGAAATGATTTTGGATTTGAAAAGGTAAGCTCGGGTATGAGACCCATATGATTTACGGACCGGCCATCTGAACCGGCTGGAGCTGGGAGACGATGAACAGTATTTCCGACCTTCTTGGAGCGCGTGAGGGCGCATGGGCCATAATTTGGGGAAGTGTTCAACATATGAAATCTTTTATTTGATGTAACGAAGATTTTGGAGCTGGTCTCGCATCAATCGGACATCGTCTCGATATGTTTTGGGCTGTCCGAAGGTTTAGGGGCGGTTTAAAAATAGTTAAAAGTTCGGGAAAATTACGGGGCTTTAATGGGAGGTTAATTAAGTAGTTAGTAACCTTCTATTAAAATTTTGACAGGTTTGGGAGTCCCGGTGATAGCGATTGGATCGGGAGAGCCTATGACACGCAAATCGAGGCGGCAACTCGTACTGTCTGTGAGTGGACCTTGATTTCTAAACTGTGATGCATGTATAAATGTTTTATATGGATTATGAATATGATTTTATGATGTTGACTTGGGTGCTTGTGATTTATATGATTTCATGCTTTACGAGACGATTTACGTGCTTGCACGTAAATCGAGGTTTTCTGGTTTTACACTGATTTTTCGTACTTATGGTTTTAGTTATGATTTCATGAAATGATTTTGGATTTGAAAAGGTAACTCTCGGACTTGAGGTCCATTTGATTTACGGAATCGGACCGGAGGCCCAGTTGGTTTACGATTCGGATTGGAGGTCCAGTTTCTAAGTGGATTCGGGCCTAGGGCCCAGCTATGTGTTGTAACGACCCATCCCGAATATCGGGATTTAATAAGTATTTAATTATGATTTACTAATCTGGGATTAATTGAGCGATTTCGGACGAATTGTGCAAAATGACCGTTTTGCCCCTAGGCTTGGGTAAAACGTTGACTTTTAATTCGGATGGTCAAATGGACTTTGACCGATGACCGTGTCGTAGTTTGGGACGTCACGAGTTCATAGACAGGTAGCACGTTCGATTCCGACGTTTGTGATGAAAGTTATGATGTACGGAAGTTCAAGGGCATTTTCGTAATTTGGACGAAATAAGGGGAAATGTTGACTTTTTGACCGGGATGTCCGATGGCCGAGGGCCAAGGACCGTTACGTAGGTGTCGTCGATACGAATCCAATGACAGGCGGCATACCGAAATCGGAGATTCGACGACGAAGTTATGGGTCACGGAAGTTTGGTTTCGATTTGCACGCATTACGAGGCAGGGACACGTGGTGTTTTCTGATTCGTCTGGGATTCTGAGTGGGACACGTGGACCACTAACTTTTAATTATGGACTCAGATCTGGATTGGTGGGATTGGATTAAATTATTAGGAATTAAATAAATAAAGAATTCCCACTTTGTTCAACTTTTAATCTGGGCCGTTGATTCTTTTCCCTCTCTCTCTTTAATTGGATCAGACTACACACTCTCACTCTCATTTTCTCTCTAACCCGCAAACACGCACACGGCTCACACTGCACACCACCACCATATCTGTATCCTTGGGCCGTGCAGAGGATTGTGTGAGGACTGTTGTGAACTGGGCACGACGGGAGACGACGGGAGACGGCGGAGATGACTCCGGAAGGGGAAAAACGGGGGAGTCCGAAACTCAGAAAATTGGAAGTCGATGTTGTCTGGTGTTTGACCGTTTTGGAGGGGTGGAAGGAGTTTCTGGAGTCGAGCTGGGCATGGTGGTGGCCACGGTGGTGAGCACGGCGGCAAGGTAAGCCCCAAACCCGTGAGTCCGTTTTCGGGTCTAAAATGGCAGCTTGGATTTTACGACGTTTTAATCGATCTAGTGACCAGGATGATGATCCAGAGGATGAGACGAGTCTACAGGGACCGTTTTCGAGGAGAATGGTGGTCGGAGCTGAGAGCAGTCGACGGAGGAGTTTTGGCCGTGAGCTTCTCGATCGGGGAGGTATGATCTGGTCGTTATTCCTTGTTTTTGTTTCCACAGAACTGTTGGTTGAACTCAGACGATCTTGTAGGTGAAAATCCTGTCGAAAATGATCGAGGAACGGTAGAGAACCAGTCGGGTTGGCCCCCGGGTCACGGCGACCCGTTTACCAGTCATTCGGGCTAAACGATGATGAACAGTGCCCGACGTGTGGGTTTCACGCGCAGGAAGTTCAACCGGCGCGTGGGGGCGCGTGTGAGGTAATTTTGGGAAACTTCCAATATGACTTTTGTCCTATTCAATGTAACGAACATTTTGGGATTGGTTTCGTGTCGATCGGACACCGTTTCGATATTGTTCGGGATGTCCGAAGGATTTAAATCCAGTTTAAAAATACATAAAAATTCGGGAAAATTACGGGACTTGAATAGGATGTTAATGATGAGGTTAGTGACCCTCTAATGTAATTTGAACAGGATTGGGAGTCCCAGTGATAGTGGTGTGGCCCGGGAGGGCCTATGGCACGCGTATCGAGGCGCAGCGTTTGGACGGTCTATGAGTGGACATTGGTTTTATAAATTCGATGCATGCATAACTGTTTCATGATTGTTATAATTATGATTAAATGATTTACTTTGGATATTGGTGAATTTAAATGATTTCACGCATTTCGAGGTGATTTACGTGTTTGCACGTAAATCGAGGTTTTCTGGGTTTGCACTGATTTCCAAAAATGTGGTTGGATATGAGTTCATGAATCGGTTATGGATCTGATAAAGTAAAATTGGGCCAGGGGCCCAGTTGATTTATGAAATCGGGCTAGGGGCCCAGTTAACTTGTGAAATCAGGCCAAGGGCCTAGTTGATTTCTACATGTGATTGCGGGTCGGGGATCCAAAAATGGAATTGAATAAATGTTTTCTGGTTTACATTTTATATATGTTCACATGCTGGAATCAATAAATGGTTTTGATGATATTTCGGTTATGGCACGTTTCACAGTATTTGGGCATGAGACCCGTTTGATGAAACGTAACGATCGGTTCAGATTTTACCTATGTATACATATATGTTTTGCATGTGGATAACAATAAAATGTATTTGGTACTGCACTGTATAAATCCTTCCATATTATATTGTCTCCTCCGGATGATGTACCCCGAAGAGGTCACAGACGTCTAGTATGTCCAGCGTCTATGACGCTAAGCATCGGGGATGCTGTACCCGAACGGGGTTCGGGGATTGAACTCGGAAATTGAGACCCGAGTGGCACGTGTAGCCTTGTGATTGTGACCTTATTAGACGTCAGGGACGTCAGACATCAGGGATGTCGGATTGGAGTATATGGTGCAGTGGCTAAAATTATGTTTATGGTTCATATTATATGATATATGATTTTAATGATGGTGCATGCATATGATTTTACTGAGGGGCATAAATGTCTTATAAATGTTTTAAACAGACTTGTTTATTTTCGTCCACTCACAGCTTTTGTTTTTAATGCCCTTCAGGTTGATTCCGGATGCGACTGCAGCAGAGACTTGAGCATCGCACACCTCCTCCATCGATCCTTACGCACTCTGGAAGCCCGGTTGGGCAGTGGCAACATGTTATCCCTTGTCTGACACCTCTTGTCAGACGGGAGCATGACATATCCCATGGTAATCCCGGAGGGATTGGGATGGGTCGTGTCATGTGTTACAAATGGTTTTTACAGGTCATGAAGGTTTATGGGAACCGGCATGAACCCCTGAAATGGATTTACGAGTCATGAAGGTTTATGGGAACCGGCATGAACCCTTGAAAGGTTTTTACGGTTCATGACGGCTTATGGGGGCCGGGCATGAATCCTGGAAAGGTTTAAAGAATGATTTCAAAAGGTTTTTCATATTCCATCCTATATATATGATTGTCTCCTCCGGGGAGGGTCGTTGGCCTGGGTGGACCCCAGAGTTGTCAAGACCCGTCCCAAATATCACCTCGATACCCGGGACGAACCCTGCTCCCGTCTGACAATCACACTTAAAGTACCAAAATAACCTCAACACAACCATAAGCATAACTATCAGACAAGGGAGAATATAATACAACCGTAATTCAGAGCATAGTTTATACAAAACAAGCACAAAACCCTACTAGGCTAATCTCGCAACGGAAGAACGTTGTAAGCTCTATGCCTCGATCCCTGCCTCAACGTTCACCCCAGCGCTATCACCACGACCTGGATGGTAAGTTAAAACAAAAGTGTGAGTGGACTAAAAGAAATAAAAGGTTTAAAACACGATTTAAGAATAAAACAGTTTAGAGAAAACAATCAGGTTTTTCCCTCCGTTTTAAAATATGCATGCCTAACTAAGTACCAGAAAACCACAAGATAAAACAGTATGATATGTATGCTAAGATCGTATCATAAAACCAAGTCCGCAAATATCAAAATCCGATCAAACCTGCTGGGTCTATCCGAGTCTTGAAACTCAACCAGGCCTCAAATGTAATCCGAGTCTTTAAACTCCCGAGTCTTTAAACTCAATAGGCCTACGGGGGTAATATCGTAAATATCCGAGTTTTTAAACTCCCGAGTCTTTAAACTCAATCCGGGACCTTCCCCCGTCAATCAGAATCCGGGTCTTTAAACCCAATATCCAGATCCAGCAAATCCAATCCAAAATCCGATTGAAAACCAATTCTAAATCCATATCCAAACTCGAATCCGAAATCCCCGGTTCGAAGCCCTTCCGATGTTCAGAACCGTCATTCCGAACCCAAATCCGGAATTTCACTTTTTAAACCGAAAATCACGATTACCAAAAGTCATATTTCATAATCCATTTATACCCATCAAAAAACAATTATAATTTGAAATCCCAAAGTATAGCATCAAAAATTAGAAATCCATCTTTTCTCGAAAAACGTGCAAAAACCCGAAAATGTCTCGAAAAACGTGCAAACAGATCAATCACATATAATCATCATTAACAAGCATAAAAACATACTTAAAATCATAAAACATAGATAAAAACAGCTAGGCATGCTCGTAAGAAAAGAAAGAGTCCACTCACGAATCTGAAAGTGTCAATCGCGCTCCGTGCGCTCGTCGACCGTCTCAGGCGTCTCCCGTCCTGTCAATAAGCACCAAATAGGGTCACAATTACATCAAATATGCTGCCCTAATTTCCCCAATTTTTTTTTTCTGGAATTCATACGTAAATTAAACTTAGACCCTAAACCGTCCGGATTCCCTAACTATCCCGTAACATCGTCCGATTAACCCGAAAATTGCACTAATAGATTCCTTATGACATTAAGAACCAAAACCATGTTGGAAGTTTGTTCAGAATCTTCTTCACGCATCCCCACGCGCCGCCCAAAGTGGCTGCGCGTGGGCCTCACACGCCAGCTACAGTGCATCCTCAACCTCGAGTCACCCGGTTCAACTGTGTTGAACCGGCGTGACCGGTTCTCGTTCGTTCCTCCACCATTCCTCCCCATTTCGATCCCATTAGTTTCGTCCAGTCCCCAGAAATCCTTTCCCCTCCTAACATTTCAAAATCGAAGCCTAAAACCCATCGTCCTCAGCCTCGAAACACACTGCCTGTATGCCCTGTTTTTGCCGCCGGCCACCCAGGTCCTCCCCCGTCACGGCACCACACTCAGACGACTCCTGGGACCTTCAGGAGTCTCACCCTAACCTTCAAATCCCTCGACTCTAGCCCAAGGTCCATGACTTTTGAAAACAATAAAAACGGGAAAACAGGGGGTTCAAACCATACCTTCGATTCTTCCTGCGCTGTCTGAACCGCCGTGTGCCACGGTGCTTACTGGGTCCGCTACAGTCATCTTAGCCTCCTGTTGGCTTGGATTGAGCCACCACACGGCACAACCACCGCCTCAGTCCCACGACTCCTCTGTTTTCTCAGAAACTCAGCCTCACCACCGCCGTGTCTCCGTGTACGATCTCACTCCCAAAACTCGATCACCAGCTCCCTCTCTTCTCTCTGTCACTCTCACAACTCACCACACCCTCACCCTCACACTGAATCGATCACGGTCTCTCAATTCTTCACTCTCTGTTTTCTGTTCTTCACAGCCAAATGCACGGGTTAAATTTGAACGATTTGTGGCCGTGTGTATAATTAACACCCTAGAATCCTCTAGTGTTAGTCCACGTGTCCACATTCCCAGGGACATCAGTGCAAAATATCCAAGCCCACTCAGCCACTTGTTCCTATCTGATTGGGCCTAAGAAAAAAAGACCAAATTGCCCCTAGGTTTAGAAATTACTATTTTGCCCTCGAACTTTCCAGACCCGTAACTATTTCGTCCGACGTCCGATGACAGCGTGCCGCCTGTCGTTATACTCAGGACGTCGAGACCTATCTAACGGTCCTCAGTCTACGTGCAAATCACAAGTCCACTAAAAAGTCAACATTTCCCTCGATTAGTCAAAATTACGGTAACACCCTCAATCTTCCGAACGTCATAACTTTTCCTCCGATTGTCCAAATCAGACCTGCCACCTGTCTACGGACTCGTGACGTCCTAAACTACGTCACGGTCAAAGGTCAACACTCATCCAACCTGTAAATCAAAAGGTCAACTTTTGACACACTATTCACAAGGGCAAAATCGTCCTTTTATACAATTCTTTTACAAAATTACATTTGTACCCTTCCTGAAGGTACGGGTTGTTACAGGAGTAGTCACAGAGCACTGACCGAGTGGAGTCGCCCCCCAGTTGGGTTCCTTACTCTCAGGATGGGCATGGTTCGTTACCTCTAGGGAGGGTCATTGATCTACGGACATTGACCTGGGTGGACCCTGGAGAGACTTGGGTTTGAGACCCCCGTTAGCACACGTGTAGCTCTATTTCACCGTGACAGGTTCTGGATATGAATATTTTGGATCAACATGGTTTCAAGTGGTTTGGGAAATTGTGTTTTATGATGATAAATGGATTTGGGCTGAGATCCCACATATGTTTACTATGTTATGGTTTTCTGTAAATGGTTTTGGGTAGGAGCCCGTGTGACTTGTATTTACGGAAGTTGGGGTTGTGACCCTAAATATGGATGTTTTAACATATGTGATTGGATAAATGGTTTTACTATGCATGCATGCTTTTTAGTGAAGGGTATAAAGGTCTTTTAAGAAATATGTTTTATAAACTCTTTATTTTTTCCACTCACAGTCTTTCTGTTTTTAATACCCTTCAGGTTGGATACGATGTGGACTGTAGCAGAGACCGAGATATCACATGCCTCCTCTAGATCCTGGCGTACTCTGATAGCCCGAGAGGGCAAAGGTTGGAAATATCCCTTGTCTGACACTTCGTGTCAGACGGGAGCAGGGTCATCCCGCGTTAATCCCGGGAGGATTAGGATGGGTCCTGTCAGCGTGGTATCAGAGCATAGGATTGCTTATCAGAGCGGGTTTATCTCTATTCGAGCAACCGTGTAGCTCTTGGAGTATGTACGCAGGTCGAGGATGTGATATCTCAATGGGCTACAGTTCGTTATCAACTTGATTGTTGGGATGCCGGTACGATAGTTAGTAGGATGGAATCATGGAATGTCTTGGTTCGACATTTGATGCCGGGGTTGCCATAGTTCTGTCGTGGATGAAAGTGTGGAACCCTATGAATGGTGAACGTAGTATTACGTTAGAGTTGTGATCGTGTGACGGTTAATTGGGATCGTATTTCACGATGTCGTTGGATTGGTTCCGACGACTGATTCGGTGTTGTGATCATCCGATGATCGGATATTGTTGAGTTAGATGGATTTACTGCTGGGAGCAGTCGGGTTTGTGGTTGGTCAGATTATGGATTACATTGCTGCTGGCGGTTAGCAGTCGAGTTCGGGGAACTCTGGTTGAACTTATGTCAGTTGGCAGCCAGATTCGGGGAATCCTGGTTAGATTTACGGTATGCTTGGATTGACGTCTTTACGATGTCGGGACCGCAGGGTCGGTCAGATTGTGGATTATACTGCAGTTAGCAGTTGGGTTCAAGAAACCCTAGGTGTGATCGTGGAACCCTACCTTGGGTGTATGGTTCGGAAATGTGAGTTGACGAGTGGTTTGACTTGGACGACTATTCAGATTTGGATTCGTTAGTCGGTCTAGTCATGTCAACTTGTGTTGGGACTGCACTTTGCAGTCGAGGTTGTACTTATCGGTTAGACCTAGATGGTTGTCGTACTACTCTAGTTGTGGTTTGGTGCAACTAAGGTCATGGATGACCCGGTAGACGACATTGGTTTAGTCGAGTTACGACTAGTTAGAGTTGGTTGGACAGGTTACCAGGGTTGGTACCTGTCTATGGAATCCCAGAATGGGGATACAGAATAGTTAAATACGAGCGGTTGATTCCGTTGGATGCGGAGTCTGGATATCGAGATGCCTGGTAGTTAGATCTGCACGAGGTTGTGGCAGACGCTAATTCCAACCGTTCTTCCCTCCTTAATTTAGTTTCGTTCTGGAAACTCCAACTATCTTAGTTCCACAACCACCTCGTGGAAAGTACAATTGACCTCGCAACACGTGTACACTAGTACACCAACTAACCAGAACAAAACTTGTCTGCAACCCGACGTTCCACTAACACTCACGCCGTATCGACTACATTCGACCACGTCGAATGACAGTAGCCATACGTTCCGAATTGACACCACTTGTCAAATCTACCATTTCGTTAACACAACAACTCTATGGTTCCTTGCTCAATCCCAATCTATCCTGACGTCTGCTCCCACTGGGAATCATCAGACCTCACTAACCGATCCACAAAGCATCAGACAAACTGTCACCACTTGATAGTTGTCAGTCGAAAATTGATATTATACTTACTTGTGGTTATACTAACCACCATCTCACTCAACCTGAGTAAACACTCACCAACAACGCACTCAACCTGTGTGTAACTGGACCCACTAGAAATACTATGACCCAATGAACAGTAGCCAATGTCCAGTCCACGCCCTCGACTCATCTAATGGTATCGGAACTAAGCCGACTACCAACAAGCACACCAACATACCACTGGTATATCCTATATACCGTCACCAGGAATCACAAGTCTGCCCGGTATCGTACCTCAAACTACGTACAAGGTATGTACATCCATCTATCAATCAGACTACAACCACAACAGCAACGACGACAACAACAACAACAACCACAACCACAACCACAACCACAACCTAGGTCGTTGCCAAAACACGTTTCAATTCGGGAGTCCATCTATCCAATCTAGTATTTGACAGATCAAAACTCAAACTCAACATCTACTTCCAAATCCGAATCCGAAATCATTATTCTATAAGCTAGCATTTGGAATAACCATTCCGAACCCAAATCCAGAAATCCACTTTCAAGTTCCAAAATCAAATCATGGATCGTCATCCTGAAATCCGATTCCAAAACCCAAAATCTCTTTCTCGTCTACCGAGATGCACCAATTCTGAACCTATCGGATACCTGCTCAAACGATTACCTCAATACGTTCAATTGACTTCATCAAGCCAATCCCAATATCAACACATCTCTAAGGTTGACAAAATCTGACCTCGTCGGACACTTACTCGGGCGTAATATATCGTACGGGATTCACTTCGAAAAGAAGTTCAGTCCCATCATCTACATAGCCAAAAAGCCAAGACACATCGTTCGTCAACCAATTCCCACATCTAACAGATCAGTCAACGACGAGATACGCCGAGAATGTGGGTTCTCTCCAATTACCTCGTATCGATCCTTGTCATTCCACTTAGGAAAATCAAGAATGATCCAACACAATGACATCAACAAAGTCCATCCTACGTGGATGCAACCAAACTCGCTGCATTCACCACGCCATGTTACCTAACATCGTCTACCACCAAGCATAAAATGAGAAATCTCAGTCACCTAACTTCGAAATACTCAATTCCACTTGATGACCCAAGACAAATGTCGGGTTCACCAACCAATACACGACCAATGTAATGGTGACAACAACCCTCATCTACCATCCTCTGCATCCTATGCCATGGCAGAACCTGAGAAGTCACCCAAAATGACTTCGAAATAACCATTACCAATGCGGAAAACATGCACTCCTCTCGTCACCTCAATCATAAACTCTCGCGATTCTGAAATTCTAACCAAATTGGAAACAACATACTCGGACATCAACCATGTGTCCCTAACGAGTCAAACTCACTACCAAGTTCGATTGTCGGTTTACACCGTTTATGTAGATACACTCATTCCGAGTGGAATTCACGCAACTCAAGGTTAAACCTTGTATATTATTTACGGATGTGCCCAAACGGCATCCAACACCCGCATCTCGTACCTCGAGCCTCAACTACTGCTGGTTCCTATCCAGTCCATCACTATCCGTGATCCACTCCCGAACCACAGATACCGAACATATGCCTATCTCGACGGAGTCACATCCCGACTCGTAACTCATCGTCGTCACAATCACCGGCACCAGCACCATCACTAGTACCAGCACACAGGAATTCACACTAGTATCAGCACACTAACACCAGCATCAACATCAACACACTAACACCAGCATCAGTATCAGCACAGTCCTCAACAATAGTACCAACACTAGTGTCAGTACTAACCTCCACATCTGCACACGAGCATACATACTAGTGTCAGTATCAGTATCTCCATCTGTTAGCATCGGCACAGAGTGTACGAATCAAAAAACCCTGGATCTCCGCTCATACCGAGTGACAATCCCGCACCTCTACTCGAATGGAAGAAACACTGCCTCCCTCGTACCCAACAACTCTGGGTACAGTCATCCTGACAACGTATACGAGAAAAGGAAACGTCCCCTGAACATCCCCGATTCCCAACAACCATAACCACAACCACTCTCGGTAGTAGTGTCTGCCATCGATTCGTGCAGACCTAACATCCAGACATCAAAATCGAGACTCCGCATCCAACAAAATCAACCGCTCGTACCAACTACTTTGTATTCCCACTAAGGGATTCCATCGACAAGTGCCAACCCTGGTAACCTGTCCAACCGATCTCTAACCAGTCGTAACTCGACTCAATTAGTATCGTCTACCAGGTCACCCATGACCTTAGCTGCACCAACAATCCATCATAACTATGGTAGTACGACGACCAACTAGGTCTAACTGATAAGTACAACCTCGACTGCAGAGTGCAGTCCAATCACAAGCTGACATGACTCGATAGACGATCTCATCTCCGAGAAGTCGCCAAAGTCAAACCACTCACCAACTTACATTTCCGAACCATACACCCTAAGGTAGGGTTCCACGATCGCTACCTAGGGTTCCTCGGAACCCAACTGCAGAAAGCAGCAAAATCAACAATCTGACCGACCACGCGGTCCCGACATTGCAAGGACGTCAATCCAACTAGGATTCCTCGAACCTGGCTGCTCCTAGCAGCATAGCCACTAACTCAACAAAATCTGACCATCAAATGGTCACAACACCGAATCAGTCGCCAAACTGATCCTACGACATCGTGAAAGACGATCCCAACTAACCGTCACACGATCGCAACTCCAAACTACTATTACATTCATCTTTCCGTAAGGTCCCACACTGCCAACCTCGACAGAACTATGGAAACCCCTGCATCGAGTGCCAACTAAGACGTTCCACGATTCAATCCTACTAACTATCGTACCGGCATCCTAACTATCAGGTTGATAACGAACTGTAGCCCATTGAGATATCACATCCTCGACCTGTGTACGGAGTATCGCGCAAAATACGCTCTGGAATTCAGAGTAACATGAGCAACCCTGCTCTGATACCACGATGACAGTATCAGAGCATCCTGAGGATCCCATGAGCTAGCCGAGCTCTGATACCATGCTGACAGGACCCATTCCAATCCCCCCGGGATTAACGCGGGATGACCCTACTCCCGTCTGACACGAAGTGTCAGACAAGGGATATTTCCAACCTTTGCCTTCTCGGGCTATCAGAGTACGTCAGGATCCGGAGGAGGTATGTGATATCTCGGTCTCTGCTACAGTCCACATCCGCTGTCAACCTGAAGGGCAGTCAAAACATTAAAAGTTGTGAGTGGACAAAACAACCAGTTTATAAAAACATTTTAACGAAGACGTTTGTACCCTTCACTAAAAATCATGCATGCATTCGAAAATCATTTATCAAACCGTTCATTAGGGCCTTAGCCCAAAATCGTAAATGAAACCGAATACACGGGCCCCTGCCCAAATCCATAACCGAAAGCACCATAAGAACCAACCATACGGGACTCAGCCCAAAACCTGTACATATCATATATCGTACACATCACATATCATATATCATATATACATATAATCACACAACCAATCCTGTCACGGTTTCCAAAGCTACGCGCGTGCTACCCGAGGTCTCAAACCCAAGTCTCTCAGAGTCCAAGGTCAATGTTCGTAGACCAATGACCCGTCATGAGGTTACAATCCATGCCTTCCTGAGAGTAAGGAACCCAACTGGGGGGTGACTCCACTCAGTCGGTGACACGACCCATCCCAATCCCCCCGGGATTACCATGGAATGTGACGTGCTCCCGTCTGACAAGAGGCGTCAGACAAGGGATAACCGATTGCCATTGCACAAACGGGCTTCCAGAGTGCGTAAGGATCGATGGAGGAGGTGTGCGATGCTCAAGTCTCTGCTGCAGTCGTATCCGGAATCAACCTGAAGGGCATTGAAAACAAAAGCTGTGAGTGGACGAAAATAAACAAGTTTGTTAAAAACATTTATAAGACAATTATGCCCCTCAGTAAAATCATATGCATGCACCAAAAACCAATAATCCCATATTTATTTAGAAATAACCATTAGGGCCTTAGCCCGGAAACCAAAGCGTAGTTTCAAATTCCAAAAGTCAATCCAAGAGTTATTTCATAAATCCAGTAATATGAACCATAAGGCATATAATATAAACCATAACCATAATTTTAGCCACTGCACTATACACTCCAATCCGACATCCCTGATGTCTGACGTCCCTGACGTCAATAAGGTCACAATCACAAGGCTATGCGTGCCACTCGGGTCTCAATTTCCGAGTTCAATCCCCGAACCCCGTTCGGGTACAGCATCCCCGATGCTTAGCGTCATAGACGCTGGACGTACTAGACGTCCGTGACCTCTCCGGGGTACCTCATCCGGAGGAGACAATATAATATGGAAGGATTTATACAGTGCAGTACTAAATACATTTTATTGATATCCACATGCAAAACATATAGGTATACTAGATAAAATCCGAACCGATCGTTACGTTTCATCAAACGGGTCTCATGCCCAAATACCGTGAAACGTGCCATAACCGGAATATCATCAAAACCATTTATTGATTCCAACATGTGAACATATATAAAATGTAAACCAGAAAACATTTATTCAATTCCATTTTAGGGTCCCCGACCCGCAATCGTATGTAGAAATCAACTGGGCCCCTGGCCCGATTTCACAAGTTAACTGGGCCCCTGGCCCGATCCACATGTTAACTGGGCCCCTGGCCCGATTTCATAGTTCAACTGGGCCCCTGGCCCGATTTTACTTTATTCAAGTTCGTAACCGTTTCATGAAATCATATCCAACCACATTTATGGAAATCGGTGCAAATCCAGAAAACCTTGGTTTACGTGTAAATACGTAATTCACCTCGAAATACGTGAAATCATTTTAAATTCATCGATATCCAAAGTAAATCATTTAATCATAATTATAAAAATCATAAAACAGTTATGCATGCATCGAATTTATGAAACCAATGTCCACTCACAGACCGTTTAACCGAGCGCCTCGATACGCGTGCCATAGGCCTTCCCGGGTAACACCACTATCACCGGGACTCCCAATCCTGTTCAAATCACATTAGAGGATTACTAACCTCATCATTAACATCCTATTCAAGTCCCGTAATTTTCCCGAATTTTTAAGTATTTTTAAACTGGATTTAAAACCTTCGGACATCCCGAACAATATCGAGACGGTGTCCGATCGACACGAAACCAATCCCAAAATGTTCGTTACAATGAATAGAACAAAAGTCATGTTGGCCTCACCTCGAGATTCGTGCCCACGCGCCGTCACCCGCCGCCGTGAGTGGCTGCGCGTGAAAGCCACGCGCCTGCTACAGTGACTGCTACAGTCACCACCTTCACCCGAATGACTGGTAAACGGGTCTGATTACCCGCGATAGGATCCGGCTCAATCACACCCAATTGGACATCAATTCAATCCGTTCTTTCAACTGATCCCTTGTAATCAATCACCATTTAAGTTCTGTAAATCGAATTACACAAATCATGGTCTAAATCCTCACGACTCTCGATCGATCCTCGACGGGTTTTCAATTTGGGTTTCACGATACCGTCCCTGGTTTCCAAATTAATTCATTCAGTTAGCATCGTGATAGTGTAAGGGACATTTCTACAAGGTCAATTCAAGAAATACCTACCTCAAACCCACTGAACACAAGCTCGACTTTGAGCTGCCATGGAAGCTCAGTTCTTCCTCAATCCGCCATGGTTTCTCTTCGTTCTTGAAGCAAAGCTGATCGTTTTGATCCCAGAAGACTCAAGGTAAACTCCATTTTGATCGTCACGGCCCAAATATTCCAATTCGAAATTCCCTCCAATTCCCCGAAATTTGATTCCCGAATTACACCTCCCCACTCAGTCCCCCGTGCTCTCCCTCAGCCAGAACCTTCCCCAAATCACCAAATATCCATTTGTGCAATCAATTGTGGAAGGGAGATTGACAATGGCCAGAACCCAATTCTCTGTTTTGCTTGTTCACGGGTGAGGGAGGAATGATCAGAAATAGAAGGGAGAGATGAGATGGATGGCTCAGATCAAAAGCAGGGATTTAATCCTAAATTATTATATAGTGGAAACTTTAGTATATAGTTTATGATTAGTGGATCAAGATCCAATCTAGCCGTCGGATGAGTGACACTTGTCACTCATCCAAGTGTCCTCCAACCACCATTTCAGAATAAAATAATCCACACAGTTACCGAGACGTAACTTCCCCGATTTCACGTTTCAGACCATAACTTCCTCGTACGAAGTCCGATTTCGGCGTGCCGCCTGTCATAGGATTCGCATCGACGAAACCTCCGTAACGGTCCTTGGCCCTCGGCCATCGGACATCCCGGTCAAAAAGTCAACATTTGCCCCTATTTTGTCCAAATTACGAAAACGCCCCTGAACTTCCGCACATCATAACTTTCACCACGAATGTCGGAATCGAACGTGCCACCTGTCTATGAACTCGTGACGTCCCGAACTACATCACGGTCATCGGTCAAAGTCCATTTGACCATCCGAAATAAAAGTCAATATTTTGCCCACGCCCAGGGGCAAAACGGTCATTTTGCACAATTCGTTCGAAATCACCCAACTAATCCTAGATTAGTAAATCACAATTAAATATTATTAAATCCCGATATTCGGGACGGGTCGTTACAACCTTCCCTCCTTAAAGAATTTCGTCCTCGAAATTACCAATAACCTTATTCCACAACCACCTTGTGGAAGACATTTCGACCACAAACCATATGTACACCTGTACACCCACTTACTGGGTCAACACCAGCCTCGTCTGTACCCAGACATCCCATCACGGTCATACGTGACAACAACAACACTCGACCACCTCGAGTGGACATAATCACCTGATTCGCGATAAAATCGTTTAACCATTTAGCTGACTCCTTCAGCTAGACGGTTCCCTTCCATTGCCAATAAATCCTTACATTTGCTCCCATTGGGAGTCACCAAATCTCATTTGTCAGTCCATGCTGACACCACCAGTTCAAACTGACACCACAAAGCTTTACCACCCTAGTAAAGCCCCAACCATCAGCCAGTCAGTGATAACACCACGTACTACATCACCCTCGATGTAGCGTAAGATCAACCACATGATCTCAATTCGCAGGGCAAGCCCAATCCGGTGACGCAACATAATCTCAATGTCCATAATTGCCGGCTCCCTCAGCGAACCAAGACGCTGGAAACATCACGGTGTGAAAACGTCACACAAGGCTACTCGTGGTTACTCTGACCACCAATTCACTCATCCTGAGTGTACGTATACCGTCAACTTACTCCATCAAGTGGTGTAACTGGAACACATTGAATACCAGCCCAGCAGTGATCACACATATCAATACTAGGGTTCCACTAGCCAACCGTGGCTAAGAGCACCTGCTCATACAAACACTGAACCCGACAAAATTACTCTGCACAGCGCACAGTATCCAATGTCCAGTCCACAACACAGCCAAATAAATGATATCGGAACCAAGCCGATTACCAACACGTTTAATCACACACCACGGGTACATCCCATGTACCACCATTAGGCACCACTCAGCCTAACCAGTATCAATCCTCGTACAACGTACCCAGTACGTACATCAATCCATCAATCCGCCTACAACCACCTAGGTCGTAGCCAAACACGTTCCAATAATGGAGTACATTTGCCCAAACCAATCATGAGACAAACGATCTCCACCCGTCATCTAGTTCCAATTCCGAGTCCGAATCCGCAATTTCGTAAGAAATCCCGAACCCGAACTCAGACATCATATTTATAATCCATTTCCAAATCCAAATCTGAAATCATTACTCCGTAAGCTAGCATTGGAATAATCATTCCGTACCCAAATCCAGTAATCCATTTTCGAGCTTCGCAATCGAATCCTGAATCGTCACCCAGAAATTCGATTCCAAAACCCAAAATCTCGTTTACGTCCATCAAGACATAACCTAACCGAATCTATCGGTTGCCTGTCCAAAACACTCGATTAACTTCATAGGGAAGCCAATCCCAATATCCACACGTCAAAGGTTGACAAAATCCGACCACATCGGAAACCTACTCAACCAAGTCACAAACCATATGGACTCACTCCGAAAAGAAGTTCAGTTCCGTCATTTACGACTCACATATCAAGGTAAGAGTGATAAACTCTCCACCCATCTGGATCATCAAGATCACGATCCAGATCCATCGCTACGTCATCCGACAAGTAACATCATGATCCTAGATCGTCACCATGCCCAAAGTCGACAACATCACTAATCAGATCCGCCTAGGATCCACGTATGCCCACATGGCTAACAATCCATCTGAAAGCTGACCGTAGGGTCTTACACCCTCAATGAATCATTCGTCAAATTTCCCTTGGTGGAAAGATGACCTCGCATTTCACCACCAAATCCAAAATCATACACAACTCCTTGTGTCCAAAGGCTTCAAGCCAAGCATGGGTCCACCAACCAATACACACTCAACGTACTGGTAGCAACAATCATCATCTGCCACGGCAGGAAATAAGAAGTCAACCCCAATGACTTCGGAATACCAATTACCAATGCGGAGACGAGCACTCCTCTCGTCTCCCAATCACAACTCTCCCCAAATCGGGAGTTCCAACCATGTTGGAAACAGACATGTTCCCAAATGAGATGTCAAGTCCAACCACTGGACTGCCCACGTCCATACCTCACTTGGACCACCACGTGTCCAAAATCAATTCATCCCTCGGACCTCACGTCCGCCAATAATCATGTACGCACACACCCCGATTCCGAACGGGATATCCACAACTCTGCATGGATGTGCATACCATACTGCCTTCGTCTCACATCTTAACCTTTACAGGTTCAATCCTCAGGTTCCAAGTGATTCACAATCACACAATCATAACGTCAATACCACGAATGGTTTTCCCCAACTTTTGCAATTTCAATAATTTCCTTGTACTTTCTGAGGATATAAGAAGTAAACAATCTTACCAATCTCGGAGTTGACAACAACTCCAAAAATCCACCAATTCTTATGACATAGGGAACATCGTCCCTAGATTCCTCAAGTTTCAATCATACCATTTTATCCGTTCATCACTTGTCATCATAAATCGGTTGGGACTTATCCCAACACGACACAACCTCCACTGGATCCCATCCAGTCCATGACTCAACCACCACTGAGTCGCAGATACTGATCAAAAGTCCATCATGACAGAGTCACACCCCAACTGGTGGCTCATCGTCATCACAATCACTGTCACCAGCACCAGCGCTAGTACCAGCAAAAACGCACCATCTTCCACACTAGTATCAGCACACAGGCATCCATACTAGTATTGGCATAAAGGTATCACCATACCAACATCCATACATAGCACACGAACACCCATGCTAGCACACTGTGTGCTAAGTTTTTACCCTGGATCTCCGTTCATTACGAATGACGATCCCCTAACAGCACTCGTACCCCACGACTATGGGTACCTCCAATTTGACCATCCACACATCAGGATAATGAACGTTCCATGAACATCTCCTGATCCCTAAGTGTCAAAACCACACTAAATATCCTCGATAGCCAGTTATCTCGACACAACTGTCGACCAACAGTCATCGTTGTCAAGACCCGTATCCACACATCATACCACCATTCGATCCCACACGGAAATCCATATTTCATAACCGCATCCGTGGATCGAACCCATAAGACTCACTAGAGTCATCCACATGGTCATCCACGACCTCAGCCGCTCGTCGCAGCACAAGTTCTCATTTACAGTTCACTTTTCCAGCCCATCGATTATAAATTAGGGTTCCAAGGTCACACCCTAGAGTTCCACCGAACCCAACTGCCTTCTGCAGTAAAATCCACAACCTGACCGACCCCGCGGTCCTGACATCATATAGACGTCAAATCCAATCCAAACATCAACTCAACGTGGGTTCCATCGTGGATTCCACCACGAAGGTCATCGGCTAACTCCGATGCACCAACACCCCGAACACTAGCCAACACTACCAGGGTCCAAAACATAGACCAATACTCAACTGAGTTTCGTACTTCCATAACATTATCCAAATGGGGTTCCCTGAACCCGGCTGTGCCCAGTAGCACAACCGTCCATCCTCACCTGACCGAACCGACGGTCCCACATTACTAGTTAATCGTATACAACCCCACCTGGGTTGAATCGCATCAATGCACGGCGTATCGGGCCAAACACACCCAATTCACCATACAAACACAAAACTATCTATCAGGTTGACAACGGAACAGCAGCCCAAAGAGACATCACACCCTCGTCCTTCGCGCACAAAAGAGCAAAACCTGCTCTGATACCACTTGACACGACCCATCCCAATCCCCCCCGGATTACCATGGAATGTGACGTGCTCCCGTCTGACAAGAGGCGTCAGACAAGGGATAACCGATTGCCATTGCCCAAACGGGCTTCCAGAGTGCGTAAGGATCGATGGAGGAGGTGTGCGATGCTCAAGTCTCTGCTGCAGTCGTATCCGGAATCAACCTGAAGGGCATTGAAAACAAAAGCTGTGAGTGGACGAAAATAAACAAGTCTGTTAAAAACATCTATAAGACAATTATGCCCCTCAGTAAAATCATATGCATGCACCAAAAACCAATAATCCCATATTTATTTAGAAATAACCATTAGGGCCTTAGCCCGGAAACCAAAGCGTAGTTTCAAATTCCAAAAGTCAATCCAAGAGTTATTTCATAAATCCAGTAATATGAACCATAAGGCATATAATATAAACCATAACCATAATTTTAGCCACTGCACTATACACTCCAATCCGACATCCCTGATGTCTGACGTCCCAGACGTCAATAAGGTCACAATCACAAGGCTACGCGTGCCACTCGGGTCTCAATTTCCGAGTTCAATCCCCGAACCCCGTTCGGGTACAGCATCCCCGATGCTTAGCGTCATAGACGCTGGACGTACTAGACGTCCGTGACCTCTCCGGGGTACCTCATCCGGAGGAGACAATATAATATGGAAGGATTTATACAGTGCAATACTAAATACATTTTATTGATATCCACATGCAAAAAATATAGGTATACATAGATAAAATCCGAACCGATCGTTACGTTTCATCAAACGGGTCTCATGCCCAAATACCGTGAAACGTGCCATAACTGGAATATCATCAAAACCATTTATTGATTCCAACATGTGAACATATATAAAATGTAAACCAGAAAACATTTATTCAATTCCATTTTAGGGTCCCCGACCCGCAATCGTATGTAGAAATCAACTGGGCCCCTGGCCCGATTTCACAAGTTAACTGGGCCCCTGGCCCGATCCACATGTTAACTGGGCCCCTGGCCCGATTTCATAGTTCAACTGGGCCCCTGGCCCGATTTTACTTTATTCAAGTTCGTAACCGTTTCATGAAATCATATCCAACCACATTTATGGAAATCGGTGCAAATCCAGAAAACCTTGGTTTACGTGCAAATACGTAATTCACCTCGAAATACGTGAAATCATTTTAAATTCACCGATATCCAAAGTAAATCATTTAATCATAATTATAACAATCATAAAACAGTTATGCATGCATCGAATTTATGAAACCAATGTCCACTCACAGACCGTTTAACCGAGCGCCTCGATACGCGTGCCATAGGCCTTCCCGGGTAACACCACTATCACCGGGACTCCCAATCCTGTTCAAATCACATTAGAGGATTACTAACCTCATCATTAACATCCTATTCAAGTCCCGTAATTTTCCCGAATTTTTAAGTCTTTTTAAACTGGATTTAAAACCTTCGGACATCCCGAACAATATCGAGACGGTGTCCGATCGACACGAAACCAATCCCAAAATGTTCGTTACAATGAATAGAACAAAAGTCATGTTGGCCTCACCTCGAGATTCGTGCCCACGCGCCGTCACCCGCCGCCGTGAGTGGCTGCGCGTGAAAGCCACGCGCCTGCTACAGTGACTGCTACAGTCACCACCTTCACCCAAATGACTGGTAAACGGGTCTGATTACCCGCGATAGGATCCGGCTCAATCACACCCAATTCGACATCAATTCAATCCGTTCTTTCAACTGATCCCTTGTAATCAATCATCATTTAAGTTCTGTAAATCGAATTACACAAATCATGGTCTAAATCCTCACGACTCTCGATCGATCCTCGACGGGTTTTCAATTCGGGTTTCACGATACCGTCCCTGGTTTCCAAATTAATTCATTCAGTTAGCATCGTGAGAGTGTAAGGGACATTTCTACAAGGTCAATTCGAGAAATACCTACCTCAAACCCACTGAACACAAGCTCGACTTTGAGCTGCCATGGAAGCTCAGTTCTTCCTCAATCCGCCATGGTTTCTCTTCGTTCTTGAAGCAAAGCTGATCGTTTTGATCCCAGAAGACTCAAGGTAAACTCCATTTTGATCGTCACGGCCCAAATATTCCAATTCGAAATTCCCTCCAATTCCCCGAAATTTGATTCCCGAATTACACCTCCCCACTCAGTCCCCCGTGCTCTCCCTCAGCCAGAACCTTCCCCAAATCACCAAATATCCATTTGTGCAATCAATTGTGGAAGGGAGATTGACAATGGCCAGAACCCAATTCTCTATTTTGCTTGTTCACGGGTGAGGGAGGAATGATCAGAAATAGAAGGGAGAGATGAGATGGATGGCTCAGATCAAAAGCAGGGATTTAATCCTAAATTATTATATAGTGGAAACTTTAGTATATAGTTTATGATTAGTGGATCAAGATCCAATCTAGCCGTCGGATGAGTGAAACTTGTCACTCATCCAAGTGTCCTCCAACCACCATTTCAGAATAAAATAATCCACACAGTTACCGAGACGTAACTTCCCCGATTTCACGTTTCAGACCATAACTTCCTCGTACGAAGTCCGATTTCGGCGTGCCGCCTGTCGTTGGATTCGCATCGACGAAACCTCCGTAACGGTCCTTGGCCCTCGGCCATCGGACATCCCGGTCAAAAAGTCAACATTTGCCCCTATTTCGTCCAAATTACGAAAACGCCCCTGAACTTCCGCACATCATAACTTTCACCACGAACGTCGGAATCGAACGTGCCACCTGTCTATGAACTCATGACGTCCCGAACTACATCATGGTCATCGGTCAAAGTCCATTTGACCATCCGAAATAAAATTCAATATTTTGCCCACGCCCAGGGGCAAAACGGTCATTTTGCACAATTCGTCCGAAATCACCCAACTAATCCCAGATTAGTAAATCACAATTAAATATTATTAAATCCCGATATTCGGGACGGGTCGTTACAGTCGGTGCTCCGTGACTACTCCGGGGTCTACCCAGGCCAACGACTCTCGCCGGAGGAGATAGTACAAGTAAAGGACGGTATATGAATATACATACATATATATATATATAACGAAATCATCCTTAAAACCTTTCAACGGATTCATGCCTGGTTCTTATAAACCATCATGAATCATGAAAACCTTCCAAGAGTTCATGCCGGTTCCCATAAACCGTCATGAACCTGGAAATCCATTAGGGTCCCCAACCCGAAATCATAACCGTAAAGTAAAACTGGGTCTCGTGCCCGAACACATGACTCAACTGGGCATCGTGCCTGATATCAGGGTCAGTCACGACTCCGCTCGTAGTGATGCGTGCAACCATCCATCCAAGACCGCCCGAATGAAAAGTCAACGTTTTACCCATTCCAGGGGCAAAACAGTCATTTTGCACCGTTCGTCCGATTTCGCCCAACTAATCACCGATTAACCTCACTAATCGTGATTAGTCACTAATCTAATCTTGAAATTCGGGACGGATCGTTACATGGGCTTTGTGAGGCCCCGATGGACAAAAGCTCGGCCCGACCCACTATGGGTCGTGGGCTAGTCCAGTCCGAAAGTTAGCAGGCTGAACTTGAACTTAGGGTGTTCATGCCCAATAAGCCCGGACCCGGTAAACCCAACCTGGCCCGTACATGTAAACCCGGCCTGTAAGCTTGTTAATACATATATATATATATATATATATCATATATATATATATATATACATCTTTAATTTCAACCTGGACTTTTTATTTATTAACTGACGATAATATGGATGTTCCTTGAATGAACTTGCAGTTTATTTTAGCTACTGTCAATAAAGAAGTCGATAATTTTGAACTTAACCTAATAACTTTCATATTACATGCATGGCTCGGTTTGGAGTACTCGAGCTATAGCCAGATGCACGTATGCATGGTGTGCAACCTCGAGGATTGAATCAATTATTTGTCTTTTTTAATATAATATTTTATCTTCATATTTGTTTTTTTGAACTCCAAATTTAGTATTGAATCAATTATTTTGAAAAAACCTATTTGTGCCCGACCTGGGTGGGCTTGTTTGGCCCAACCCGTTAAACCTGATAAAAGTCCCGCCCGATAAAGCCAGTGGGCTCTCATATATGCCATTAAGCTCCTGGCCCGACTCGGTATTTTTAAAAATTTTCCATAAGCCCAACTCCGCCCAACCCAAATTCAAAAAATTTAGATCGGGCTTCTCGACTCGACCTAATACTGAGGCCTAGTTCTAACGTGCGGATTGTTTTACTTAGTTATAATATTGAACAATGCCCAAACATTTATTTTTTTACAAATCCCATCTAGAAAAGTGAGACTTTATATGCTTGGTTTTGGTTGGTTTGAGTACAATTACAATTCTTTCTAACCAACCAAAACATAACAAAGTGATTTCAGCCTAAATGGGATTATAGACTCACTTCAATTAGATAAAATTTTAAAAATTTAATATAATAATTCACCGACATGACCTTGTAGTTAAATTATAGTATGACAAACTGTTAAGTATGACAAACTGTTAAGCAAGCCAAACTGTTGAATTATGACTCGTCAAAGTGTTGAATTTTAATATGACGTATGAATTATATCAAATTGCCAAATTAATAATTTATATTTTTAAGGATATATTCGGAATTTTATTGGTTTCGTAATTTTGAGATGTAGGTGGCAAAATTAGACATAAAGTTACTACACTTTGTATTGTTGATTGTGCAATTACATGCCACGCTTGATACTATAATTTGAAAGAAAAAAAAATGTATAATTAAGCAATGGGTTAAGACTTTTGGCTGCACACCAGTTAAGGGAAAGAAGTCGATAACAGAGTCATATGTAACAAGTCCGTTGTCAATTGCCATTTATGTAATAAAGGATCATAATTAATATTTGGTTATAGACTAGTTAAAATAGTAAAATGAACTCAATAATACAACTAGTAGTGCCAATTGCCAGCGCACACACACTCAGTTTTCCTTTGGTTGTATCTGCAAAATTTGCAAATAGCTTTCCACTTCGAGCAACCCACAACTTTTGTCCTGTAGCTCAAAATAAATGTAAAAGCAATTACTTAAAAGAAAATATATCTCATCTACTAGCATGATTTCTTATTTTGAATGTTGAAAATTTAATTGTTTTTTTTTTCTTTTTGTCAACAAAAATCTCCTATACGATTAGGTATTTAGGTCAAAGACAAGAACGTGGGTTGATTTTGGTACTTAATAAATTTTCATTACACGAACCCTAGATGAAGTATTGATCGGTCTCCATCTTTCTTTCTTCTTCTATTAAATTCCCTTTTCGATCCAACTCTTTTCAAGCAGTCAATCTCTCCCCACGATCTAGATCACAAATCGCACCACCTTCTTCTTCTTGTGGTTCCGTCTTGTATTAATTTCAAATTTCAAACTGAATCAACCAATAAAAACCCAACGTTCACCACTTTCAACCAAAATGCAGCAACTTCTCCAGCTCCCTTGAGCCCAAACTCAACCCAACCCAACTCAGAAAATAAGATCTACTACTTGCCCAGTTGATCAAATCGATGGAATTTGATTTCCAACTGTGAAATCAGAGGCCATGGTAGTCTGAGGAAACCAAGGGGGCAGGGGACAAAAGAGGTAAATAAATGAGAGTGAATTTTCAGAGGCATGAGCGAGCATAATACTATTAATATGCAAAGGCAATACCTTTACAGCCACTTCACAGAGACCGTCTTGTTTTTGCGGTCATTTATGAAGTCACCTGCAAGATTTTCTGCCATCTTCGTCGTCCTCTTCCTCCTCTTCGGTGCGTTTGTTTGCACGCGCCTTCTCAACTCCACGGTAAGCCGCCTTCCTCTGTCTGACACTCCTCTTTCCAATATTATCTTTTTTACTTTTCTGGTTTATTTATTTATTTTTTGAAATCTAAATTCTAGAACAAGGCATACGACATTGCTCAAAGGTCAAACGGCATAAATCGATGTCGTGTGGCCTGGGGCAATGGGCAGTATTTGTTGGCCTAACAGGTGGCGTGACTGTCGGTTAACGTGGTTTTGTATAATTGTTTCCATTAACGGGCCACATGCTGTGTTGACTCTTCTGCCCAGCTCGTACAACTGGGTGGGCTCTAAATTTTTTATTTTATTTTTCTTATTCATGATAAATAATTAAATATGCAATGAAATTTGTGCCAATCCCAAATGCTTTTTTAGTTGATGTCGGCTAGCGTATAATAGATTGTGCTCGATTTTTTGTATTCAAGTTCGAATGGTAAGTGAAAAATATAAAACATACTCCACATTAGAATAATTTATAAGACCATATTAATTTTTTTAAAAAAAATTGTGAATTCTAATAATCATCTACTGCAATGATGTTTTCCTTTTGCATGTGTTTTCTTTTATGTATTTGGTGTTTTGCTCTTAAAAATTCTCTACTTTATACCAAAAATAAATTTCTTTTGCTTCTTTTGGTTTAGTGGTCTTAAATATACGAATATTTCTTTGGAATTTCTGCTTCTTGTATGTTTTTTTACATTCACTAAAGATTTACATATTATATAATGAGCTTTTAATATGTTATTGAACTATTGAAGAAATGTACTAATAGTAATTAATTAAATGAGAAAATATCAAATATATAATGACCTAATTTTTGTATGTATTATTTAAAAGAAATATACCGAATAATAGATATATGTATTTTAATTTTTGAACTACTATTTACATTTAAAAAAGTTCTAGGTATGCATTTGTGGAGTTTTTTTTTTTTTTTTTTTGTCAAATGGATTTTTGGAGTTCAAATTTTCCGTCTGTTTTTCATAATTAAAGAATATGATTATATTTTTGGAGAAACATGCATAATAATAATATATGGGATCAATGATCGGTTATTTATTTACCAAGGAAAAAAATCGGTTACTTTTGTCCACCCCAAAATAGAAATATTGTTTTTGGTGAAAATATAGAAATTGAAAATATGGTAGACAGTTGGAATGACTGAAGCCTTGTTTAACCCCGTGCGCCGTGTCACAAATGCAGCAGAATCTGGTTGATCATGCATCAGCTGGAGAACCAAGAACGCCGACCAGGGAATCCCAAAACTATCCTCAACAAACGCCCGGTATTCACAAGAAGTCCCCGCGCGAATTGGAGATTCCACTCAACTGTACTGCTCACGACCTCACGCGAACGTGCCCCTCAAACTACCCTACCACTTTCGACGCCCATCAAGATCTTGACCGTCCATCACCACCCACGTGTCCCGAATACTTCCGCTGGATACACGACGATCTAAGGCCGTGGGCCCACACCGGGATCACAAGTGACATGGTGCAGAGAGCCAAGCGTACGGCCAATTTCAAGCTGGTGATTTTGAAAGGGAAGGCTTACGTGGAGAAATATCAGAAGGCGTTTCAGACCAGAGATGTTTTTACGCTGTGGGGGATCCTACAGTTGTTACGGAGATACCCTGGACAGGTGCCTGATTTAGAGCTAATGTTTGACTGTGTTGACTGGCCCGTCATTCTATCGAAGGCCTTTAGTGGGCCGAACGCCACGGCCCCACCACCGTTGTTTCGCTATTGCGGGGATGACAGCTCACTCGACATAGTCTTCCCTGATTGGTCCTTTTGGGGTTGGTAAGATTTGTTCACTTTTTTTTTTTTTTTTTCTTTTTTTCTTTTCCCCAAAAGTTAACTTCAACCCTTCATGATTCAATAATCAATATGATTGATGAGAGTTAATCTGGAGATTTCTTATTTAAGTAACAATACAAGTAAATTAGTACTTAGTGGCCAAATTATACGTTATATGAAAGTATTACTAGATTGTTCATTAAATTGTGTGCATGGTGCACCCCGTGGGCAGAGTTAGGGGATAGTTTGGAGACTTGAGCCGGCATATTGGGTTAGAAGTTAGGGCTAAGTTCTGCCTCTGGGTGCTCGGTGCTCCCCATTTTTGTTGCATTTTTTGATTGAAACAAACCATGTTATTGGTCCAAAGATGAAAGGATGCATTTGTTAAATGTGCATTTTTATAGTTGTGATGTTTCTTCATACTGTGTAGGTCTGAAATCAATATAAAGCCGTGGGAGCTTTTGTTAAAGGACCTAGAGGAAGGCAACAAGAGGACCAGATGGGTAGACAGAGAGCCTTATGCTTACTGGAAGGGAAATCCAGCTGTGGCGGAAACCAGGCAAGACCTTCTCAAATGTAATGTCTCTGACCAACACGACTGGAATGCTCGTGTATTTGCTCAGGATTGGTTTCGAGAATCGAAAGAAGGATACAAGCAATCAGATTTGGCCAGCCAATGCATCCATAGGTAAAAGTCCCAGTATTTTCTTATGGTTCATTTTCGACCATCACGTGCCTAATTGTTCATTTCCATTGCAGGTATAAGATCTACATAGAAGGGTCTGCTTGGTCTGTCAGTGACAAATACATTCTTGCATGCGATTCTGTTACGTTTATAGTAAAACCCCGTTACTATGATTTCTTCACTAGGGGTTTGATGCCCGTGCAGCATTACTGGCCCATAAAGGAGGATGACAAGTGCAGATCTATCAAGTTTGCTGTTGACTGGGGCAATAGCCACAAGCAAAAGGTAATCTAATTCGTTTGACATTTTCACTAATTTTTTTTTTCATTTTCTCCCTATTTTTATCTCTTTCAAGTGTTGCATATATTCGTTAATGCCACAAATAAGCTTGAGGGGATATGTATTTTTATCTAACCAAAGATTTTATAAATTCAACATGATTAACCTGATACGAAGTTTAAGTCTTGTGTTCAGTCGAAATACTTGTCTAGTGATCATCTGATGATCTTAGATAATCTCTTGATTTTGGTTTGGAAATAGAAACATTGCTTGCAGTTTTCTGGATAGTTAGAAAATAATCATTTTTCTTATTGGATTGCTTTTGATCGGTTTCTCTAGGCACAAGCAATTGGAAAGGCAGCAAGTAAATTGATTCAAGAGGAGTTGAAGATGGACTACGTGTATGACTACATGTTTCATCTTCTAAGTGAATATGCAAAGCTTTTACAATTCAAGCCCGCCATACCTCGAAAAGCAGTTGAGCTCTGCTCGGAGGCAATGGCTTGCCAAGCACAGGGATTGGAGAAGAAATTCATGATGGAATCTATGGTGAAGGGTCCTGCATTGAGTAATCCATGCACCATGCCTCCTCCTTACGGTCCTACATCTCTTTTTGCAGTTCTTCGAAGAAAATCAAATTCGATTAAACAAGTAGAAACTTGGGAGAAGAATTACTGGGAAAATCACCGTAAGCCATCATAGAAAAATTTGCGTAGCTTGATATTTATATATACAGATGAATTAGTTTTGAGAACATACAGACAGTTTATCAATTTGTTTTATGTATAATTCCTTTCTGAGTATTATTAGCAGAAAGAATTTCCACTGAACATAATGTAATATCACAATTTAGTAATAAAGATCTATTCTTTCTACCCACCTTGATTGTTGTTAGAATTTGTAAGCACAAATCGAGTACGTATATGTTACATACGGGAAGCGCCACTATTCATCCTTGCCATTACACTTTACGCCTAGAGTTCATTTAGCACGAGTTTATAGCCATTCGTGCACTAGGCAGATTGGTGAACAGCTCAGAATGATCATCTTTACGCCTCCGTACATTAGACACATTGGTAAATGCCTCGAAGTGACTATCAGCTTTACGCCTCATCTTAATTTATCATGAGTTAAAGGAGACTGAAGATGAGAAGACTTCGTTGAGGATGGATGTTGAAGGAGACCGAAGAAGAATAGAAGATGGAGGTGGATTATGGACTGGAGTCGGAGTCGGATTCGATGAGGATGGATGTGGATTCGATAAGGATGGATGTGGATTCGAGTTTAAGGACTATGAAGGAGATGAAGAGTATGAAGTGGTGAAGCTTGACCCACTCAAACACACCTAATCGTTAATACCGAAGACGAAGAATTAAGGCGTGAAACTGTGACTGCAATCATATCGAAAAAAGAAGGATTTCAATTTGGTCCAACTTCTTTTTTCGGTCCCATTTTTTTCCCTACTTGGTTTTTTTCCATACGATTCCAATTACAGTGTCACGTCTCAATTTTGCGGCTTCGATATTAACGATTAGAGGTGTTTGAGTGGTTCAATTTGGATTAAAAGAAGGATTTCAATTTGGATTAAAAGAGGGATTTCAATTTGGTCCAAGTACTTTTTTCGGTCCAATTTGTTATTTTATACGGTTACAATTCGGCAAGATTTTTCCGCGTAACAATTAACACCCCTACAGTTTGTATTGTTGAGTGTGCAATTACATGCCACGCCTGAGAGAGAGAGCTAACCTAGAGAGAAAATGGAGTATTTATGAGGGTGGATAGACTCTAACTCAGAGTTTGACTCCATCCAAATCGCTTATCCTTCTCTCTCTCCCACTGATAGCCTGAGAGACTACTATATATATATATATATACTTAACCATCGTTTAACAATTTCATTTCTGATTTTCGGCCCTTGAAATTGAAGCCATAAGTTTCTGCAATTCAAAAGAGATTAGGTCAGCAATAGCAACGAAAAGACGAGGAAGATGAGAAAGAATTTAAAAAGACTAGTGCAGGGTGCTTCTTCTTGTTGAACTAAACAGTAAAGACTCGAGCTTTTTGATGAGGCTCAAGGAAAATGCAGGAGATCTCTGTGCGCCACAGAGCCCCAACCAGTCAATACTAAAACAAACCCACTGCGAGAAATAAGTACCACCACTTACCCAGTTCATCAGATCCGTGGAATTTGGCTTTTAACTATGGCGTCACACACATTGTTACCATGGCCAAAGATGAGTTAAAACATTTTTGCAGAGAATTTGCAGTGGCGATCAGAGAGGAAGAGGTTGCTAAGCAATACGGGACTACGGGTCGGGTATTTTTTCGCCAACCGGGTCGGTTATTTGTACTCATTATTTTGCAGGCACCGTACTCCGGCCACCATTTTAAATCCTGCGGCCATTCCCATTTATGGAGTTACCTGCAAGATCTTCTGCTATCTTCGTCTTTGTCTTCGTGCTCGTCGGCGCCCTTGTTTGCACGCGCCTGCTTAACCCTACTGTAAGTCATCACATCTCTCGCCATTGTTTCCGATGGTCATTTTTCTGGTTATTTATTTACTGTTTCTTGAGTGAGAAATAGAAGGTACTAACAATGTTAACGTTAGTAACGACGTTGGCACAAACATCCGTTACAACAAAATAGAATATTCGTGTTTGGCCCAAAATAAAACAAACAAAATATGCTTACTAACAATGTAAATGTTATAAACATAATTATGCTATACCCTAGGTGCATGTTCCCTAGACATCATTGCATATAAAAACTTCCTTGATCAAAAAAAGAAATCTGCTGATATTTTTTTTTTCTAAAAAAATTTGGGTGTATAGAACATCTCTAACTTTAAGTTAAATTTTAACAAAAATAATTAGAAAGTTATGTTAACAAATTATTTTAAAAAATGTACTCCAAAATTTTATTATTTATTTCAAGCTAATCATATAAATATCCTCAATCTATTACCATTTTATTTTTATTTTTTAATGAATGTAATTCATTCAATTGTGAGATGATAGGAAATCCCTATTTTCTCTCTCATCTTTGTTAAATTTAGGGATTTCAAACTCTCAAAATAACAAAATTCTTAGGGCTGGGCACATGGAACCAAAATACCGAAATCGTACCGTTTCAGATCAAACCATACCGAAAAAAAACCGAATAGTAAAACCGTTGTATGATTGGTACGGTACCGAAACCGTACCGATATAATTCGGTACGGTTTCGGTATCGATATTTTAAAAAACCGTCCCGTACCGATACCGTACCGAATTAGAATATTTTTTTTTAATAATTAAATTTATTTCTTATTGGTTTATTAGGCCTTCTTCAAGAGTTGATATGACCATACATGTCTTAATTTAGCTTCTAAGAGTTGATATCTTCAACTTAGTGCAATTTTTTCAATACATATTTGAAAACTTAAGTCCTTCATAAATGTAGTTTTGCTTTTTCTTTAGTCTTTTCCTTGCTTTATAATCACAAACAAAATTTTGACTCAAAACCGAAACCATACCGAAACCGTACCGAACTTAATTGGTACGGTACGATCTGGTTTCACTTTCAAAATATTGAATACCGAACCGTACCGTACCGATTAAAATTAAATGGTATGGTTCTGGTATCGATCAATTTTGTACCATACCGAACCGTGCCCACCCCTAAAAATTCTATAGTAGAGAGTGCGATAAGAACTCTCATGTAACATTGTAACCCTTTTTATTTAAAAATCCATGAACTAACTTAAAAAGAAAAAATGACAAAATTTACCATTCATTTTATCATGGGATAGAAAAAAAAAATGTGAACTTTGCAGAAGTGCCGATTACTATGAAGTGGGCATAATTAGATACTAAATCAAACATGTGAGGGCTAATATGTTACATAACTTACATTCATAACCAAAGATAGCTTGTTAGCTATATGGTAATTTTGAGAGTAAACTATTTTACTTGTTTTTTGCTTTTCAATGTTAAAAACAATTTCATTTTCTATTAACCCTAGCACAATGTTAAAAGACTAAAAGTTAAAACTGTTTAGCTCTCTTGGTTTTTGTTTTTGTTTTTGGGTGAAGTATTCTCTAGGTTATTTGGTGTATAGAGTGCAATTGGCCATTATTGATTATTGAGATGAGCTTTGTTTGGCTGGTGCTACATGCCACAGACAGAAACTCTAGTTGGTACTGCTTCATCTCAAAAACCTATCCTCACATCCCAAACACGCCCTCGCAAAACCACCAAATTAGAAATCCCATTAAATTGCACTGCATACGACCTCAGAGGAACCTGCCCCTCCATTTATCCAAACGCATCCCAAGATCCGGAAAGTCCACCATCTCCCACGTGTCCAGAGTACTTCCGTTGGATACACGAAGACCTAAGGCCATGGGCCCGCAAGGGGATCACAAGGGAGATGTTAGAGAGGGCCAATCGTACGGCCAATTTTAAGCTGGTGATTGTGAACGGAAAGGCTTACGTGGAGCAATATGAGAAGGCGTTTCAGACGAGAGACGTTTTTACACTGTGGGGGTTCCTACAGTTGTTACGGAGGTACCCAGGGAGAGTGCCTGATTTGGAGCTCATGTTTGACTGCGTTGACTGGCCCGTCGTATTGTCAAGAGATTACAGTGAGCCTGAGCCCAATGCGACAGCCCCACCACCTTTGTTTCGCTACTGTGGAGATGACAACACACTCGATATTGTCTTCCCTGATTGGTCCTTTTGGGGATGGTAACAACTTCTCATTTTTCCATTTTTCTTTTCTACTTCGTAGATTAATTCGATTGTTGGGTTCAGCGGGGTCCAATTTCAATGTTGATCCTTGAAGAACGACATGTATTATGTATATTTGTTTCTTGTTTGTTGTTTAGGGCTGAAATCAACATAAAGCCATGGAAGATTTTGTTGGAGGACCTAGAAGAAGGCAACAAGAGGAAGAAATGGCTTGAGAGAGAACCCTATGCTTATTGGAAGGGAAATCCAACCATTGCTGAAACCAGGCAAGACCTCATGAAATGTAATGTCTCTGACCAACATGACTGGAATGCTCGTCTCTATGTTCAGGTAAAACATTGCGGGCTCGTTTGGTGAGTTGCATTGGATTGGATTGGATAAATTATGTCAAGGTAAAAATTAAACTTCAATTTCAGGATTGGTCTCAAGAAGCAAAGGAAGGGTTCAAGCAATCAGATTTAGCAAGCCAATGTGTTCATAGGTAGAAACTAAGATCCTACTATTTGCGTAGTGGTTCTTCATTTTCGACCGTCCCGGGCATAATTGCTAATCTTCATTGCAGGTATAAGATCTATATAGAAGGTTCTGCTTGGTCTGTCAGTGAAAAATACATTCTTGCTTGTGATTCTGTTACGTTAATCATAAAACCCCGTTACTATGATTTCTTCACAAGAGGTTTGATGCCATTGCACCATTACTGGCCTATAAAGAGTGATGACAAGTGCAGGTCTGTCAAATTTGCTGTTCACTGGGGCAATAGCCACAAGAAAAGGGTAACATTTGATTTGATTTCAATAGGGTTACTCTGTTGTTAATAACCGAAGCTTATCAGCTACATATACGTCATCAACCGTTTATCTTATCGCTTTTTTGTTGGTTTCTTTAGGCACAAGTAATTGGAAAGGCATCAAGTAAGTTGATTCAAGAGAAGTTGAAGATGGACTATGTATATGACTACATGTTTCATCTCTTAAACGAATACGCAAAGCTCTTACAATTCAAGCCTACCGTTCCAGAAAAAGCGATTGAATTCTGCGCCGAATCAATGGCTTGTAAAGCAGAAGGAAATGAGAGGAAATTTATGGAGGAATCTATGGAGAAAGGTCCTGCAGTTACTCATCCTTGCACCATGCCTCTTCCTTATGACCCGGCATCTCTTTTCGAAGTACTTGCAAGGAAAGAAAACTCCATCAAGCAAGTAGATGCTTGGGAGAGAAGTTACTGGGAGAATCAGAATCAGAGTAACCATTCATAGAGATAGAGGGTTTTGTATATTGATTGATGTATACAGATCAATTAGTTTTTACTATTTACAACTCATTTTGTATCATTTCCTTTCTGGGTTTTGTTAGCAGAAACGCTTCCCACTAAATAAATATATCACAATATATAACAAGAGCTCTTATTTGACTATTGAGATCTTCGTTCCAGCTTTATTTTATGGCCGAAGATTATGAATTTGGGTTTCGAAAGTTCACAGGGCGAAACATTGATGTAAGAAATTACAAATTGATAAAAGAGTTGAGAATATTACATAATTTGGATGCAACCCATACATACAACCAAGAGAAGAAGAAAAAAAATTATAAAAAGTAATCAGTGCTGAGTAAAATGAAATTGTAAAGGGGAGAGAAACGGGATGATGAGTTGCCTAAAGAGCTCGGCTTTTTATAATGTCGAGGCTGATTTCGCTGGGATCAGTTGCCTGCAACTCGACTTGAATGCCATCCAATTCCCTCTTGAATCTGTCTTTGGAGCTTGCATAAACCATCTTCATTCTCACCTTCGACGTGTCAGGGCACCTTACAAAATCATACCATAATTAGCATTAGCATGTAATTAAGAAAATGACTGAGTCTTGATTCATGAATTTGCTTCGTTACCATGCGATGAAGAAAATCTTGCTTTTCTGGCAATTCTCAGAAGTGGTGAAATCGAAATCGAACACAGCATAACGGCACTCCTCTGCGGGCAGCGCGGCAGTGAAATCATCGTATGTTTCTTCTTTGGTGCCAACTTTCTCTACCACCACTTCTTGACCGTCGATCTTGAATACGATAAACCGATGGTTTCTCTTCGCTTTTAGCTCCAAAAACTTGAGTTTGCATTCGTCATTCACAGCCATGCCAGATGCCTGCCCAACAACATTCATTTAGAACAAAAATAAGTTCGTTATCATCTCCAAGAAAGAAAAAAAAAAAAACAGAACCGAAGTCGTTACAGTGAGGAAATATACGAGAGAAAGAGATGAAATGTACCATTTTGTTCGTTGAAAAAGAGACCGCGACAGGAAGTGCAGGGCAAAATGAAGAAGAAAGAGAGAGAGATGGAAAGTATAGCAGAGGGAGAGGTCCTTACTTTTGGGGAGTCATGAGAGCTCAGAAAATTTCGGAGAAGAAGAGAATTTTGAGGGACAAAACAAAGGTTGAGAATTCTCTCAAACTTCTACGGTTCATCATGTCCACATGTAATCATCTCCTTCCGTTAATGCATTAGTATTTAGTGTAATGAAGAGAAAATGCTTAAGAGTAAAAATAGCCATCTCTGATTTTTCAATTGGTCATATATTTATACGGTTCTTATCATAAAATAGAGAAGGAAGGAAGTAGTGAATGTTATACATGATGAACTAGAACTAAGAAAAATAACTTGAAATTTCGAACTTGGGCAAACAAAACTTCACATGAATTTCTTCATTCGTAAAACGTCACTATCCAACGAAATTCACTACTTTGGGTCCTTGTTTCTTCTTTGATTTTACAGCAGTTTCTTTCGAATGAGAAGCAGAAACAACTCCATCCGCAGACTTGTCTTTCGTATCACCATGTTTCTCATCTATGAAACTGAAATCATCCTCAAGATCATCACCACTAAAAAATTTGGTAACTTTACCTCTTGGCCTTTCACTTTCTTTCCCTGAAAAATTAGGGGCAGGAAACTTAAGTACAATACCATCTACGTCAGCTAATGAAATCATATTTTAGAAAAATTCGGTAGCAGACAAGAAATGACACTTCATAGTAGATATGAAAACACCACGGCTTTCATTCTTGAAATTATGAGAGGGTGGATAGGAGTCCATCAGTGCTGTGATAGCAACCTAGCTCCTACTAACTAGGCAGATAAATTCAGAAGCCATTCAGAAACGTGATAAAGGTCATCGTTGTTTTGCCTAATCCTAAGTGCGTCACTGTATTCTGGTAAGAGAACCAAATCAGGAGTGCCTAATCCTCCAGCCTGGGATTATAATCAAAACACTTAAAAACAAATACACGAAATGTGGCTTTATCCTTCCGACTCTAAAGAACTACAAGGACAAAATAAGGAGTTATAATGAAAAAACTTACACGAGTGAAAAGCTCCGCTGTTAGCCGTAGAATCCCTATTGGCTTTGTTGGGACAATCTTTAGCCAAATGTGTTACCCCTCCACAAATCTTACAACTACCACCCTATGAGATGAAATTCATATTGGAAATTGTTAGATTTTATTGGAGGATGATGTTCACTCACATTGCTCAAACATGAATAACGTATAAACATCATTATCCTGAGAAGAATTCCCCTTATAAGAATATAGTATTTCTGCTGTGGAAAAGTCAAAATAATTAAGTCAATTTACCTTGGGATAAATCCCATGAGTATTTTCAGGGCAGTCCTTGCTCAAGTGACCAGTCCCCTTACAGATGAAGCACTTGGCAAATTTAGTTCCTCCTGCACCACCAGATAAACAAAATGAATAACAGTGACATAACCATAGAGTAAACTCATCATCATATTGACTCCGCTCCATATGTAATTGGATCTTAATAGTAGCATCAAACCCACCCAGTGTCTGAGCACGTAGGTCAATAAGCTCATATAAGCGCCAACTAGGAAAAACTTGCAGTGTATGATTAAAAGTTGATCATTAAAAAGAAATATTCCATTTATGATTATCTGCGTCATGTTGTTATGCGTACTACTCCCGAGTAGAAATTATTTTAGAAAACGCGAAACGAAACAATGAGGAATTCGTAGACATCGTACATCAGATATCCCATTGGTTATTTGCATTATAAACAAGAAGCAGCAGAAGAGAAAGGGCAAAAATTATTCTCAGATAACATTTTTTCTCTTCGGAAAATGTAGTTCTAAGTACAAATGATTTATATTTAAACCTCCTAAATATTTGAGTTCATGTTACTTCAAGAAGTACCATTAAAAAACCTCCAAAGTCTCTTCGTGATAATTTTTGGATAATCAATGAACAATAAATCATATCAGTTGGAAACTTGTCCAAAGTTCAATTTTGACAATAATGTATATTAGACCAAGTGGATGCAACACTTAAATGATTAGAAGGGTTACCATCTTCAAGAGGTCTGGGACAATTAGAAAGTGAATGCCCGGTTTCTCCACAATTATAACATACTTTCTCAGCCACCGCGTTGTCATTCTTGTTAAGGCAATTCTTGATGATATGCCCACTTTGACGACAGTATAAACATATCTACAACCAGCAAATAAACAAAACAACATCAATCCACCATAAATAACCAACTTTCAATTAAAAACTCAATTCCATTAACTTCGTAAATAACCTAGCAAAGACCAAAGTTGATTCAAGCATGCACCAAATCTTCCACTTTCAAGAACTAAATTGAACAAACCCAGAAGATATGGTCATTACTATCTCAAATATTCAAAAAGCATTACGTACATGGTTCACCATTCTCCTATACAACCCACAACAAATTCAAAAAATTCATCAATTGGAGAAATATCCAAATAAATTAAATTCAAATTACATCAAAATCAGTATAAAAATCTTTAACTTTTTTAGACAGAAAAATACCACACCTTGTGCTTGTCCCACTAAGCTTTCTCGGGGCAAAACTTGGCGATATGATTGGTGGCTTTACAAATGAAACAGCTATCCCCAAGGCATTTTGGGTCTGGGAATAGCTGTTTCAGACAGAATCATTATGGGTCTAGAGTACCTAAGGGCATTTTGGTAATTTAGAGACCAGGGGTTTTTTGGTCGTTTGAATTTAGTGCTGAATCATTATGTAGATTATGTTAGATGGTGACGTGTGTCACCATCCTGTAAAGGTTAGTGGCCTTACTGGGTTTGAAGTCTTCGGCCACACCATCACCTTCAAATCACCATCATCTACCGATTCAACAACAAACAAACAAGGCAAGAAGAATATAGAGAAAAAGGAGAAAATGAGAAAGAAAAAAAACCTGATAGAAAAGGAAGGAAAAAGGGAAATAATAGAGGAAAAAGGAAGAACAAATGTCACGACCCGACTCACATAACACTATATTGTCCATTTTGGGCCCACACCCTCACAACTTTGTTTCTGGGGACTCACATGCAACTTCCCAGTGGGTCACCCATCCTCGAATTGCTTCATGCCAAACTCGTTTAACTTTAGAGTTCCAACCAAACTCAAAGCAGTGAGCTCCCTAAATGCCACATATTAGGAATATATGTACCCACACATATAAGGCACTTCATCTTTCCCTTCCCGAGCGATGTGGGATTATTCACCGTTCTTTCCAAGATACGGGTCTTACAATCCACCCCATTGGGGCCCAGGGTCCTCGCTGGCACACTTCCAGTCAAGGTTCAGCTCTTATACCATTCTGTCACGACCCGACTCCCCTAGCACGATATTATCCACTTTTGGCCCACACTCTCACAATTTTATTTCTGGGAACTCAGGTGGGATTTCCTAAAGGGTCACCCATCATGGGATTGCTCCAACCTAAACTCACTTAATTTTGGAGTTCCAACCAAACCCAAAGCCAGTGAGCTCCCCAAGGGCCTTGTGCTAGGAATATTTGTGCCCACACATGTAATGCACTTCACCTTTCCCTCCCCGAGCAATGTGAGATTACTCATCGTTCTTCCTAAGGCACGGGTCTTACAAAACACCTAGAACCAACGCAGACTCGGAAAACCCAAACATCACCTTGTACCCTCAAGACGTTTAACCATCGAATTAAGGTCACAGTTATCTTCCTAGAGTCATCACGAGCAAAATCACTTGAAAATTTGAAGAAAAAATTCTTGCGAGAATAAGCCAGAATTGATTTCGAAATTGGGTCCTGAACTTCGATTAAATTTCAAGGAATCAAGTTGAGGTTTTCATCGAATTGAACTCACGTACTTGTTTATGGGTACATTTGGAGTGGATTGGTTGAATTAGAATAGGAGATTAGATTGAAATTGGACGAAAACGGAATCGAGTCGAGATTCTGGGCCGAAACTTGATTGTAGACCCACAGGCAGACCCAACTTGAGGTTGAAGGAGAAGTTGACATGTCGCTGGAATGACACTGACATGTCACTAACGTGGCACTGACGTGTCAAGCCATGTCAGCATCCTGTCATCATGTCAGCCAACCGCATGGCACATGGGTGAGAGGCGCGTGGAAAAGCCGCTGGTATTCCGCCGAATCGTGGCGACACGTGCGACAATCCCACTGTTCAGGGTGGTGATTATCTGACTATTTTCGATAACTTGAATTCAATGATGCAGATTTCGTGGGGATCATACATCGTCTTGGGTAATTTTGAGTGTCCAAAGTAACTATGCTCATGTTTATGACGCGTGCGTTATCCCATGGTTTAGGGAGTTTGAATATGAGATTTTGCACTATGTTAGTGACCCTCTATTGATATTTTTGATTGAACAAACTGCTTCTGGGATCCAAAGGAGTGCATAACTTGGGATTGAGCAAGCTGTTTTGACAGACTATGAATGGATTTTTATTTTATAATCTGTGATGTATGCTAAGTTAAATATTTTATTGCATGAGATTGATTACAGTGGACTCAATAAATAATTCTAAATTTGTTTTGATGATTTTCTGGATTTAGAATGTTTGTTCAAGATTGATTATGGACACCGGTTTTACAGTTTTTGTTGAAACAGTATTTTTGGATTATGCTTGACTTGAAAATGTTTTGACTTGGATTTGTAGTGATAGATTTGTTTTCAAATAAATGATTTTGATGATTTGGATTTTATTTTCTAAATTTTTTCCACTATTACCACCGTCATGTGATATAGTTCCCCCTGGACGTCAGTTTAGAAACTCGTTCCCGGGGAGATCCCGGTATGAGGTGGTATCGATCAGGCGTAGACGGTTCCTAAGAATATCACCCGGATGATTTATGTTCCCAAGGATATAGGTACAACCCAGATGTGAGAAATTCTTGGGTTACCACTAAGATAATGACTCTGTTCTCTGGAGATGACTCGAATGATGCCAGAGTTGTTTTTACTCAGTTGCAATTCCCAAGGTTTCCTATGCGTAATGTTAATTGATCATCGTGACTGATGTCTGACTATTTGAGCATTGGTTGTATTTGACTACTGATATTCGTGTCTAAGTTTTATGGCATAATTTTAGAAATGAGGATTTCAGGGAAATATGAGCCACAATCTTTTAATGTACATTTTATAATTTGTGGGTCCAAGGCTTATGATTTTATTTTACATGAATTCCAGTTTTTTCTATTTTACTATATGCATGCATGTTTATAACTGGAGGGTAAATGATTGTTTTTCTTGGAAATGATTGTTTTGTCCACTTACACTTTTACTGGTTTTATATTCCCTCCAAGTCGTTGCATAGATGTAATGACTCCACTCATAATTATGGAATTAACGGGAATTATTGGGGAGTTTTTTGGTATTTTACGGGATTAATTGAGTAGTTGGACGGTTTTCCCCTAGGTTTATATTTGGATTTCTATTTTAGGAAGGGGTATTTTTAATGGGAAAATTTGGAGATATTTTAGGATTGTGGACAGGGTTGGTTGGTGGATCATTATCCATTTTTCCCTTCTCTCTCTTCCTTGCTCGTGCAAATACACAAATACACACACAATCATCCCATCGTGTTTTTGAGGAATTTTGAGAGTGAATTGGGGCTGAGATCGTGTTCTTGGGACTTCCACGATCACTTTGATCTAGGATTTGAAGGAGGAACGGGCTGGAAGTGCTTGGTGTGAGAGAAGAAAGTTGGGCGATTCTTTGGAGGATCATAACTTGGAATTCATGTATTGTTTCTGAATTCTGAACTTAGATTTATGGGCTTAAGTAGATAGATTTTAATATAAATTTTGTAGGATATGGTTGAGAAATTAGGGAGATATGAATGTTTGAAAGTTGGACCTTCAATGGAGGATTTCCGGTCGGCCACGGTGGCGCGTCGGCCACGAAAACGCAGCTGTCTTCTACCGCGAAGTTGATGACATCAGCATAACGCCAGGATGAGGTGACATCATGATGATGTCATCTAACACGTGGCATGGGACAGTTGGTGCTACGTGGCATGGTTGTCTACATGTGTCAGGTAGTCAGTGGGCCACATGGTAAGAAATGCCACTTGGTAGATGTGTCAAGTGTCAGGTCCACGTGGCAGTGTGCACGTGGACTAGGACTGATGTCAGCAGCTGATATCAGTCTCGTGGGGACGACGCGTGCCGGCGCGTCGGTATTCAATCGTCTAAGTATTTGTTGAACCAAAATTTTGAAAAACATATTGAAATATGTTTAAAAGTGTTTGATAAATAAGATGATTTTACGATTATAAATAGTTTTCGAAATCAATCTACCAAATTTTATAAGGAAATAATTTTGCAACTTTAAGTGTTTAAAAGAAATAATTATTAGTGTTAGGCTAAAATAGGTTTGATGATGTTTTCTAAATTTTTTATGAATGAAAAATACAATTTCAATATATGAGCGACAAACGTCCTAAAATGTGCATAGATATTTGCAGTATTTTTTTAGGATTTTTTATTTTTTAGTTATAATATTTTGAAGGAAACCCCAAATTTATAATAAACAAACATTGATTTAGGCTCAAAACCATTTAACCCCGAAATCATTTGAGCTCGAATCCATTTCAACCCCAAAGTTTGAAGCCCATTTCAACCCAAAGTTTGAAAATCCATTTCAACCCAAAGTTTGAAAATCCATTTCAACCCCATTTCAACCCCAAAGTTTGAAAATCCACATTGTGGAAAATCCTTTGTTCCCTTCATAAAAAGAACCACTTTATTTTGGTGTGAAGTAAAAACTTCGTCCAGTATATTCTTCAGCTCTGGACTTAATACTGCACAGACACGGAGAGGAAGAATGGTGTGAAGAAAGAGTTAGTACTAGGAGATAAAAATGTGGAAACTTTAAAAGCATTACAATACTATAATACAATCCTTGAGCTTAAATCAAGGAGCAATGTGACAAACACTTTAAAGCACTTGTTAAGGAAGGCTTGGTATACACTCTTTTGAGTTTGTGAGTAGGTGAGGAGTTGAGAGTAAGTAAGTGACATAGTTGAGTTTGAGTCTCATTAGTTATTAGGGGTTTCTTTATTTTTTTGGATTTAATTTAAATTTTTTAATTAATTCAAAAATAATTCAAAATTGGTTAGATTTCGGTACGGGATGGTATTCCCCAATACCGATTGTGCTTAAATCATTCTCTTACCAGTTTGAACCAGTTCAGTATTGGTATCATACCAATCATCCATTCGATTTTACTATTCTTTTTTTTTCCCGATTTGGTATAATACAGGATGACACGATTTTGGTATTTCAAGACAATATGCCTAGGGCTACTCTCAACCACTTAGAGTCTTAGATGGAAATAGAGACACCCACCACCACCACACTAGAAATCCGATGGAACCACCCTCACCGTCGCCTCCATGTTGATCGTAGTTCTTTATCTCTATCTTGTTTTCTTTCCCTCTTGATTTCTCTTCCTTCTCGAACTAAAACAGAGGCACCGAAATCACCATCACCCTTACTCTCGAAATTCAGGGAACCATCAATACCATCACCACCACCTTCAGCGTAGTGACGAGACAAGTCTAACCTAGTAATTTTCCATCGTAGAATCCCGCCGTGGCGTGAGACTCAAGAAGAAATCCAGCGGGTTGGGTTAAAATGTACAACGTAAGAGAAAATACAATGAAGGCGCGTAATAGGAGATGTAGTCGGCAATCAGGACTCATAAGTGAGTAATTTTAACCTGATTTTCATTATTAACATGTATTCAATCTGAATTTGAAACAGTTTGATAGATTTAAAATGATTAGAAAATGTTGCTAATTTAACTTCTTAGTATGAGCATGGAAGGAAGTATCCACAATATTCCACATTATTTCCATTGATGTTTCACATTTTGGGGTCTCATCATAAAATAGGGGATGGGAAAGAAAAATCCTCCCCAAATTTCTATGATGTATCGATATTTCACCTAATTTCCATAATGTTGACCAATATCAAATTTCCATCGAAACTCTTATTTAAGCCCAAAAACAATTATACCAAATGCAACTATATACCAAAATTTACTCAAATTGAGAAAAAAAATAAGACAATTTTAAATATTTAGTGTGAAAAAATAAGAATAAATTAAAGTTGAGGGGATCATGACAGGGGAAATGAAAATGTATCCCAAGTCGGTGTGCATTTGTGCCCATTTACTAAAGAGGCAGACTTTATTCATGCAACCCAAGATTTTGATCATGGATGTAGAGAAGGTGGAGTAGGAATTAGTGGTGTCAGAAAAGACTACAATACAACACACAACATATATGAAAGATATGAAAACTTATAGGGGGGTGGGGGCAGGGGAGGGGAGGAGGCTAATGGCACAAGTCCTGAGCTACAAAAGTTATAGGGTTCAAAATAAATCTAAAATGATTAATATATTTTACATATAATAAATAAATATAAGGGTAAATAAACAATATAGGAGTATATAAATTTGATATTGGTTCAAATTTTTTAAATGGTGGAGCTCTTATTTGAAGACTTAATGCTTGTATTGAATATAAATTTTTTAGTCAAATAGTCTCGAATGTGGACATTTTCATCTATATACAAGTTAGAAATATATAATTTGATTTTTTTTTTAACTAAATGCAATGTTTTGGTTTTTTTTTTTTAAACTAAATGCAATTTGTTGGACATGAGATCTTTTTTTCTTTGTTAGGGGTTTGTTCCAATAGGTTTCCCTAACAAGGTTTTAACGAGGCCTTATAGTATAAAAATGAAATAATCAGTCCATAAACATTTATATTTTTAATTGTTCAATATATAAATTAAGGGCACATTTTCTATTTTCGCCCCGAGCCTTCGAATGTTTGGACCAACCCTCATTCTATGGCCATTAATTTTGACTCTATGAACTTAGGACCAATCGTAGTAATAACTCAATGAACTTTATGCTTATGGTCAATATGGTTACACCCGATTAGATAACCATCTCCCTCAAATGCCAAATGGTTATGAAGGCTATGAAGTTCTTCATCTCAATAATGTTTTTGGACAAGTCAGTTGAATAAATCCTAACTACCATATCGACGGAGAAATAATAGGGAATTCAAAAGAGATATGAATACTATATCCAACAATACATTTCTACTGGGCCAAGTAGCATCACCTCTTATGTCGTGGTAGATGGAGCCTAACACGACTTCAAACTCGGTAGGGATTGTACTTGCTTATAATGAAATTCAATGAGTAAAGTATTCTTGATGCAAAATTATAGTTTAATTTTTCTTATGATTATGATTTTTATATTATTATTCATCATTAGACTTAACGTCTCATATTTTATATTATATACTTATTATATCAAAATTATTTTATGATTTTTATTCTGTCTTATATAAGCATTATTCTTTTTCTTAAGGAAAGATGCATGCATATATAAGCATTATTAGATGCTTAAGTTTTTTTGTCATTTTAAGCATACATAAGCATTTATAAGATATACCTGAGAATGTGAAAGGTACAAATATCTCACATTTGAAAATTGCACAACTTTATAAGGGCTTATAAGAAGTTGGGTTTCTGCCCCCATTGCCAATTGGTTTTGGGGTGAAACCTCAACTTCCTTCATGGTATCAAAGCAAGATTATCCTACATGTAATGCTTAACTGTCACACATATTCCACGTCACTCAATATGTCTTGTTTATGTGTTAAGCTTGAAAATTCGTCACACATGAGGGGTGTGTGAGAATGTGAAAGGTACAAATGTCTGGCATTGAAAAGTTTCACAACCTTATATGGGCTTATAAGGAGTTTGGCCTCTCCCCTCATTGCCAATTGGTTTTAGGGTGAAATCTTAACTTCTTACATGATATCAGAGCAAGTTTGTTCTACGTGTAAAGTTTAACTGTCACATGTGTCATACGCTACTCGTTCATTGTCACGTGATAGACTAAAAAATCCGTCACACATGAGAGGGCGTATTGGATGTGAGACAATATCACGCATCGGAAAAATATAACTTATATATTACCTTATATAATCTTAGGTTACTCCCCCTATAACCAAACATATATAAGCATTATTTGTCTCAATTTTCAAATTTTCAAATAAATTTTTAATATTTTTATTAAGTATAAATATTATCAATATTGAAATATCCGCAAAGGATGTTTTAGTCATAATTATAAGTCAACTCGTTGGTTACATGATGTTTCGAATCCATTCACTAAGTGGGCCTCAATTTGAAACTTGAGAAATCTCTGAACTTCTACATTGATAAACTTATGCAACCTCCTCCCTCCCCCACCAAAAAGGATTAAAAATGAGCAAGATGACGATGAATGCTTCAATACTGGGTTCGCTTGGTATGCCCGCAAACTAAAAAAGCTTATATGGGATATGGGAAATGGGTGCGGGGTGGTGGCACACTGAACCCACGTCAGATCTTTTGAGCGGTTTCCCACTTGCCTCTTCCTAAAACCATATGATTCTTCTTTAAGACAAACTTAAATTTGTCCCTTTCTATCATTCATTATATATTCTGCTTGTAATAAAAGAAATATATTTATGAAATTTTTTATGTTTAGAATTTGATTTTGTAATGTTCTTTGTTGGAGCGTTGCCATATGCATATCTCAGTAGCTTTACCTAATACCTATAAATTAATTCATGGGCTTCCTTGGCTTTGTGACCAAGGGTTGAGTGATGGTTACACTTGATCTCAATTGATGTTCAATTCTCTGACGATGAAGAAAATAACATAGTAGCTAGCTTCTTTCTCTTTTTGCCACTTCTCTATTGAGTGAAAACTACGGTTGGTATGATAGTTCATGGATATTTTAGTCTCCAGCCAATGATCTCATTTGGTGTGGGACAAACTAATAAGTACTTGGATAGTTTGATGTCTGACATCTGAACTTTTATTTGACAGTGTGATCGTACTAATAAGTAATGAAAACATTTTAATTTCTCACATTCCAAAGTTCCTAAAAGTTATTAGACTTAAGCGGAAGCTATGATTAGGTGTGTTGAGTTAATGTTGAGTTGATTGCATTAGAGTTTGAATAATGCCTCTCAAGTATTGATGTATGCTCCCTAATAGAGGTTTTTTTTTTTCTGTTAATAATATGATATTAAGGGAGGAGATTATACATCTTGAGTATTAGCTTTGCCTCCCACAAAAGTCAAATCTGAAAATTGTATCCTACATAACTAAGAGAATGCTATTAGATTGCAAACATAACGTTTCGAATTGTGTCTTAAAGCCATGTGCAATGAAATTGATGCAACCCTTACAAATTTCTGATGGAGACAAAATCAGGCTCGAAACAAGTTTCAATGGGTAAGTTGAAAGGAATTGGTGATTTCTAAAGCACTGGGTGGAATGAGGTTTCGTAATGTGGAGTAATTCAATATTGCTCTTTTAGCAAAGCAGTATTGGCAATTAATTTGTGAGCCAAACTCCTTTTGGGCCATGATGATTAAGAGTAGATATTTTCCAAATGAATTTTTTTCAAGGCTACGCGTGGATCAAGGAGTTCTTGGTGGTAGTCTAGCATCCTGGATGGTAGGGATCTAATCTTAAGATGAGCTAGATGGAAATTCATTGATGGTAAATCCATAAAGTTCTTGACTGACAACTAGGTTATTGGCCTATCTAACTTGCATCCTAAGCTAACAGCTCTTGCTAGGGCAAACCTTGATGAACTGGGGGCAAATTTCATTGATTTTCAGATGAGAGATCAAAATCTAAGGAGGCTGAGTGGCTCTTTCTAACCAGGGAAGTGAATTTCATCAATACTATATCAGTGGGTGGTGACCGGAGGGTGATATATAAATGTGGCCATCATTAGTGGAAAGAGACTACTCGGTAAAAACTGGGTATCAAACTCGTTTGGAACTTAAAGACGCTGCCAATAATTAGGAAATTTCTATGGAGGGATGCATTCCAACGAAAGGAAATCTAGTATGCCGCCATCTAGGTTCATCTAATTTATGCCTTACATGTATTGAAGTGCCTAAAACGGTGGATCATATGCATCTGCAATGCAACGATGCTTGGTATGTCATTGGACTATGCAATAAACCCCTTGAATATCTCTACTTTTGAAGCATGGTTTACTAGCATTGTTGCTCATGGTTGTGTGGTAAGCTTTAAGGGACCAAAAATCATAGCGGTAGTTACTCCTTTGTGACAGGATCCGTTCTAAAAATATTTTAATAATCACACTCGGTCCTGCTCCCGTCTGATAATCGATTCGAATTTTCGATATTTCCCTCAACACTTGTCAGACAAGGGATACTCATACTAGCTTAATGCTAATGTGTACGTATCATGATTAGCCCCGATCTTCATGCAACAACCTGAAGAGTCATCAAAATCAATAAAAAGTGTGAGTGGACAAAATAAAATTTTAAAATCTCATTTTCCGAGGAAAATAAATATTTACCCTCCAGTTTCTAAAATTATGCATGCATAGAATAAAACGAAATAAACGAACAATCAGATTTCAAATTGAACAAATCACATCAAATCAATCGTGGGTCCACAACAATCATAAAACACAGTAAGCCGTCTGTGGCCGATATTTCCCGAAATCCAAGTTCATCAAATCATATGAAACCACCTGAACACAAATATCAATAACCAATCAATAATCAATCATCAACTCCCCCGAGCATCAGCCTTTTGGGAGCTCGTCACAATAACAATGAACATAATTCATGGATTAAATCACACAGGCCTCATAACTAGACACAACCAATCCTCAAACTCAAGTACCAATCATAATGAATAACAACACTATGCGTAGGCCAACTCGGCAACTGCACATAGCACCATCTGAGTCAAGTTCGGGAACTGCACTAAGCACCATCTAGACACATCTAGGAACTGTACGTAGCACCATCCAAATTGTAACAATATCCCCGAAAACTACACTCACGCATCATAGGTGATGTTTGGGAACTACACTCACACACTGTAAGACCCGTGTCCTAGAGGGAACGGTGAACAATCCCACATTCTTGCGAGGGGGAATGGTCTGGGAGAGGATGATGGTGTGCCTTAAAGGTGTAGACACACACCTATCTAGCACTAGGCCTTTTGGGAGCTCAAGTGGCTTTGGGGGGGATTGGAGCCCCACAGTTAAGCAAGTTGAAGCTGGTGCAATTGCATAATGGGTGACCCCCTAGGAAGTTGCACCATGAGCTCTCGAAAACAAAACCGTGAGGGCGAGGCCCAAAGCGGACAATATGGTGCTAGATGAGTCGGGTCCTGACCGAGGAGGGTTGGGTCCTGACAATTTGGTATCAGAGCCAGACCCCGACCGGGAAGTGTGCCAGCGAGGACGCTGGGCCCTAAGGGGATGGATTGTAAGACCCGTGTCCTGGAGGGAACGGTGAACAATCCCACATTCCTGCGAGTGGGAATGGTCTGGGAGAGGATGGTGGTGTGCCTTATAGGTGTAGGCACACACCTATCTAGCACTAGGCTTTTTGGGAGCTCAAGTGGCTTTGGGGGGGGGGGGGGGGGGGGGGGGGGGGGGGGAGGGGATTGGAACCCCAAAGTTAAGTGAGTTGAAGCTGGTGCAATTCCATAATGGGTGACCCCCTGGGAAGTTGCACCATGAGCTCCCGAAAACAAAACCGTGAGGGCGAGGCCCAAAGCGGACAATATGGTGCTAGATGAGTCGGGTCCTGACCGAGGAGGGTCGGGTCCTGACCGAGGAGGGTCGGGTCCTGACACGCACCATCCAGACACGTATTAGTAACATAGGAGGATAACTATCATGGATACATAGTTCACAAACCACAAAAACTCATGCAACACAAATCCTTGAATCAAACCAATTCAAAGCATTTTCAAAACCCGGGCCTAAGCCCAAAACACGGTTTTCACAAATACCATAAAATATGTGTATAGAAATCAGTCAATAAATCCGAAAATCTTCAAATAATTATTTCGAAATCATATTCAAATTATTGCAACATAAATCATGCAATAAATCAATTAAAATAATAAACTATGCATACACCATAATTTATAAAAATAAAGTCCACTCACACACTGTTTAAACGGCTTAATTCCTAGCTATACGCTCCTCCGAAATCTCAAGAGCTATCTAATCTGTAAGCAATCATAACTGAGAGTCACTAACATCCCAAATAACCTTACATTAAAATTTCCTAATTTCTGGGATTAATGCAAATTTAAAACCTAACATTATACTTTAGACACCCAAAACTACCATGAGACGATGTCCAATCTACTTGAAACTTACGTTAATGGGTTCGTAACGTTGATTTCATAAAAAAAAATGTTGAATGTATTTCAAGGTAAGGTGGCACACGCCCCTACACACCCTACACGCTCTCTGTGCGTGGTCCTCATGCACTGCTACAGTGCACTGCTACAATGCATCTTCAACCTCCCCCCGGGTTTTCAATTTTTGACCCGACCTAGCGACTCGATATGGTCATACCTTCATAATTTCTTGTCCGTTTTTAGAGTTCCAATAACCAAAATTCATTTAATTGACCCTAGGAAGAGTTCTATGAATTCAAAACAAGGAAATACTTACCCAAAATCATTGCTCGGTCCTCCACACTTTCGGCTCTAAACCAAGCTTCGTGTTCCAAACTTCTCGTGTCCAAAAATCTTATATTTTTGTCTCAAATCAATACTAGGGATATAAGTGGCTTGGTTGCAAGCTAAGAAGCTTCAAACAACTCGAACAATCATGTTTTTGATTTTACGATTTATCTACTATCGGGTTTTCGGGCTTGGGTATTCCTTCCCCGTTCTTCCCCCCCTTCCCTCCTTTTTCTCTTCTTCCTTTCTTTTTGTTCTTCTTCTATCTTGTTTCCTCTCTTTCTTTGGTTCTCCATTTTTCCTCTCGGTTTCCTCACGGGTCCAAACACAGTACACACGTGCCACCACCACACATATATACATGCACATTAAGTTGGTTCTCCCCTTACTAAAATGCCCTTAATGCAAAATTACCAAAATACCCTTAGTAATTTGAAACTCATAAGAAATCGATCTAATCTCCAATTTCGACATACTGCCTGTCTACGGGCTCAGGTCTCCGAGGCCTACGCAACGGTCCTCATGAAAAAACCAAAAAATGTCCGAGGTAAAACAATTAACTTTTGACCCCCATGGGCAAAATCGTCAATTCCTTTTTTAACAAATTCAGGAATTATCTTTTCCGAATTTCCAGGTCGTTACATCTGTGTTGCCCGATTTGGAAAAAGAGATACTGTGTGACTTTGAAGGCTGCTATTTTAACTCAAGAAGGGAAATTCAGGTGGAAAGACTTATGCATGCTGAGTTTTGGAATGCAAATGCTCCAAATCTAATGCATGTATATACTTTGGAGGAGGTCCGTAGGACTGACCAATCTTGGGCTAT